>RSEF01000027.1:1082889-1132091 GCA_003993805.1 Himantopus leucocephalus | reverse complement strand
CTCCCTCGCCCTGCTGGCCACGCTGCTGGGGGTGCAGCCCAGGCAGTAAACCCCCAGATGAGTTCAGAATAATGTTCAAAAAAGTTGTCTTAAGGCCTTCAGGTGAAGGGATTTGCCCTTGAATTAATTTGTAACCAATTAACTCAAGATGGTTAATAACACATTTGTAAAGGTTAGTTTGAGCATCATCCTCCCCCTAACTTTTGTTCCAGGCAAGGAACATTTCATGTCTCTGCAGGGCAGAGTGCATGCATTTATATTCTGCTATTAATGTGCAGGGAGTGACCAGGTTTGCAAGTTAATTGGCAATCAATTAACTGCAGGTTAGAAAAAGACCAAGCAGAAAAAAAGAAGCCTTTGCTGTATGGTGTGGCTTTTCACTGGCTGAACATAGAGGCTGTTTTGGTAGAGATGAAATAATATGGGTGATGGAGACTCAATGCTGCAAAATACCACATGATCCTGATGAGCCCAACATGCTCCACCATCAACTCAGAGCCTTCTGCTGCTTTACCAGTGCTGCCCAGCTCCAGGACTGCTCTTTAATATTAAGCTTATATCACACAGTGACAAACTCAGTGAACAGACAGAAACCGTGACTTTTTCTACCACCTGGAAATTTGGGTTTAGTGAATTAACCCTGTGATGACAGAGGCACAGGAGAGCAAAGGAGAGCCCATGACATTAGACTTGGGAGAGGGAGCAGGGGGGCTGATTTCAGCTCTTCTGGTTAGGAGACAGTCCAAGACACAGGTGATGGTGTGTGTGGATCCTGACGCTGAATCAGTCGTCTCTGTCTTATGGTCAGCTGCAGAGCTCTGCTCCTGCTCCAGGGGACTGTGGCAGCTCAGCCCAGATCCACTCCCTTTGATCAGAAATAGCTTGAAGTTTCTTCATAGCGGGGAGAACTTCAGTTGGCCTCAAAGAGAGAGCCGCTGGGGTTACCCGTAACTGTCTGTCACTTGGCACAGAGCCCTCGGAGCGGCCCCGTTGCCTCTGTACCCAAGGCAGAGCACTCAGCTCTCTCTCCTGTCTTGCTACAACATGAACCCAGAAAAACTTTGTATGGGAACAGGCGTGTCAGCACCAGCTTTTGCCTCTGTGGTTTCCTTCCTTTTGTTATCTCCCAGTTTTCACTGAGAGTTCATCCCAGGACTGAGTGCAGTTCCCACCCCACCACAGCCAGCGCCTCATTCCAGAAAGACTGTAAGAGAGGCAGGAACAGCCAAACTATGAGACAGTGCCAGAGCATGGCCTCACTCCCAGCACAAGGTCTAGATCAGGCCCAGAACCAGCTTTGGGAGCAAACTGGGGAACAGACATAATGATCCTGTAGTGACTGTGTCACCCGTGAAACCCAGGGCAGGCTCCGAGCGCTCCCGGCTGTCAGCAGCAGTTAGCTCCCCTGCAGAAAGGCCTGCCTGCTAAGGACCATGTGTCATCTCCAGGATTCAGCTATTACGTTCAACACTGGGTTTGTGCAGAAAACTGTTCATGTGTCTCTAAACTTCTATTTCCAAGTCATTAATCAGATCGATATACAACAATTATCTTTAACCTTAATCTCTTTGCTGGTCTCTCTATAATTTGCTTTCTATTACACTCACTTTGGCTCCTGCTGGGTGGATTGAGATATGCAAACCGTGGTAGTGTCTGGGTAACAGAGCCACTAACACATCTCAGGCTGTGGTTTCGCTCTATGAAGTATTCCACTCAATCCCAGTCCAGGTGTTTCCCCCCGGCACTCAGCCTTCTCGCCTGCTCAGTGCTCGTTCACTGCCCCGTGCCATGCTGCGTGTGCGGCCCCAGCCATCGCAGACCGCCCGGTGAAATAATTCTCTTGGGTTTATGTTTGGGGTTTGTTTATGTCAGTTTAGCTGCCGGATGCAGCTCACGGACCAGCCCACGCTGCATCTACTGTAGGGTGGAGATCAAGAGTGGGCAAGGCAGGACTACGGGCTGCTCAACATTGGGTGCCATGCAAGTGTCACCTCCAGAACTCACCACTATTTGGCTGCAAGGTGACACAACTGAGACCAAAAGATAAAGACCTACAGCCTTTCCAGCATCTGGCTTCTCTTAAAACTCTTAGCAGGAAGAGGCAAGAGTGAGTCCAGCTGTTTCCAGCTGAGGAAGATAAGATCAACTCCATAAATACACTGCAGGGCAGACCCCAGGGTGGCAGAGGAACTGTCACAGGACAGACTTTGCACCAAAAAATCACATAGACCAGAAAATGGGAAGGAGGCTGTGGAACAGCTACCCAACCAAAGCAGCAGAGATTAAGAAATATATGTAATTTAAAAATGAATTTTGGTAGACTCATAAAATGGTGTTAATGGTTCTCAGGGTGCAGTCGGCTGGAATGTCCTTTCCAGTCCTACATTAATGATATTTTGTACTATTCCCCTGAGACAGATGGTCCCTCGAACAGGTGGTTTAGTTATTATTTTTTATTGTGCTAGAATAATGTCATAGTCTTGAAAACTCTAGGCTGTGAGCCAAGGAGAAGTCACAAAGGTCTGGACACATCCCACCTAACTTAATGCCTGCAACTGAAGCCTGGTAAAAATTAGGAGCGACAAATCACTGTACAACCAGGGACAGAGGGTGGCTCTCTCCGTCTAGGCTGAAATCACTCTGGAAGGACTTCACTCTTTCTACTGTCTATGGACAGAGTTCAGGGCTTCTCATTTAAACACTTCAGTTAAGGGTGTAGTCCTCTGCGGGATGCATCTAGATCAAATTATCCTTCATCCTTAGGTGGAGTGTCCATGTGGTGGTTCCTTTGTGCCCTGTTTTCCTCCAGCACTCATGGTTATGGTTTAGCTTCAAAGCAGCTGTGATGTGGAGCATGTTTAATTTACTCCAGCTCTTGGTCTGCTGACTGGTGTTTAAAGCTGTTCCCACTTGCCATGTTAATATCTTCAGAAGTTTTTCAAAGGTGAATGTGCTCAATCTGTTGCTGCAGCCTAATTTACATATGTTTTGCATAGCAGAAGTATTTCGCTTTGGGTGTTTTAACCCACCCCCTCATTACCGGAACTAATTGTGAGTTGACTGTATCAAGCTTTTTATGCAGAGATGCCTACCCATGCAAATGGCAGGTTATGAGATACCTACCCTTACAAATGGCGGGTTGTGGTGCGTGGAGAGCGTTTAGAGAAAGGGTCAGCACGAGGCTTTGGAAAATTGTGAGCGTTCAAAGGTTTGCAGGGAACCCATAGAGGTTGTGTAGTTCTTTTTGCTACTCAAGACAAGACTGCCTGTGCTGAATCATTATGTGTTTGTCTAGTCTATGCTTATGCCTCTGATGATGGAGACTCTAACCATCTCCCCAGGCACTCTACTCCAGTGCTTACTGGTAAAATTATTTAATGCTTTCCTAACATTTAACTGAATATTTCTAGCTGCAACTTTTTGTCCTGTTCACTGGCCACGTAGTACAGCTTGTTCCTGTCCTCTCTGCAGCAGCTCCCTATATATTTGCAGGCTGTTATTATCTCTGCCCTTCTCTTTTTATTATGTTAAAGAATCTCATTCCATTTTTTTATTGGAGGCTGGTTCGTAGGGTCCTGATAATTATGCAGTTCTCTTCTGGATCCTCCAGCCAGTCCGCAGCTTTCATGAGGGCAGAGCCCTGCACACCACACCTGGGACTCTGGCTCACACCTAGCAGGTGCTGATGCTGCAGCAGGACAGACAGATTTCTCTTTGCCTTGTTCTGCTGTTGGTGCCTCCCAGGAGGGTTATTGCCTTTGGTACAACAGCATTGCATTCCTCATTTATGTTCCCCTAAGGATGCACTAAACCATTCAGATTCTTCTGTGCAGAACTTCAGCCTGACAAGTTTTATCTGGCACATATTTATGCAGTTGATGCTCCAATGTAAGTGTAAGTAATACCTAGGACAACTTCTTACTGAATGTCATCCTGATTTTTTTAAGTTAATTTTTCCAGTTTTTCAAAACCATCTTCCTAGAGTCTGCATATTCCCCTGAAAATATCAGAAATGTTCTTCTGCTTCAGATTGAGGGTCACTCCAGCCCAGTATCCTGCCTCCAAAGGTGGCCACACACTGGGGAGGTGTGAGAACAGGAAAAGCGTATGTGAAACTTTCCATAGGTGCCCTCCCAGCCTCCGGCTGCTTGAGTATCTCCTGAGCCTGCTGTGATTTGTGTCTACACCTCTGGCAAAAAGCTTCAGAGCTATGTTACCTGTTGTATGAAGAACCATCTCCTTTTGTTTCTCAACTTGCTATCAGTTTCACAAGCCTCTTCTCTGCTCTGTCCCCTGGTTATGTGAGAAATACTAAATATGGTGCCCAGCACAGACTCAGATGGAAACACGGTCAATGCATCCTTTCATTTTGATGCTTAGTCATTGAAAACTATATCTTAAGTATGAATATAACCATGTTTTCACCCCGCTATCTTGGTTTGTTCTACACCAGTTTCTGTAGCTTGCTTATGACATCTGGGAACACATTTCAGGAATTAATTCTGGGAAAAGCTTCTCATTCAGGGTTTTGCAGCACCAAAGGCATGCTATACGCGTGATCCCAGGCGTCACATAATAGAGCAAAATGTCCATAGCGGGATATGGGGTTTTTTCTTCAGTTCATCGCGTGGCCAAATTCACTGTTAGTGTAAAGTGCTTTGAAGTCAATGGGGTTACATCAGCAGAGACTCTAGAAATAGAAGTGAGAAATGGTATTTCATGAGTAATTTCCAAAGTGCTTGGGCTACAACTTTAAAAAGAAATAATGATCAAATTAGCTTATGATGCAAAGTTGAAATGATGCTGCTGCTTTTTTTTTTTTTTCTTGTGCTGTGTTCCAAATTAGTTAATGTCCCATAAAAGAAAGCCATTAATGGAATCACAAAAGCTCCTGAAATCTGAACTGGACATTCCTGCCAAAGTCCCTGGCAATAATTAGCTTGTTACAACTCCAAATCAGTAGAGGAATCTTGAGATATTATGAAAAGGAGCTTAAGTCTATGGACCTCCAATCACTTCAGATAGCATCAGTTCAAACTTTTTATTTGAACAGACAGATATAGCGTCAAAAGCAAAAAAGGGATAAAAGGAGCTTTCATGACATGTGAACTGTCACAGAGCTAAGTTTGGAGTCCCAGCTTTGCTTAGAGGAGAGCTTCCCTGCCAACCACTGGTTCATAAAAATGTTGGCTCTAAATTAGCCTACAGAACAAATGATTTAAAAATGGAAGTGTTGGCCAATTGATCATAGTACCCAGAATGCGCAATCACATTTTGCTGCCAGTGAGCCCTCAACAGGGTAACATTTAAGCTGATAGTAATTTAAATCGTATTTCAGACTTAGACAGTTTCTTCCTCTAATTCCCTGCGTGAGTGATCATAGTGGGCTCTGGGCAGTCAGTGAATTTGCAGCTGTGCATTGGCTTTCCTGGACTTTCTATGGCTTTAAAGTATGGTTGCACGGTCACAACATGCAACAACGTATTTCTGCTCTTTCCTCATCCCTACCTCCTCTACTTGCTTTATCTCTCCCTGCGCTTTAGTGCACCAGGTGCCCAGTTTTCTCTTTGGTTGAAAGTTAGGTCCGTTCCCAGCCTTGGGTCACAGCACAGCCCCACAAGTGTTTGCCCCTGGTGTAACCAAAGGTGCATTGTCGTTGGCACGTGGTTTCCCTCTGACCTCTTGTTGGGTCCTGGCTCTAGCTATCTGGTGTGATTTTTGAGGAGCTGCCATAATTTGGGGTAGCTCATCACTGATGTGATATCCACAGACTTTGCTTGGGGCTTCATGGCTCATAAGCCACCTCCAAAGCCGTGGCTTGGGGAAGCTCTGAGATTTTCTTGGGCTGCAGCTGCTGGAAGTTTGTCCAGTATCCACCACTGAGAGGTGGACCCTTAGCTTCTTTGCCTTACTGATAAGATAAGACTGAAAGCAAATACTATTGGCTTGGTCCAAATGTGGGAATGGAGAAGCCGCCTTCTGGTGACAGACTATGAGGCAGCCATCTTCTGCACGCTGAGGGCATCGTGCTTTAGATGGGTACCCATTGTGGGCTGTATGGCAACCAAGATAGTATGGTAGACATCCTACGTAAATGGTCCCAGTTTACCCAGAAGACGAAGCAGGGATATTGGTTGCAATGACACTCATTAAATAGAGAAAAAGCAAATATTTCCTTCAAGAAGTGACCCCCACCTTCTCCCCAGGTCCTTGAGTTTTACAAGAGAATCCCCAAATCCTCTTTGCCAGCACAGGGCTCACAGCAGCCGTAGATGCACCAGCTGCTGTGGGAAGTTCTGCTTTTCCAGCTGACTTGCTGTTAAGGATTTGAAGTCTGGGAGGTTGTTTTCAACAAATTATCCATTATAAAGCAATACCAGAGGGTCGGAGAGGAGGGGTGTAAACAAACGAATAATTGAAAAGCTGCTTGTGGCCTGGAGCTGCCATTTTTAATTGGTTGTTCAGCTCTGGTTGGTTTAGTGGTTTACTTAGCGGCTGTGGCTGAAGCAAAATAAATAAGCTGGGATAGAGAAAACAGAGAAGACTGTGAGCTGTTGGAGAGGAGCCATTCCCCGTATCTCAGAACAACCAGTGGTCTAATTTTAAGGGAATTCTTTTTCATTTTCTCAGTGCCCACAGGCCCTAAGATCAGGGCTTTTGTTTCTAGGAGGGGATGCACTCGTATCTGCCACCAAACCACCTTTTTTTTCTGATGCTGCTTTTGGCAGCAAGAGAGCGGCTCCGAGGCCAGCATGGTTTCAGCATGAACAACGTGGATGTTGGCAGTGCAGCTGGTCTTCCTTTCCTTCCAGCCTTGCCTGCATGCTCTTCTGCAGCCCGTGCCCTCGATGTTCGCTTACAGGGCTGGTTTGGAGTCCGATGGATGTGTCTCTGTAAGGTACCCAAACAGTAAAGTGGCATTGGAGGAGTATAATGTTTTCCCACGGGGTGTGTCCAAAGCTTCGTTGCTGGCAATAGTGATGCGGCGAGAAACATCTGGAAGCAATCATAAAATAATTGTCTTCGTAAAGAGGAACTAGATGGGCTCAAAATGCCTTTCTCTCCTGAGATCTCAGCTTCCAAGGGAACAGGTCTGCTGCTCTGTGGGGGCGTGACTGTGCGAAAGAAGGATGATCCCAACTTCACGGCTAGCAGCTTCTACTCTTTCAGCGCCCCCCAACATGCAAAATTTCTCATGAAATGTTCGCTTGGAATATTCCTAAAGTTCAGGTGGTTCTGAATTTTCCTTGCACATTAAACAAACTGCTTTTCCTTAGTTAGTTAGGAATCCTCTCACTCCAAGCACACAATTTTTCACAGGATACGTTTATTTCAGAGTGATCGTGGTGGAATTCAACTTTATGTAACCCTAAGATCCTGCAGGCTGAGTGCACACTGTAGCAGCTCTGTGCTGATTCATGGTCACTTGTTGGGCCATATGTTGGGCAATCTGATCCAGAAGGTGGATACACTCCAAAGGAAGATACACTATACCTAAAGTATATCTGCTTCGGCCAGAACAGGAGCAGGGTGAGGGCAGGCAGAGAACACAGGCATCATGGAAACAAAGAGACCAAATCCAAAAAATATTTTCTTGAGCAATACTGAGCAAAAGAACGGCGAACAAAGGAATGCAGCAAGAAGGAAGAAGCCGTGGCACGTGTCACCAGAAGCAGTGTGTTAAATATAGCCTTCGGATTTTCTCATTATTAGAATTGGTAGCTGAACTAAAGACAAGCAAATCTCATGCTTCGATACCTAAACTGCTGCAGGCGTCTGGAATGAACCCCCTCTCCCTCTTAGATGGCACCATACAATTAATCAGAAATGTTAGTAACAAGGAAGCAATTTCCAATAGCTAAATTGAGGAGACCTGGCTTTTGTTCCTAATCCCTCCCTGATCCTGTCTGGCCGCAGGCAAGCCTTTCCCCTGCTGCATGCCTGAATGTCCCGCTCTTATGAAAGGAGACAGGGCTACCCGCTTCTCTTGAAAAAAGCATCAGGAGCTGAGGATTGACGAGAACCAGTGCTCATTAGTACGGGATTATAAGGGGTTAGGATTGGTTTTCTGTCTGTCCCTGCTTTCCCGCCTGTCAAACATTGCTGGGCCTGGGAGCGACGGAGGGGCCTGGCATTACGGGAGCCCAACCCCCTCTTATGTGGAAGGAAGTATTCACCTGGAGCAGCTGCTTCTCGACAGCTCTGCCCTAATCTTTGTGCCTGTAATCAAATCCGTTCAACAAATTAGTTTTAAATTGAAAAAAGGGAGGTTAACCCACGCTGAATAAATTGTATTGGTTTAGTGAAGGGATAATTGCATTCCTCATCTGTCAGGGAAAGCTGACATTGTGATTTACACTCACTAACTCCAGTTTCACCCTGTAATGGGTGCAGTGATGTACAGTTCACCACGCTTGGTTTCTCGGTGGCTCTTTCTCTAGCTGTCTGTCTGTTCCTCCCCCGAATTATGAATCGTGCCTGATGTGATTGTATCATTAGTCCAGAACAGAGGCTGGAGACAGCAATTTGCTTCTCATTAGGAGTGAAACTTCAAATTGTTTCCCACTATTTGCCCTAAGAGATGTCAGGTGACATTACTGTATTTCTAAAGGAAATTAATACAATCAGCAGAGCCTGGAAGGCTCAAGGCAAATATATTGGTCGGGGAGGGCTTTTCTTCAGCTCACTGGTTTGAAGGTGACTTGCTGTAATAAATGGCTGTTAGTTATTTCTATCTGACGCCGGCTCTGGGGAGCCAGCTGGAGAGAGCAGTGGTCCTACCGTGGCTCGTGATGAGCTGAATCAGAGAAGCAGCCCCCACACTAGGTCATGTTCAGACGCACGGCAGAGAGAACATGTAATGATTAACCCCGGACAGCAAACTCCTCTTCCGTGCCTGCCAGCTCCCGCGTGCCGCGGCAGTGCTCGCACGGCTCTCTGGAGGAGTCACTGTCCACCGGTGCTGTGCTGGGAGCTGTAAGTGCAGGGTGCTGAGTGCCCAGTGCGTGGGACATTACTGAGCAGGCACTCGGCAGCAGAGATCTGGGGCTCACTGGAGTCAATGGGAATCCTTCTTTAGTGAGCTGAGCACCAGAGAAGGCTGAGAATCCTTTAGTCCTTGTGCTTAACGGGAGTTTGGCTGCAGGTTTCCCAATTGCCCTCCTGCGGAAATGAATGAGGCAACGCAGAAACGGGCAGGGAGAGGAATTCATAGGCTGACAGAAAGGTATGCGGAAGGAAATTGAGTTCTGTAGAATCTTTCTCAATAGGTGGGTGAATTCATTACAGAAAATCTTCTGAGAGCAATTGTAAGTGGCTAATAGAGTTTGAATGAAACTGATAGCCCTGCTATGGAGTGCGTGGGAATAACAGTCTCATTATGTTTCACAGGGCATCCCTTATATTCAAAGGGTGATGCACTGAGTACAGAGGGGTGGAGGAGTCACTGATTGAAGTGAGACAAGAAAGACTTAACGGGAGAAACTTTGCGGAGTATAATTGGAAGGAAAATAACTTCACTGGGAGAGCAATTACACTGTATGTTAGTCTAACAGAGAAAATGCAGGAACTGTATTGCTCCACGTTGGGCTTGGAGCTCTGGAGAACAAGCCTTGTGCAGCGATCTTGCAGCAGTTGGTGCAAGGACTGTCTTTCCTGCCATTCCTACAGAGGAGGCAGCAGAGAAAGCCCTTTGGCCAACAGCCTAGTGAGATGCCTGATCAGAAGCATGTTAATTGAGTTAATTTACAAAATGCATTCCATTGTGGCATTGCCCAGGCATGGAATCCATCATAGTAATTACGACAGGGTGTCAAGGGTGGATGCAGTTGAATGCTGGCCGTGCTCAGGGTGAGTAGGGGCTAGTTCACCATGTGGCAGACTTAACGATAACGTCATCAAGGCAAGTGGATTTCTGGTCTGCTGGGGGCTCCTTGTCTTTAGAGCGGCCTCCGTTCACCAGAGTGATTCTGGACCCCAAGGGGGTGCAATGTACTGAGAGCAGTGTACTGAAGTGCACTGTGAGGGAGAGAACAGGGATATGAGCTTCCTAAATCAGATCTTCCCAGTCTGTTTCCACTCTTCTACTCCCTTCTTCAGCACCAAGACCGGGCTTTGCCTTTGTCACAGGGACATTTCCCCACAGTTGGGAAGCAAAGGCCCCCGGGGAAAATGGGACAGTTTGAAGTCCGCTGTCTCGCCTTGCTGAGAGCTTTCTCCCAAGACTTTCCTGACTTTAATTATTTCCCCAGTTGCTGTTTCTGTGGTCAGTTCTCCATTTCAGATCTGTACCCCTTTGGCTGCAGTTCAGACAGCACCAGGTATGCGGGTAGTACCTGCCATTCTGCTGGCTCTGACCTGCTCACAAATTGCTTACGAATGCCCCTTCTCAGGTGCTGTACGGCAGAGGGGGATGTGTACTGGTGCACAGAAGCTGCTAAATTAGCCATCTGATATATGGGCCCCTTGAATACTCCTGTCAGCTTCAGCTTAGGGCAGTTGCTAGACTGCTTCACCCTGGACAAGGTCAGAAAACCAAGCAGCTCTGACCAGCTTTCGGGCATGTGTCTCCGGGATTTACTGAGCCAAACGGGGCAGAGGTTAGTGCATCATTGGACAGTGGGAAGTGGCAGTACCTCAGGGTACCTGCGTGGCCCAGAACAGATCAGCTTTGTCTAAACTGAGCTGATCTTGGATCTGAGGTCCTCCTTGAGGTCTGATGACTTTGATAAAATCCCCTGGAGAACTCCTTCGACGTCAGACATTGAAACATTGGTCCCCCTGTTTCTGTCTTTGGTGGCCATACAGCTACTGTCCCATTGCCATATGGATTTGAATAGGTACAAGCATGCTAACTAAAACCACAGGGACAACTACAGTGCTTTTTCTGAAGGGTTTGATTTTCTACAGTGAGACCAGGCTTTTAGGTAGAAGTATTATCTTTTATTAGATCAAGTACAGTTGGAAAAAGCAGAGAAACTTTCAGGCACACTTGCCATTATTCAGGTCTGGAATAGAAGCATCAGATTTAAAAGCTAAATACAAGTTGAGGATGATTGCTCAGAGTTTAATTAGAGATATATCAGTTAGTTCATCTCTGAAAGAAAAGGTAGGTGGTACGTATGCAGCAGAGCGGATGTTAGTTGTAGGGAGAGATGTGATAGCATGCTTATCTCCTAGGAGAAAAATGGAGATAGTTAGCTTATAGCCCGTGTAGCACAGAAATGTTATTGGTGAGCATTGGCATGCTGCAAATCAGTATTTCTATTTGATCCATGTTTAGTCAGATTTCCTGCTGCTGGTAGGGGCTGGAAACTTGATTTCCCATTCTTCGAATGCTTTGGAGAAAGGGGAAACCCAATTTCTGCACTGTGTATCACTGGGTAACTCACATGCTCATGGCCTGTTTTATATCATGTTGCTGCTTTGCAGGAAACAATTTCACCGCTGTCTTCATGCTGCCTTAAATACTGTTTTATCCATGCGCAATTTCACAACCTCGCCTCTTCGTTTATCAGCTTGCCAGTGAAGACAATAACCTTCCCACTGCCTGTGTTTCAGCAGTGCTTATTTTGGGAATATGTACTGCAGAACTGAGCAGGAAATGATGGACTGCCTGTAGAAAGAGTGACATATCCTTAAATCCTCCAAAACGTTTCATAAGAATTCCCAAATGTTCTGTTCAAACTACCGCACAATGATTGTTGTTAATATTCCTCAGAAAAAACTCCACACTTAGATAGTGTGCCATTTATGACTTATGTAGAAAGTTTTTCTGATAGGAAGAGGAGGTATTTTACACACAAGTCACCAAAACTCCAGTGTTTAATTAAAAAAAAAAAAAAAAAGATTCAGTCTGAACTCTTCAGCCAGACTTGCCAGGTTAGTGTTCACGCTTGGTTCTGCACTCATGACAGTTGGGCGACGTGTTTCCCTGGACTCTCAGCTCTGAGACAAGCACTGCTTTGGGTACATTGCCAATCCCTTTCCTTCAAATAACCAGCTCAAATCCACCGACTCCTGTGAGTAATAATGAGGGAAGAACCCCACGTGCGTTTGAAGCAAGCGTCTCACATCTAAAAGAATTTTTTGTTTGAATAAGGCCCAACATTTACCGGCCGTTAGCTATTCGCTTCAGATTAGGCTTGCTTTCTTATTTTTTGCACAAGGCTTCTGGATCTGCCATGAAAAATCAAAGAATTCTGATGCATTTTTTAGCACAATTTAGTATCTTGTGCTAAATTAAAAGTGACTCCTAGGTTACTGGCTTCCATCCTGCCTGGCACATAATAAGAATAGCATGTATTTTGCTAATGTTTTTTTATTCATCATTTTGTCCCTGATTTTCAGCAAGCTGCCTCACCTTTTGTTCTCTGATTTCTCTTCCATTGCCTCTTCAGCAGATAATCTACCTCCCTGGGAGCTGAGCTCCCTGACAAATTCTTCTCTGCGTTACCTCTTGATCTGCCCTGAACCCAAAATCTGATTCTGGGTTTGTCCCAGGAAGACAAAGTACAACTCTGTACTTCACCAGCTCTTCATCAGGGCAGGTTCTGGGGAAAATGTCTCATTATTAGTTTGCATTTTGTACTTGTTCTTTCATTACCTTGCGAGCACTTTCCTCAGCTTGACATCCTTTAACATGTATTTTCAGACTATTTCTGGTATTTAACTTCATCTCTGATCATAAAAGCTTTTTTCTTCTTCTGCGTCTTTTTATTTTTTTGCTTCCCAAACTTGCACTGAGCTGTAGCTTGACTGCGAATCTCCTGGGCCAGACACCAGCATGGAACTAACACATGCCTCAAGTCCCCGCTTAAGGCGTTGAGGGGGAATGCCAGATGTCCACTACTGGGCCAACTTCCAACTTGTTGGCATTTCAGTACTATCATATGGTTCTTACCCATCTTTGGGTGCTCCTTTGCTCTTGCCTCTCCCTGTGAAATCGATTCTGCTGCCTACTCTAGCGCTGCTTTAGTTCTGCCATATAATGAAATGCTAAAGATTAAGTGTCATCAAACAGGACTGGGTATCCTGATGTCTCTTCAAAGCAGTAGCACTTTGGGAACATCTGCCATCCTATGCTTATGTCCACGTTGTATATTCCAGGCTGAGATGATCCATGGAGCCAACCAAAACATGAAGCCAAACAAAGCTGATGTACCCTGCCCCTCCACCCAGCCTGCTGGGTGCCACCACAGCAGCGCCAGGGCTGGGGGCAGGTCGGCGAGCGTGCTGAGGTGTGCTCCCTTCTCTCCTGTTTTGGTAAAGGAAGGACTAGGTTGTTTTGGTTAAGCCTCAAGGTGACAGATATATCAGGGTAAAATCATTAAGATGGGGAACACGGTGCAGCTTGCTGTCAGCTCATCAATTAGTTCATCCAACCCATATGGTCATAATATAAAAAGTACCAAGCGGGCGTGCAGAAACCGAGATTCAAGAAGAGTTAAGTGGGGCTAAATTACAGAAAAAAAACCCCAACCACATTTTAAAAAAGTAACTGATAGTCTGCCTTGCTTCATGTTTAAATTTCAGTCTTTTCTCTTGACTCCAGCATGTGTTTTAAACATTTATTATGGGTTGATGATGGTTTGCAATTTTCATTTGTGCTTTATTTCCCCGAGGAAAGCTCAAATGCAAGCACTGCATGTGGCGTGCTGTAAGTTGCCTGCTGGATAGTTTTGTGTGAAGTTTTCCAGCTGGGTTCACAAACACATAAGAAGTTAAATGATTTGTTTAAGGTCACCCAATGAACCAGGGGCCTTTATGGTAATGAAACACAGTGGTCCTTGACTGGAATAACATCGTTCCAGTCCTACAAGGCAAAACTTTGCAACATTTTTGGTTACCTGTCTGTCTGCTCAGAATTGAAGAGGTGCATTCACGGGAGACTAAAAGTGTATGATGATTAGATTACGCATTTGCACATACAAGGTCATAAATCTTGATTGAATATGGATTACCCTTAAAAGATGAAGAGAAATGGCCTCAGTAATGACTGCATTGTCCTTAAAAAGCTACACTCATTTGGCATTGCAGGCACTCATTCAAAATTCTCCCTCTAAATGGTTTGGTGGACAACAAACAAAACACAGGGTCCATCTACTTTCAGAGGGCAACAATAAATAGGATCGAGCGTGCGTGAAGCCTATCAATATTTGAAGCAAACCCATAGAAGTACTGTGCACATTTAGATGTCACAACCCTGAATGCTCCTCACTGGGACTGGGCCTGAAAATGTTATTGCTGGTGCCATCGTGTCTCTGCACGGAAGAGACTCTAGTAAGATTTGGAGTTGAAGAAATGCTTTAAGAGTTGGTAGCTGATGTGTTCCAAATGCCTGCCAGTGGCAAGGGGTAGGTGGGTTAGTGTTGGAGGATCTTAATGCTGAGGCTCTTCGGGTCAGGTTAAGCTGCAGGACAAGCAGAGATGAAGCAGATATGTCTGGATTCCAGGCACCATGTGATGGGGACCTGGTGTTTGTCTGGTTTGGATCACTCCTTCAGGATGTTCAGCATGGCAATAGGTCCTGAGGTGAAACCCTTCATCTAGAAATAGAAATAGTTTGGAAATTTAGCATAGATCAGACAAAAATGAAGGCAAAGAACAAAGAGAAATGCATAGCTCAAGTGTTTTGTTTGGTAACAATTTAGGAATTGGAATGATTAAATGCATTTGCACATTTGTGTTGAATTCATTTGACTGTTTCAGTGAGCGAGAAACTTAAGAGTTGAAACTTCCCGTTTCAGTCTTTTCTAAACAATATTTTGAGTGGGTGGTGTGCAAGGTCCTCTCATTCATACATGAGAAAACAAAAAGCAAGCAATGAAGCTGCCAATTTGAAAGCCAAATGAAATAATTCATTGCAGACAATACAGGATATTTCATTTGACCTGAAAGAAATTTTGCTGAAGAGCTTATACCAGGAAAACAGAAAGGAAGAAAAAAAAGAATATTTTTTCCCATTTTGCGGGTTTTGGTCAGTGACCTGAAACATCAGTTATTCATGCAGCTCTAATCACGGAACTCCAGACATCTGGTTGCCTCAATCACACTGATTCGCTCTTGTTCACAGGTGATGTTACTCCCTTGTATGAAAGGGTGATCCACTTAACAGCCTAACGTGTTGAGCAGATGTAGTTAAAATCTTGATGCCAAGTGGAAATAATGAGAACACTCCCAAATGCATTAGCTGCTCCTCTCACTGAAGTCAAAGGGATCATTTTGACTCGTATTTGCTGTTTCATATTATTGCCCAATTACCGTAATCTCAGCTCAGCTTTTAAAGGTCATCTCTGACTTTTCTTTCAGCTCAGAGGCCAGGGACTGAAGAGAGTTTATCTGTAGGTAATCAAGCCAATGTAATGGCTGCTGATTAGAAACCATCTGGGCTCTTTCCCCGTTCAGGTGGTGCATGCCCTGGGGAAGGCATTGCTCTCATCTCAGCAGTGCCGCAGGGTATATTTAACACAGAATAAAGGCATCTGGATCAGGCTGTAATTGGGTCAATTGAGGAAGTGGGGTAAAATTGCCTTTTTTCTTCCCATTCCTTGGCCTGGCAAATCCCATGTGACGTGGCAGTCAGTATAACTCAGTGGAGTGGTAGAAGGTCTAGTTGCGTCCCAGTATGGTGTAAGGGCATGGCAGGGTGCTGCCCCAGCATACACCACCGCAGTTGGGACTGATGGTCCTGGGAGCTGGTGTGGTTTGCTGAATGAGTCTGCCTTCCCTCAACCACCGTCTGTGCATTGACTACGTGGAGGATGAGATCCCTTCCGCATCTTTCAAAGATCTGCTCTACTTAGGCTCTCTTGGGAAGGAAGATGGTAGGAGGAAGCTTTTTTTCTGACACCAGATCATTTTGAAGCACTTTCTGTTTGCAATAAGTTTCTGCTGTCTCAAGCAGGAGAATTAATAGAGAAACTGCAGTGAAGAAATTTGAGGAATTTTGCACTTTTGGTAGAATGAAAAGCATGGCTCAGACCGAGTGAAAAAAGATAGGGGGAAATGGGGAACAAAAGTCATAAATCTATGAGGCTGAAGAACTAACCTTGGAGTTTTTTAAGGGCTTGAGTTCCCCAGAGAGAGCACGGCACATGGGGTTATCTGACTTTGCTTTTGTAGGTACAGCTGACCGTATTGTCGAGATCTCCAGTGACTCTGTAGCACTTCTAACGAGGCTGGCTCCAGTGGAGATGCCTACACTGGAGACACCTACCCTTAGGTGGATGACTCCTCATTTTGTCCAAGATAAAGAGTGGAACAAGTGAACTTACCTCCACTTAACATAACACCCGCTCCCTATCAAAAGCGAAAGGCATTGCATCAGACTCTGATCTGAATTTTATATTAATAGATTTGAGGGCATCATCACTGACACATTAGTTGCTACCTGATGGCTTTTTATTTAGCAAAAACCTGTAAAACAAGGAGGTCTGACATTCTCTGATGAGAATCCCTGGAAACTGATGCTAGAGGCCTGCAGATGTTTAAGGAGACAGCTATGGGAAAACAAATATGTCAGGCAGATTTGGGGGTCTGAGAGTTACCTTGCACTTCAGAAAAATACAGATGAGAATCCTTTCTGTGGGAGAGAGTGGTTGCAAACAGCAGGAATTTTGCGAGACAGGCTGCTCCAGTAAGATGAGACAGGTACCTTAGAGATGGTTCCTCCAGGGAAAAAGGGAACCTTCTCTCCATCTCTGACAGGGGGGGTGAGGAGAGCAAAACGAAGCAGCTCGTTCTTCCTGATGAAGTCTCAAAGTGATTGCAATAACAGCGGCTGAACCACCGACTCCCAGGGCATGTCCCAGTCAGAATTACTGGGTTTAGCTTTGCCTAGCAATAGTAGTGCTGCTGTCGCATCAAAGACCTGTCCTTCTGTATGACGGCTCAGAGCACCTCGGAGATGGGTAACTTATTCATTTACTAGACTGTTTTTTTCTTGACAGTCGCTATTGTGTTAATGCTGATTGACAGTTGTTATTTCTGTGCGGGAGAAGATGATGTGAGGAACTAGGCCTTTAAGAGATACTAGGGGCACTTGGAATCAATTGTTTTGTCATCTGGACACTCATTTTTTACTATCCTGCTCAGTCAGAGCTCAGATACTAATGGGTGGGACTTCCTCCACGCTCCTTAGCCCTGAGCAGCTGCTGAGCCTTGCTGGCATTGTAGGAGGAGGGAGCTTTAAGGA
Source organism: Himantopus leucocephalus (assembly GCA_003993805.1). Taxonomy (NCBI): domain Eukaryota; kingdom Metazoa; phylum Chordata; class Aves; order Charadriiformes; family Recurvirostridae; genus Himantopus; species Himantopus leucocephalus. The sequence continues at coordinate 1,114,897 of RSEF01000027.1, read as the reverse complement.
GGACGGAGAAAGCCGAGGAGGTTTTTGGAGGACTCTGCCTTCCTGTCTTGGAAGTTATTATTAGTCTGTCGAGCAGCTGAGTTTTCCGGGTCAGGTCTGGATTTCTGCATCCATTACCAGCCACTGCACAGAGACCTACCCCGGCTTTAGTTCTCTCCGAGTAGGAGAATTGGCCTTCTCTTCTTCTCCTAACCTTGTTCCCCAAGCATCCCAAATCCACAGGGAGCTCAGATGTCTCCAGTTCTGTCTGTTGTGTACTGCTATGGGAAGGGGGGTGCCTTGGAAAGCAGAGAGGAAGAGCTAAGGTTATTTTGTAGGCTCTGTGTCATGTGGAGTGCCTTATAAATGGACCCAGGGTAATAACCCAAACCGTGATTTATGACAGCTTCATCAGTGTGAGGTTGGTTTGAAAGACATTACACAATGCTGACTGTGCCGCCTGTATAGAAATGATTCAACTAAAATATTGCCGCATGCACAGGACTATGCATTTATCTCATAAAACACACAGCAAAGAACCGTCATAACTCACAAAACTTGTGGTTTTTAGCAATAGAAAGAAAATCTTTGCAACAAGAAAGGGAAAAGGAATATCACTCAGAAATTATTGTAGGAATGTGTCTCTTTAAAGGAGTTGACAATAATATGGGTTTGATTATTTCTGAAGGGGCTTAACTGGCCTTTATATCCGGATTCCATTCAAAATGGATAATTTTCCATTTAAAAACATATTTTTTCCCCCCAGTGAGTAGGAAATGAAACTAGATGACTTTGTATCCTTAAAAAATGTATTATCCAGATTATCTTTGGAGAGATTTAAAGAAAGAAACCAATCTCTCTGCAGCAGTGAAATTTCAAAGCCTGCTAATTTTACTGTGACGCTTTAAAATAAAGAGACAATTTAATTCTTCTGATGTAGCAGTGTTGTTTGGTCCTGCCTTCATCTCAGGTGCTTCTGAAAGGCACTGGAAAATAATAATCATGTTCCCTTCTAGACACATAAATCAGACTCTCTTCAGCAACATAATTTTAGATTACAAACATAAAAGTTGAGGAAGAATTTCACATCCCTCAGTTCAGTTGTTTCCAGTTAAGGTCTCCCTCAAGTGATGCCTTAGCCACCACTAAACTTGCAGCTTGTTCCTCCAACTTGTGCCCTTGTGTGGGCCTGACTTTGGGCCAAAGCACTTCCTGGAGCAAACTAATGGATAAATACTACGGGAAGGAGGATTTCTCAGCAGGGTGAAATAAACAAACCCCTTTCTTTCTAGTCTGGAATCCTTTGGGGTAATTAAGAATACTAAAAAGAGATCTGTGGGTTTATGTCCTGTGCTTACACAATAGGTCAAGTAGGGACAAGACCAGTTTCCGGCCTCTTGCCCAGTCTGGGTGGATGCAGTGCTCCTGCTGAGATGAACAGCTCAGCCTTCAAGCCCAGTCATTCTCCGACTCCCAAGGAAGGGGCTAATCAACACAGATAATCAAATGAAAAAAAAACCCAGAAGGCAGAAAAATTGCAACTGTTTCCATGAAATATGTATTCCTTTCTGCTTCGTGACTAACAAATTCCTATTTTTGCATGCTTCATTTGTTATTTATATCCATCTATGTTAATATATGGATACTTACCTCTTCTAACCTCTCAAAGAAAATAAGACTTCCCTGGTCACTTCAGAACCCGCGGGAGCCTCCCATGCTGATTCTCCTAGTGTCTGGTGACAGGAATACGGACCTAGTTTACCTCAGGCATCTCTCCATTACATTGTGGGAGGAAAGCCACCATTACAGAACGTGGTGAATGTCCTTTGGAGCGGTGAGATGCTCAGTTAGTTTGGAGATTTTGGAATCCAGGGGGGGATTATTGATTTGGCCCAAGCGCCAGTGTTAGCGGAGCGCATCGTGTTTCCCCTCACGCTGTACATTTAGAGCAATCCTGTGCAAATGGATGGCATTTGAAGAGCCTTAGCCATTTCAAGAAGATTGACTCCAATGGAGATTCCTGCAATTTTCCATCTGCTTTATAATGGTTTCTAATCAAAGCCCAGGGACTGTGAAAAACAGAGGTGATGAGGTCTGGCCCAATCCTATGATCCCTCTCAACAACACATGGACTTAGCTGACCTATCTGCCCATTGCAGCATCTGCCCTGTCCTCTCTGTTTGGGCTCCAGGGACTGCTCCTTGCAGAAGTATCACCCGTCCTCTGACAGTTCTAATCATCGTTGACCTTATTGTGCTCCTGTGGTTCATGATTAGCTATAGGGGACTTCACCAGGTCAGATCAGATCCTACCTACCTTGTGCCAGAGAAAGCAGGGAGAAATCAACTCCTCTGGATTCTATGGAGGGAATAGCACTATAGGCAGTATACACTCAGTTAAAAAATTTGTTCTTTGGTCATGGTCAAATTGGCAATAAAATCAGTTGTAGGGAATCTGGGAAGAGGTTTTGAATCAGTGTCATCATGGCTATAATGAGAGCAAACGATACCAGATTTGAGACTACTGGCCTTGGAGTCTCGTATTTAATAGGTCCAGATGGATTTTTGCTTAGAGAAGCACCTGTCTAGTGATTCAGGGCAGTGAGATAACTTTTCAATGCTTTATCTTTCATCTGCAATGACAGAGTTTAGTTCAAGTCCTATTCTTCCCAGGACAGAGCAGTGATTTCTTTAGGGCTTTCATGTCCTAATCCTATGCTCTATTCATGGAGCTATTGGAAAAACCTTGAGGAAGAAATCATCACATCTCATAGGTCTCCTATGCCCAGAGTTCCTCCTTTCTATTTGTAGAATTTCAGAATCACAGACGTTTTTATTCAAAGTGCCTCCTTTTACAGTTTATAACCAAGCACAATACCCTGCAGTCAGGGGATCACAGTTCAGTTCCAGTTGGAATTCTGCTTGCACAAAGAATTTAATAAGTAATCCCAAGTAATGAAAAAACTCAGAGAGAGCATAGCTGAAGCACAGATCAAGCAGAAGCTGTAAAAAAGCTTTAAACTGGCAAGCTGTATGAAGAGAAGAGAAAACTTTGGGACTAATGCTTTAAGTTTATAGTGGTCTGCTTATAACCACGGCTCTATCTTTCATAGTCTGGGAGTGCAGATCCAAAATGTCTCACTACAAGCTGTAGCTTGAGGCCATTATTTACATTTGTTTGGCTTTGTTTCTGGTGCCTTGCAAACAGCTCATTAGCTAAAGCGGAATGTTTCCCAGGCATGGGGAGAGACTTCTAGTTTGAGCCATGATCAGGCTCACATTTAATATTACTTGCCCTTGGAGCACAGTTTGTGCCATCGTTGCCCTTTAAAGGGCTTTATTTTCCAAAAAATAGAAGCGTGGTTGCGATGAAGCAATGCTAGATGCCTTATCCACCTCCAAATACATTTTTATTTGAGTGGAACAGGATCAATGCTATCTCCATACTCTTGGCTGCAGGTTTCTCCTCCCTAATGCTGGCACATCGCTCACTGCGTTCAACTTTCAGGGTGTTCTTTGACCTCTCCCAGCCTTGAGCACCTGGAGAGGGGGCTGAAGACGTGTCCCTCTGTGCAATGCCTCCAAGCCACTCCCCAGCTGAGTTCTAAGGGCTGTTCAGAGGAGGCAGTGCTTCCAGTGCTCCCCTGCCCTCTCTGACATACCAGAGGCAGGTTGACCATGGAAGATGATTATGCTACTTCTTTTCCTGAATGGGAATACTGGTGAGCTGGAAGAACTCTATCCAAACAATTCTCTGTGTACTTAGAAACATCTTTGCTTCTCTGCGTCGATATGCTGTTAAACAATCTTCCTCTGTCCTTCTCCCTTCTCTCATGAGTATCTTGGCTTTACTGCTGACCTTTCAAAGCTGCCTCAGTCGAGGCACCTTCTTCCCAGTGCTGCTACCTTCTAAACAGCTTCTTTAATGTTAAAACTCCCTGTGAGGATAAAGTCATTCTTTGAGGCTTCCAGCATCCTGGTTAACCACTATACCATTAGGACAATTTGCATCGCCAGTATCGCTTACACATAGCAGCTACTTTGTCTTTAAAATCCATTACAGCATTGGCTGCTACCCAGCGCTACAGCAATTGAATTACAGTTAATAGCATCTCCAGGATAAGGCTTAGAACGTCATGATTGGGCTAATACTTAACTTTCAAAGTTTCCCCTTCTTCTTTACGGAGAACTGACTGAATTGACTTTCTTTTCTTTTAATGGATCGATCCAGATCTTTTGGGATCTTTTGGGTTGATGTATTTGTCCAGTTCCTTTCTAAAAAAACTTGTCTTCCCCAAGGAAGTTAGAAAATCTGAATGAAAAGGAATGAGGAAGGCTAAGGCTGCTCATACTGAGCTGACAAGTCAGATTCCATTGTGGCTTGGATCCTTTCCATCCCTCTGTCTGAATTTGCAAGGGATGGGATTTATCTCAGGGACTTAGTATATCTACAGCATGTCTCCAAGTAAGCGAGTTGTCCTGAGTTCCCTGGTGGTCGCTGAATTCAGGCAACGGACGACAGAACACGATCCATCTGTCTATATATAGGTGTTGTTTTTAGAAAGAGATGAAACGCAGACCTCTCTGTGTGTGCCTGTCTGACATTTGTTCAGATGATCCCCATCCTCAAATCTGGATGAGAAGAATTGAACCTTCACGTATCTGCTTTTGTATTGCCTTTTAGAAACTTGTTGGGGCAGAACAGGTGGGTTCAGCACCCAGAGGTGACACTCAAATGTATGTTGACCACATGTAAGAGTCAAGAGGCGTAGCTGGTGTCTAAGCTAACAGCGTAGCCAAAGAGAACCTAGGCCTTGACTGAGTTGCCCAAATGGTGCCACTGGAGATCAAGAGATCTGCAGAAGGCTGTCAGTCGTGACCTAAGACCTAGGGGAGACCTGTGTGGATGGTGGAAGTCAAGAATGATACAGGCCATGGCACGACGCTCAGGTTCAGCGATTCAGCCAAGCTCCTAGCTCACATGTGTACGTTTGCATTTAAGTGTTTTAATCTTGAACTACAACACACCCCAAACACCCTTTGTATTTTGTGGTTCTTCAGGGCCTGATGCCACAGAGCTGTGCTCTGTGTCAGGGACATGTAGGTGGTGCTGCAATACCAGTGATAAATAATAGCAAGCAGCCGTGACTGCCTCCCTCGTACCCGTTTAGCTGCCATTTATTAGTTAGTAATTTACCTTCTGCATCATGGTTCCCGGTTGTTGTCAGTGCAGTCCTGATCCGCCGGCATCATCATGCTCAGCAAATTTTACTTCAGGCCATTTTGGCTTTGCATCACAGGGGCAAAGCTGTGACACATCAGACAAATCTCAGCACAGCTTTGCTTAAGATAGCAATGAAAAAGGATGCAAAATAGCCCCTGGCCATAGTCCCTCTCACCACGACATGACACTCAATGCCAGACCCCCGCCTCCGCTGCAGAGCTCGTCTTCCTTGGTGAGAATCTGAACTCTGGCCCTAGCCAAGGCAAGGTGAATGCCATTTGTCTTGGCATCTATCTCCCTGTGAAGAGAACGTGGTGGAAAGGGGGGGGATATCCTTCTGATGTAGATGGTCTGCAAGTTTTGCAGAAGCAGCAGAGATGGCTGATCGCTCTCATCAGGAGAAGGTGGGAGTGCAGAGGTGGGTTAGTGCAGAGGTGGGTTAGTGCCGAGAGGTGCGAGGGGATTGAAGGCTGTGTTCCTGCCTTTTTTCCAGATTAGTTTCTATCATTGCTTTCTGCTAAATTAGTTCCTTGTGGAAAGAACTTAGCTAGAATTTGAGGATATTTGTGTGGTTTGGGGATTTTTTTCCCTACCTGTTCTTTCTGTAGCACACCTTTGCTCTGATGAGGATTTGGGGTGTTTTTGTTGTGGGGTTTTGCTTTTTTTGTTATGGTTTATTCACTGAAAATACTGATTCCTCATTAAAAATTCAACAGCTTTTTGGCCCCCAAACACCACTTTTCAGCCAAGAAATGGCTTTTCATTTTTAGAAAAAACCTTTGCGTGGGTACAACTCACATTTTGTGAACTTTTTTTTGGCATAAAAAGCCCCACTTGTAGACAAACAAAATAATTTTGATGGATAATCTTTGACCAGTCTCATTGGGAATATCAAGCTCATAGCGCCTACCCTCCTTTGGCTACTTTTTTTCTTCGGAAGGCATCATTTATTTTTCTTACAGCTTAAATGAAAGCACGGTGGAAGCACGGTTCTAGCAGACACATCCTTTCTTACGTTTGTCAGACACTGAAATATAAATCTTTTCCCATGTCTCTTCAAAAGCTTTTAGCAACATCATATTTGGAAAAGCTGTTAATTCCTACATAGCTTTCTCCTTTTGTATCTCCCAGAGTGAAATTTAACACTATTCCCATTTTCTAGATAAAGAAACTGAGAATCGGGGAAATTAAACTAAAGCCAATGGTAGACATGAGTCACCTCCAGGCCCCGGTCCCTGACTTGCCCTGGCTCACCCCTTCCCTGGGAGCGTGACGGTCATCCTCTAGGAAGCTCCAGCTCTGGTGTTACACATGATTTTTTGGTTAAACCCGTGTCAGCTTATAGGTTATAGTCCAGAGAGAGGACGCTGCTTTCAGCAGGGGACTAAAGATTGTGTCATTAACATGCAGTCAAGGAAAGAAGGAAGAATTCCATGAGCACGGCTGTTTCACAAGGTGGCTTTGGGTGTAAGGACACACTGCATCTCTGCGCCCTCCACCCCGGCTGCCCAGCCCGTAGCGCAGACAGGGTGCAACACACCCCACAAATAGTTAAAATGTGTCTATTCTGGCTGCTCTTCCCATCCAGTGCAACTCAGCTGAAAGAGCCTTTGAAGTGGGATTATATAGTTTATCTTGTTTCCCCTTTTCTTCTCCGTTCAGGCATTTTTGCTCTTGAAGCCACATTAGAAAGAAGGCAGAGGCAGAGGGGGGAGGCCTCTTGCCTGGTTTGCATGAGGCCACTTTACAGTAGCACAGCTACAGTCAGTCCCATTGTCCAAGGAAAGGCTGAAAAGAGGGTTGTTGGTCTAATAAAGGATATTAGCTCTTCCCAGGAGCCTTCCTTTGAAAAGAGAAAGACAAACCAACATAGCCTGAAGGTGAACTTCAACCTCCAGTCCCTGTTCCCTTCTCCTGAGAACAAAGCGATAGCTTTAGGGCACTGAACACACAGCACACTTCTCCCTGGTTGCCTGCTGTCATCCTTGAGTGAGCAACAAATAAAAGGCTTTCCAAAAAATCCCTCTGCTCCCACCGGACTAGGAAGCTTGGCCTGTGAAGCCCCAGTCCTGAGCATGATGCTCAGAAACACAGGCTGGGCATTAGGTCCAAAACCAGACTCAGTCAATATATTTTAGGTGTTTTTTTTCCGAGCTTCCCATGGAACGAGCACAGACTATCTGGCTACCCAGGTTCCAGCTGCAAGCATGGGTAGAGACACAGCTGGGGACACCATCAGGAGCATGTGGCACTCAGGATGTCCACCCGCTCCCCAGCAGCAAGCTCTGCTGTTCCGCGGTTCAATTTGGCTGCCAGACACTGCTGGCCAGGCTGTCCTCGGACGTTGTGCCAGCACTCCGTGGGGTGTCTGCCAGGCCCTTGTGTGCCCAGGAGATGGACACATCAGGGAACATGCTGTGCTCACGGCTGCTCCCAAGATCCCTCCTTATAAGCAATATCAATACACCCTTAGCTTCAAGCAGCTAAGGACCATTGTAAGCTCTGCCGTCTACTGTTCAAAGTGCAAGCAATGCTGCTCTGTATTGAGAAGAAAAATACCACTTAACAAAAGGGCATTTTCTGCCAGATACTACTTTACCCTTCAGCTACAGGAAAAATGTCACATGAGAAATGGTAATCACGCTGTTTAATACACTGCTGAGAGATGCTGGGATGCTGCAGTGGTGAGGAAAGGATAGAGCCTTTGTAGAGCAGCTTGTGCTTCTTTTAGGCATGTGCTGAAAGTGGGTTTTAGACCATCTTCCAGGATTAATCTTATTCAGGGGTTGTCCAGATGGAGCTTCCAGTTGAAAGCTGCTAAGGATCAGGAGGTCTGGATCTAACATCCTGCTCCGCCATGGGTTTTCACTGCGTCTTTAAATGCACTTATGCCTTTTTCTTCCAAGAGCTGCTCGGTTTCATTAGTCTGATATTTGAGAGTTCTCAAACCCATACCCATGTTACCAACACAGCTCTGTCGGTCATTGCCTCTACCAGTTGCACCTTGCATGAAGTATGGGGGATGAGCTGACCTCTTGGTCACGGTGAGTCTTCATTCATTTCCTGGCCTTGCCTCAGATGATAGTGTTTTGGGAATCTGGGAAATCTGGGCTGAAGCTGGAAAACGGTGTTAAAAAAAGGGTCAGATCAGTTGCCTTCTCTTGGCATGTTTTCTCAGTTTCTCGTATTTGCAGGCTGGTAGGCATTTCAGATCGTGCAGACAATGTAGGATGAGATGAATAGCATCTTAGCCTTTATTTGAATGCATTGACTAGTTCCCCATCTCCCATAAAGAGACACAATTACAAAGGATTTTCTCATCATGCCCATTCTTTACATACTAGAAATTATTTGAACTGTATGCTTTAGAAAAAGGCCCCTCTGACCCCATCCATGGGTACTGTCAAACTCACTGTGGACCAGCGTGAGCCTCGTGCATCCCTTGCCTTTGAAGCTTCATGCTTGGAGCTTCATGCCTTTGGAGCTTCGTCCATCCTTGGATGGGGTTCGCAGGTGGCAGGTTTTGACCAAGTCAAGCGGACTGGCCACTTGTTTCCAGGGCATTTGTCTCAAGGAGTGTGTTTCCAGGGAATTTGTCTCAGTGCCTGACCTGTTCCGACTGGGGAAAGCCTTGTTACCTATTCTGGTTTTACCTGGAAATGAGTATGTTACCTATTTCTGCAGCTGGAAATTCAAGGCTGCGCCGGCCACACGTACCAGCACCAGCCCACCCGGAGTGCACGGGAGTTTTTGCAAAACCCCAAATTACCACATTTGTAACCAAAATAATCTCTGTGTGCAAAGGCCTGATTCAGCGCACGAGGAGCAAAGCAAGGCGGTGGAGATAAATACGCACATTACTGCTGCAGCCAGGGACATGCAGTCACTGGCCTCGTTACCGCTATTCACACACAGAAAATGAGAGCAATATAAAAAAATCCCCCCAAACAGCAGATCCCCTGGAGGGGTGGGAGAGACTGGAATTAAACTTGCTGTCGTTCAGATATTCTTGGAAATACTTGGTTCCTGCACTTTCTTTCTGTCTCTCCCTCTTCTCCAGTGTTGAATATGTTATCTGATGGGCTGGCGCCTTGCAGGGCTCTGAATTTCACGTGTGATTATCACCTTCAGAGCCGACATTGCTGCTTCGATCAAAAAGTTCCCTTCAGCAGCCACTTCCCCTGGACCAAATACAAAACGCGGCTTAACACTGCTTGGTATCCACATGAAAAGTGTTTGGAGTTACTTTCTCAGGACCTGTTAATGGAAGAATTTGCCCATTCTGGGAACATAAAAGGTTTCTTGATGTAAAAGAGGAGGCAATAATCTTACCTTTATTAAATTGCCCCATATCTGGGGGCAAAACAACTCTCTCCTGGTCCCTCCCAAAGCATCTGCAGTTGAAGATATCATCCCATAAATATCCACAGGAGTGATATGTGCCTGATTCAGAGCTCTCTTGAATGATGGCCGCGGATCGGCGATGTTTTCTGCTGTGCAGGGAAGGTAATTGTTGGGATGAGAGCTTTGATTATTCCATGGTTCTGAAACATAGAGCACCCTTGGATAGGGAGAAACACAACTCAGAAAAACAGCAGAGAAAGCACCTCTTTTACGTTAAGGCCTGAAGAGTGACACCCCCAAAACAGCAGTGCCAGAAACGATGCAAATTGCTGTGTGCTTGGAGGAGAGAGACACTGCTGCAGGGAGGAAGGCTGGTGCAGGGAATCAGAGATCTCAGGTTTGAGAGGTAACTTTTGTTATGTTTTCCCAGGCATAAAATCAGGGTATAAAGAGGGCTGAGGCACCCTTTGGAGCTGCAGTTTGCAAAACTATTGCAAACCTGCTGCAGAGCACCGAAGGGGCAGAATGACTCTTGTCCTGGCCCAAATTTGAAAATATGAGTCAAGCCTTGAAAGAATAATGAGATTTTTGTTTTTAATGATACTTTAGGGTTTCTTTTGTCTTTTGCTCCCAGCTTTACGGAACCCGATGGCTCATTTAGGCTATATTTAAGAGCTTTCCTGTGAAGCTGCAAGATTTAGACTTCTTGTTTGTTTTAATGCTACCTGATAATTTCACAGGGCTGAAGAACTGAGGGCTGCAAAGCTGGATACCTGTGCTGAGTTTTCTGCTGTAAATACATGCCAATATTTCTTGTCTTCTTACCAACATAGTCCTTTCCTCTGCTGTTTCCCTTAACATGTTAACGGGACAAGCAGTCTGATACCTTTCCTAAGGTCTCTGTATCTCTGTGCTCTTTGGGGTAAATACACAGAGTCAAAATCACGAAGATACATAAATAAAGTGTTCAGAATCTCAAACTGATGTTCTGCTGCCCCTGCCACTGGCTTTGAATCCAGCCTGGAAGGTGGAGGATAAAGCCAAGAAACTGAGGAGATTCAGGAGAACGTGGTATTTTTCGCCTGCAGCATTGGTAGGAGAGATTAGGCTGGGTCATTAGCAAGCCCCAGATTGTGTGATTACCCTAACCAGACTGTGCAAAGGAAACAAACCAGGAGGAAATTGGCCCACAGGGGCACTGGGATTCTTCTAGTGATGTTCCTGGTTTTATTATTTGTGTGTTGTGCTTAGTGGAAGGTTTAAAAGCAGCCAAGTGGGAAACGTTGGTTTCAGGAGCAGGACTGGATCCAGCAGCATTGAATACACGTGTCCATAGTATAAAAGTCAATAATGCTGAGCTAATAGGGAAGAGGGGGAGATGGAAGGAAAAGCTAATCAGCCCCTTCTCCACTCCCTCGGGGTACTGTGAATCTCTCTCCCAAGGAGGCACTACACACTGTAACAGCTCTGTGATCATGCGAATACTGTGCTTCTGCTGGTGTTCGAACACCTCCTTTGGCAAACCTCCTCCACGCTCTCCCCGCAGCAGCCTTCTGGTGTGCATTTTACCTCTGCTCTGCCTGGACTCCTGGCAATTCCTTCCTGCTCTCTGCTCACCCCACGGCTCACTTGGTGATCTGGCTCCCCAGTTGCAACGTGGGTTGGTGTTTCCTACCCCAGGCTGCAGCTTTCTGCTGTGCCAGACCAGCCCTGGGCATCCTCTGAAGGCAACACGAGTTTGCCACATTCTGGGCTCCATCCCTGCTCTGTCTTCTGGCTCTGTGATCTGTTTCCCAAGGCAGCTTCTTGCAGGGACCTCTAAGATAAGGTCCAGACTGACATTCTTGAGGAGAAAGAAGCTTTCAGGTTACCGTTTTAAGCAGTGGCTGTGTTTGAGTTTTGGTCTTGTGCCAAAGTTGGCAATGCCACTAAATTGTTCATTTGGGCAAGATACCAAACTGTGATATATTGGGACTTTGCTTGGGCTTTCAGAAGAAGCTGACACAGAGGAGAAGCTTAAGACAAACAACCTGTCTCTTCACAGAGTTTATTTGCATTTTCTAACTATACGATGGTCCAGAACCAGCATAACTCCAATCCAGCACTTGCCCAGATGTTTTCTGAGTTGGATAGAACCGGTGTAACTAGTTTCAGATGACGGTTATCAGATATCAGGAATAAAACAAAAGCAAACAAAACCAAGGTTTTCAATCAGGATGGATCATTGGAGACTGAGAGCAATCACATTCTATCGCCTTGGATCTTTCTGCACTAGAAACAAGAGATGGAAAAGTTAATTTTAATTTGGACAGTACCATCATATAGGGTTGGTTTAGTGTTAACATAAGAACAATTGAGGATTTTATTTTGCTGATCTACAATGAGAACTATTATCCTTTTGTAAAGGAACAGAGTTTAATCACATCTGGCAGACCTGCTGGGTATAATGTGTCCCAATATCCCATTACATTTTCAATTTACATGTATTACCTTTCCCTGAGAAAGTTCCCTGCACTTCTGCCCATTGAATTAAATGGCTATTATGAAAACAGAGCAGGACATTTTAGTGATCTGGATGTTTGATTTTACCCTGGGAGGCAATTAGTGCTAATAAGTCCTGTACCCAATGCCTCTCTCAGATTTGTCTCAAAAGTAGAGCATATAAAAGGCCTCAAGTGGAGAATTGGGACAAAAGTTTCATAGGCCAATTCCCTTTCCACCAAAACCGCCGATAATGAAGAATAGAAGAGCTGTGTCTACGTAGAGAAGATCAGAGTCAAATTTTCTATCTTTTAGACTGTATAACTTGTCTACGGTTACTTCCAAGTGAAGAGGTAGCTTTCAAAATCAATGCTAGTTTAGTCTGTGTCTTGCAACACAAACAAATGCCATCCAAAACATACTTGGGAGCTAATGATGTTAGTGAGATAAATAATTAAAGCAGAAGGAAAAAGGCAGGCATTTAAAGGCTCAACAAAAGTAGAGGAAACACATTATAGACCAGATTTGAAAGGAGATGAAGACTTGATCCCTGTAATCTATATTGATCAAGGCATTTCCAATACGCTCATCACTAGCAGAGAAAGGAAACGAGGAGAGTGTCATTAATCACACTACGGCTCTGCCTAAGGGCTCAGTCAATCACATCCTTGTACTACCTAGGCACAGGATTCATATGCAGAAAGACATACTGCTTCCTAAACAATTTACAGTCCAGGTAGGTGTTTTAGAGGCGGGATCACAAGCTCTTTGATTTTAGGCATTAGGATTTAACAGCTGAGGCCTTCCGAGCCTGAAGCTTGGCAAAAAGGTACGAGAAGCCAACCTGAAAAGACCGTGCCCGGGCAGCTGCGGGGGAGGCTCTTGCCACGAGGACAGAGGGATGAAGTAGGAGGCCGGTGGTGAGCAGAGCAAGGGAGGCAAAACGTAGGAGCTGGACCTGGACCGAGTTCATGGTGCTTAAAAATGAGAGTTTCACGCACAGCACTCGCCGTGCTGAAGCTGCGTGCTCAGAAACGGGTACCGAGCTCCTGAGAAGCTGACATGGGGCAGAGGGATTGGAAATTAGAGGATCCATCTCTGCCAGCTTAAAGCCAGCCAGGTTTTACTTCCATGAGAAACTACAGCCTTATGAGGCATATGATCTCTGTGAGCTGCTCACAGGAACAGTTCAGCTTGGAAACAATACTGTCCATTGCACTATATTTAACAGATGAAAATATTCCCGCATTTTTAATTACTACGGACATCTGTTCCAGTGGCTTATTCGTCACCTGCAGTTTTTATAATCTTTGTAGCATCTAAATGCAATAGCACGCCGGGGACATAAGCAATAAAGACCTTATTTTCATGCAAATATGGCTAGCAAGAAGAACAGCAATCAGGGGGAAGAAAAATAGAAGGAATAGGTGAATATTTATCAGTGCAATATTGCCCAAAGCTCTCTGCAGGATCTTGATTGGTATTTAGTGTTAGGGAAAGTGAGAAATGAAAGATAGGACGTGGATGTGTCTGTAGTTTTATACCCAGTTATACAAATGCGGGAGCTGAAGCACAGAGCTGTAAAGTGTTGTGTCCAGAGGAGCTCGTTTACCGTTTTAGAGCAGGTCTGGTAATACAGTGAAATAGCAGTAGAGAAGGTGCATGTGGAGTAAGAGTAAGGGCATTTTCTGGGGTCTGTTTTTGAGTGTGTTTATTGGTTTTTGTAAAGACTCCTTTAGGAAACATGCCTTGAGATCAATTTTTAATGTGCTCTAAAATCCCCAAGATTTTGCTTTGGAAGTATTATAAATGAAATCATTTAACAGAGGGAGGTTCAAGGGTGATGGAAGCAGTTGCGGTGGCAATACAGTTGGGCTTCTCCGCCGTTCACAGAACAGCAGCCCTGAATGCAGTCCAAGGAAAACGGGCATATACGGATCCTATGGGGAGTGGAGCCTCCTCTTCCCCTTGCCTGCAAACTACCTACTCTCCTCATCTCAGGGAAGGTTCCTCTCCCCTGTGAAGTCTTTTCAGCGTCTTGCAAATTGCTGCAGAAAGCAATTTATAGATTCAGCTATTTTGATGTTGCAGATAAATATTAAAGGCAGCACAGGTAGAATTTCCATGCGACTTAATGCAAGTCGTCTCCCTCCTTCCCTTTCTGAAGAGTGTGAGTGAATTCTCCTGGAAGCAAGAGAAAGCAAAGGAATGATAACAAATCAAGAGCCTTGGCGAAAGCATGCAGCTTCCTGCAGTCACTGCTCCAGTTACCAGCGGAAGGTGTGTGGGATGTGTGTGTGTGTTCCTCTCATTTCTGATTTTGCACACACCAGTGCACTTCCCTCCTGGGCAGCGGTAACCGGGCTGCTCTTGGCCAAGCCTCAGGCGGCACTGCCTTCCCATCGACCGGCTCACCAGGGCTGGTGAGAAGCAGGGATACCACCCAAGGCCAGTGTCTTCTGATGAAGATGCCAGAGAGACAGGAGGGAGGAGACCTTCAGGCAAGACCGCAGCTGGCTGGAGTGGGATTCCTCCCTTCTGGCCGCAGGTACCTACAAACCAGGGGTCTGCATTCCAGTTCGGTATAAGCACTGACCTTGGGACATGAAGAATTTCACCATAAATGCAACTGAATTTTCTCACAGAAATGTGTATTTCCATACCCTCACACACCCCACAAGCTCTTGTCTTGCCCCTAAGGTACTTTCTGACACATATCACAACCGCACTGCCATGCATTGGCAAGTATTGCCGGGTTGGTTGTTAATCTTGAGACAGTGCTCCCAGTATGTCTACAACATCTGCTTATGTATGCCTCAAATTTATTTATTTATTGCCTTCTGCTCTGTGTATCAGCAAAGCGATTTCTTTGAAGGCTGTATAGATTTTCTCTTGTGCTCTGTTTTTGGTCTGTACTGAACGTGAAGGCTTTGGGAAGGAGGGAGAGTGCGAGCATTTTCTTAGATTTTTAAAAAGAAATTGCTGGAGGTATTTACGTATTAATAAATTTGTACTGAAAGACAGACATCCCCATAGGTTTTCAGCTCTAGTTGAATAAAATCACCTGCAAACAAAGGCAGCATAAGAAAGGCAAGTGGGGGAGTGGGTACAGAAAGAAGATGGAGTGTCCTGTTCTGTTCTAGCCCTTTTTTTTTTGCTACAGACTTTCAGCAAAACTGGTTTCCAGGTTTATTCAGCCATTGCCTTCTAAACGAGGTTAACTCTTTTCTTCAAGCAGACTTTCCTGCAAGCTTCTTCTGCTGCTAGAGCTGTGTTCTGCGGCGGGATCCTTTCAGGCAGAGGTGTCTGTCTGTTTGTCGGAGGCTCGGAGCAGAGAGAGCTGGCTTGAAGACAACGGCTTGCGTCTGTGGTGGCTTTTCCATTGCACACACATTCGAGAGCTGGGTACATAAATGCAAAGCCCAGTCTAACCAGTGCCAGGCTAAGGAAGAAACAATTGACTCTGTTGTAACTGAGGATGGTCTTTTGTGTAATCAGTGCTTGTGGTGGGTAATGAGGGCCTGCAGAGAGGTAAATGGGTGTGTTGCCTCCGCTTGGCAGGGCTGGGCTGTCCCCGATGCTTTTCTCCCCGGTCTCTGCACATATATGTGCTGGCTCCTCCTCTCTTGAGTCAA
This sequence comes from Himantopus leucocephalus, assembly GCA_003993805.1. Lineage (NCBI taxonomy): Eukaryota > Metazoa > Chordata > Aves > Charadriiformes > Recurvirostridae > Himantopus > Himantopus leucocephalus. The sequence goes on along the minus strand of RSEF01000027.1, from coordinate 1,099,235 downwards.
GCAAAGTTACTTGTCTTGGCTTTATAGTCCTGCAAGACCTACCTGGGGATCTTTACCATCATCTCTCATTCCCTTTAGACAGCCTTAGCGCCCTCGGGAGAGCCGTCCGTGATACCCCAGCACCCGGCCGTTAGGTTTTCAGCTGAGAGTGTTTGTGCTGCCTCTCGTGCTGCTCCTTACACCTGATAGGAACTCTGCGCAGACAAACTCAGAGCCTTCAGAGCCTTCCCCAAACCCTCCTTTCCTGAAATCCTTTTCCTGGCATCTGTGAAATAACTTGACAGCAGTTACTAATCAGCAGAGAGCAATCGCTGCCGTGCTGAGCGGCTCTGCTGCATCGCTCGCTTGTTGTTCTCCCCTCGCTGTAGCCAGATGTTGGCCTCGGTGCAAAGCCTTTCCATCTTTTCATCCTTCTTCTGTGTTTTGTACAGCACCTGGCACAATTGGGTCCTGGACTCACAGACCTTGATCATATAAATAACGAGTAACTATAATAACTACAGCTACAGGCTACAAGCTGTTTTTCCTGGCTCTCTGGAAGCTCAGAGTCCCACTGCTTTGGGCCTCATTCTTTCTGAGCATAGACTGCAGCGTGCTCGTCCAACACCCACTCAGGTATTGATCACAAGTCTCTTCTCTATTGAATTTCTCTCCAGGCAAACAAATGAATTAGATTCTCTATCAAAATAGCAGAGCCCAGCAGCAAATAGAGTCTATCTGGGCAGAGATCTTTCTCTGTTGTTTTGTAGCAAGCAAACAAAACTGTGAATCTTTTGTGCTTATTTAAAAAAACAAAAGTACTGGATTGGTTTTGGAAATAGTGGCCTTTATTTTCATTTTGTATTTATATTCTTTTTGTTCAGGCTGCTGAAATTTGTGTTCATTAGTCACAGAAATGACCCAGGTTTTATGAAGGAAAGCTCCTCTCCTGGGCTGACTGTTTTACAGTGCCCGAGGCTTGAGGTCGTGTTCAAACCCAGAGTTCCCAGTTACATACTGGTTTCACACTGTGAGTTCACTCTCAGACTGGAGTCTGGAAGTTCCCCAAGTTGGGAAACTGAGGCACAGGAGGGCGGAGGGAGATGCTTTCCTCCAGCATAGGTACGGACACTCCACCTCAACCTACATCTCACGCATGGAAGGTCCTTTTGCAGAGTGGACAAAGGAGTCTGGGCCATTTTTGCTGCAGAACAGTGAAGTAGAAAATGGCCATCTGCCACCGGACGTTCCGGGGACATGTGCACGTGCAGCTCAGTCCTGACACAACACTTACTTGCAAGGTGATCTTGGGCAGAAGGCAGCAAATAGGAAGGAAGGAAGGAAGGGAGGACAAACAGTTGATGTGACCGTATACCAAGTCACTCTTTGCACATGTGAGCACTGGAGAAGGGTCAATGTACCGGCGCATGTAAGGTGCTCCCCACTAGCACAGCAGCTGGCGGCTAGCGTGTGGGTAGTGACTCCCAGGCAGGATACTTCGGAGCAAGTTTTTTTCAGCTCCAACCCTTCCTCCAGCAGAAGGAAAGGTAACCCTGAACCACAGCGCCTTCTTCCCACCAGCTATCTAGAAAGTGAACTGAAATGGCTACAGCAGCCCCAACCTCAATCAGTTCTACTGATTGGTGCAAGACTAAAGCCTAGGCTGATCTGGAAGAGAAATTTCAATCCAAATACTGGTGTAATGAAGGGCAGGATCCCTCGCCGACCTCATGCTGGAAAGCTCACAGTCTGTGACTCCCTTATACATGCCCATGGCTTCTTTCATCATGGTGAAGTTCATTTTTTCTCCACTAGTGAAGACCTTTCAAGAGAAAGCAGAATTTTCTGTGCAGCTATTTCTGTTGAAAATATTCCTACTGAAATCTGGAATGAAAAAAATTCCTTTTCTCACCCAGGCAAAGGAGTAGGTTTCAAACAACTAAAACTGAGCCTCTGCAGTTTGATCTTTCACTGCACCTTTTCCATTGTCAGTTGTCAAAAAATACTTTGCTGTCCACTGAAATGTCAAAAACCCTTATTCCTAAATAGCAAAATCACATAAAATGACATTTTAAAGACATGGGCTTTGGTGGTACCCCTGTGAATTCTCATCGACCGTTCAATGAGTTCCTTCTCAGTGTGGATTAAGCTGCCAGACTCCCTCAAGGGAAACGGGGTTCTTCCCACTGCCTTTTTGCCTTTTCTAAGCAGCCTGGTGAAGACTTTAATTTTCCCCAAAGGAAAGATGCAACAACACGCCAAGCCGGTAAAGCATCTTCTTCTGTTCCAGGCAGGGTGGAAGCAGATTCCTTTGGGCTGGGGGTAATAAAAGCAGCTGAAACAAAGCAGTAACTTCACAGAACACAAGAGTGACTTAGAGGCTTTGCAGGGGTGAGCACAGCTGCCCCTGGAAGATCTGCACAAACCTCCTGTATTTTCTTTAGCCAAGTTATAAACGAGAGAAAAAAAGCAAGCAAAAAAGTAGGCAGTGGCTGTGGTAGTAGGAGTGGGATGGCCAGTCCCTGCGCTGCAGGCGTGAGGGGCCAAGGCGGAGGGGTCCCATCAGGGAGCGGAGTGCTGAGCTGCCAGTCCTGCTGGCACCGAAGGGCTCGGCAGCCTGCTCGGGGCAAAGCGTCGCCCACCGAGAGTGTTTCAGGACGAGTGAGAAAAATCCCCCAACTCTGGGAAGCTGAGCTTCGCAGACGTCTGAAAGAGAAGTGGTCTATAAGTAATTAGGACAAATCCTAATACAACTGTATTTCTGTCTCCTGACAGCTAATTATTGCAGAGCTTTGCAACCAAGGCTTCGCTGTGATAGCGGCAGTGTTTAATGAATCTCCATTTGTTTTCTTGTCGTTAATATTTAAAGTATCTTCTATTCTCTATATGGCTTTTTGCCATCATAAAGGGGCTGTGCTCTCAGAGATCAGGCTGAATTCTCCCTTCTTTGAGGGAAGAAATAATTGCCTGTGTGGCAGACCTGCAGAGGGATGGGCTGATTGAAAGGGAAAAAGGGAAACAGAAGAAATTGTTTAGGAAGACCTCATTGTGTTAAGCAAAATGCCTCTACCACTGAAGGCTCCAGGCAATATGGGCAAGGGATGAACGTCACGTTGTGGCTGTGTGTCTTGTTCCTACTGCCATGGTAAATTGAGCAGAAACTTGGAAGCCTTGGAAATACTGTCGTGGTCAGTGGTTTTCCCCCAGTCTTTCAACTGCTTATTCAGGATATGTGCGTACACGTACGTGGGCTGCCGAGAGGAAACTGCAGTTTGTAAGAGGGCTTGGGAAATGTCCCACCCACCTTTGCCCACCCCATGGATAGGAGAGACTCTTGTTCTCCAGACAATACTGCCTGACATATTCCTTGGGAAAGGCTGCGTCTCCGTAGCAATGCTCTTTGGAAAAGGCAAACATGCTTTGGAAAAATGATGTCTCCCAGGCAATGCTCTTTGGAGGGGAGAAGCCTGTGCCTTACGTGGAACAAAGAAGTCCAGAGCATGAGAAGAGGCCGTCAGCGCTGGCCCTGGGCACCGAGTCATTGTGACATAGAACATTATTGTGACACTGACTCCACTGGGCCCTCCCTATCCACTGCTCACTCTTGCATCTCCCGTGGCTTATGGAGGACGTTGCAGAGGAAAATCCTGACCTGAAGATAGTAAAAGAACCTCATACACATATGAAACATACATACATGTGTGAAATGTGTACATGCACACAATAAGATGACTTGGAAGAAGCAGAGTACAATTCCTAGGGCATGCGCTTTCCCTAGACATGCTGTTGTGCTCGTCCCCTTGCTGACATTCCCACCTCTTCTTCTACAAAACCCAGGCACATGTCACATCACACAGACACATATATTCCCAGGGAAAAGGTTTTTAATCCCTGATGGTCCCCAAGGCCGTACTGTGTGAGACGCTGGTACTCGTTCATACGGAGACACATCCATATTACACAAAGGAGCGATGCACGTGGACCCCTGTGCTCTAGGCACCTGCCCGGGGATGAAGCTGCCCCCCCCGTCTGTGGAAGTGGACGGAGGGATCACCCCACGGGGGTGACCCACACAGTATGGGTGGTGGGGGTGGCACAGGCGTGGGCCGGGCTGGTGTCAGTGGTTTGTGTGGGCTCATAGCTTCGAGCAGACCGGTTGAGGGCAGGTGTTTAGCTTTGATTCTTTTCCTTCTTCAGTAACACTGAAATTTCTGGGAAACTTCTTTCTGCACAGACACGGATATCTTGAAATGAAGGATTTGGTCCTTCTGATAAGGCAGGTCTCTTGAAAGGAAGCCTGCAACACCACGTTTCTCAGTGGACCACCGCTGAATGATTATCATCCTTTCTTATTTGTGCTTTGCTTTGCCCTAAAACAAAATTCAGGTGGAATTTGAGCTGCATGAGACTGGTCTTTTCATCTTGAAAGAATCTTTAAATAACTCTCCTGTTTTGAACTGGAAGGAAGAATTAAAAATCTCAAATTTTGTCACTATCTGAGGAAGGAAAAACTTGAACCAGTCAAAACATTGGGTCTTCAAGCTGTTTATTTCCATTTGACCTTTAAAAAAACATTTGTAGTGTAAACTAAGTCACATTTCTAAGCTAGAAGTTATTCCAAACAAAAAATATTGGTTTTGTTGAAAATGACAAAATGGGCTTTCAGCAGTTTTTCAACATTTTTTTTCCTCCAACAGGAGATTCATCAAATCGATCCTTTCTCATGGATATTTTGGGCTTCAACAATTTGGCATTGTCTGGGGAAGAAACATTTTGCTTGCGAGAAAGCTAGACCAGGAGTTTTAGGAACAACCATGTGCGGCTGATTTGTTGGACGGAATAACAGAAAGGGCAGGTGACCGCAGAGTACGGGAGTGCCGCCTCTGCGATGAATCCTCCATCAATCTGGGCAGGAAGCACTGGCTTAATGCCGTTTAAATTGTTACCTCTTATCAATAGGTCACTAAATTATCCTAATTGTGTGGTGCTCCCCATCCATCTCACTGCGTTGATGTGGAGACCTGGGGGCACTGCTGTGCATGCGAGTGCCATCTGCACACTAGAGCACATTTTCTTCTCGCTCTCCCAGGCTCCATCTGTTGACACTAATGCATTACTGACACATTTCCTCCTAAATTTCTGTGACTGCAGCTTTAGCCATTAATCAGTAATTAATTTTTTATAAAATGTGCATGAGTAGAATCCTAATTTGTACTCTGGACCGATTCCCATCCCTCCGTCTACTGGTCTGCCCTATTGGCTTTGCATGTGTTGCTTGAGAGCCCCTTCTCTTCTTGTTCTGCTTTCGGGGCCTTTGGGGGCCTTTGGAACTGCGCGGGCGTGCTGGAGCGGGGTCCCCAAGGGACCCAGCCTTCCACATTGAGGCGGGTAATGCATGTAAGACCAGCATAAGAGTTTACATGCCCACTTACTGGGTTGAATTTTCTAAATTTGGAGGGATTTCTGTTTTGTCTGAATCATCTCTTAAACCCACCTTTTTTCCCTCTCTGGCCCTTGTCTTTCCATCCCTCCTGTTCACACTGGCTGGTTACAGAATCTCGCCGTGTGTGTGTCTGTATTTTAGCATGTTAAAAAAATTTATTTTCTTTTTCTTCTAACAGTGTGGTTTAACTATCGACATCAGTTTTCTGACCACTCCTATCCATTTCCATGAGATCTAGCTGCTGATCCGTGTTTCTAAGTAGGTCTCTGAGCAGAGCGTGGGTTTCTGGTGCACCCAGCGCAGGAGACCGAGCTCACTGCATGAGAAAACTGTGTTGTATCCCACCTCCCCTTTCACAGCAGAGACGTGGACAGAAATCCTGCTCTTAAACACAGGAGCCAGCTGGCTGGAGCAGGAGGGGCAGCCACAGGGTGCAGGACAGCAAAGCACGAACAGGCAGAAGTGGGGAGGGAGTTAGAGGGGGGGGTGAGGCGAGGCAGTGATTTATTTGTGGGCTGCAATGAGGGAGCTTCGGGTATGGGCCTGAAAAATCTGTCTCAAGCCTGACAAATGGGATGACAGCCCTTTCAGGCATTTGCTTTATTGCTGCTATTAGTTATTTTAGAAAAAGCATTGTAATCTGCCATTTCTCTCATGCATTATTCAATACACTTGTTCGTTTCCCGTCCCATACACACGTATTCACACCCCCAAACACACTTAAGTGTATATATATACAAACGAATAAATGGACCTCTAGAATGATTTCAGGAGCAGGCTGAGAGCCAGCAAGCCCCAGTGGTGTATTGTAGCCCTCTATTTCCACTGTACTGTGCCAGTGTTTAGTAATTTAGCAGGTCCGTATTGCCCAGAGGCTGAGGTGCAGAGATTTACTCCGATGTTGTGACAGTTGTGGACCAGAGGAAACACCAGATCAGGGTGATAAGCTGGCTGATTTAGGATGCGGTCTCCAAGAGTGGGCAGCAACAGACAATTTGGAGTGGGGGGTGCTTAACCTGCAGCTTACAAACAACCCCTGGATCAGCAGAACATGGCGCCTGACCTGTTGGCCATTTTCTCTCATCCTCTTTCCAGGGCTGTTCAGCTGCCTCCCTGCATCATTCCCTGACCTGGAGTACAGCCTTCTTAGGACAAAAACTGCACACAGCTCCCATCAAGTGATGGGACACATGTCTGGTGTGGGATAGATGTGCACGTGGATGTCAGGCAGGAGAGCTGGGGGGGGAGGAAACGGTCAGGAGAGGAGCACAAGGGCCTCTGACATACAGGAGATCAGCCTGGTGAGACGTTACGGTCTCTCCTAGTCCTCAGGAGCGGATGCTGTGTTGCTTGGGAGCCAGGTTGCATTTCAGCAGTCCTTTCGACAGAGGCAGACAGCACGCAAGGGAAATATGACCAAGGACCCTGCCCTCTGCCCTGCTGGCCACTGTCCCACACTGTCCCTCAGTGCCCAGGGCCCTTCAGCAAAAACGAAGGGAGCGGAAGCAAGCAGTGGCAACAGGCAAAGCCCTCCCGTCTCCTCCTCCTGGCTTGGTGGCGCGTGACCGATGTTCTGCGGTTCCAGCCAGTGAGGATGTCTCTCCCAAGGGAAAATGGGTTCTTGTTTGCTGTGTGATTCCAGAGTGTTGTTTCTGCTACAAGCAAAAGCAAGTAGATTGGAGATGGGCTGACAGCGATGACAGCTGAGCTGAAGAGCAGGAGCAAGAATGAACATCTTCAGAAATGGGAACTGCTAGAGAAATTATCAGAGCTGAGGATAAAAGCTTGGAAATACATTAGAGGCAAGGAAAGATGAAGCAAAGTCATATTCAGCGTTACAAATCGGTGTCTTTCTGTACCTCCACAGCACTGTGGCGGAAAGTCACCAGGGAGGAAGCATGTTCTGAGAACACAGTAGCAGGACGGGCCCTGAGAGGCCGGTGCTGGGCCTGTGTACCTGTCCTGGGCACGGGAGCTGGTTACGTGATGCATCTTCATTAGCCAGACAGCGTCACACCATCTGCAGGCATCCAGCTGAGCAGCCGTGGAGTTTTTAGGCAAAGCTGGCCAGAACCAGTCACAAAACAAAGCCAAGTTCTTGAAAGCACTGCAGGCGCTGAGAGATACTTGATCGCCATATGGCTGAAGAAATAAATTGGACCTCAGAAAATACCCCGAGGAGAACAACAGACCTCTGCCAGCATTAAAGCTTCCCAAGTATGTGGAAGACCACTGGCAGACGTTGAAACAGCTCCTCTTTCCCTCTCTGCCAACAAAAAGGCAGGCAGGTAGGCAGGAACCTTGTTTCTGGCTCTAAAGCACTTAACCAGCTTAGTAGTTTCCTGCTCAGTCAGGCAAGGAAAGTTGAACTACAAAGTTACGCTGAAAGGCTTTGAGGACTGCTGCGCTCCACCAAAAGCAAGTCATTTCAGAGACCTGTACTGGGACAATTCTCAGCAGAGGTTGTTCCTTGCTATCTATCTGTCCTTTATGACAATTACAAGTTTCCCACTCAAGCTAGAAATCATTAGTACTGGTGATTTAAAGGAGACGTTGTCATCGTGATCCCTTCCGATGGCTGAAAAATGACTCGGGTAGCATTTGGAGAAAGGGAGAAGAATCCATCAGAGGAACATTGTCTCATCTTCCTTTTCATTTGCTTTCATGAGCCCGGCTGTGCTTGGCAGAGAGATAGGCATACACGGGAACGAGGATGCAGAGTAAATGGCAGCCTGTCTGACTAATTGCCCTTGTTTGTAATTCACTGGCTCATGCCAACTCCCTGTGAGATGAGAAAGTGCCGGGGTGACAGGAGTGCTGGGGAGCCAGCCCCAGCTGCATGGATCATGTTTGCAGCTCACCAGAGGCTGTTGCAACCTGTTTTCCATCTAGCAACAGGCAGAGGCTTTGGTGAAACGCCGTCTGGTTCCCCAAATGCCAGTGCCCACAAATGCCAAATCAGATTCGCTTCCACCCATTTTAGACCTTTTGCAACATCTTTGCTAAGCCCCAGGCACCAGGTCAAGGGACATCCTTTAGCCAAGACCTTGCAGGGGGTTGTGCTAGGAGCTTTGCTCCCTTGCACCACCCTGCTGCAGAGGGTTAGTCACCTCCCAGGAGCATTTAGTCTTCGGATATGTCGGTCCTCTCCCTTCCTCTGGCAACTGAATCCCATCAGTGGCCCTCCGCAAAGAACTGAAGGATGAGATAATTGGTCTTGACCCCATTATGGATCTTCACCCTCGGCTGGGGAGACATAAGTCATGAGCTGAAACCACAGCTCTGCATAATGCTGAGTGAGTTAGGCTGTTGCTGAAGGATGAGGGGTGTTTTATAGCTGACAGGGGCTTTTTCTATCTCTGAGGAAGTGATGATGCATCTTACACATGACAGGCTTTCAGCCAGCGAGCACGGAGACAGCGCCGTGAAGGCTTTTCCCTGTAGGGCCCTACCAATTTCAAGGCTTCATCTGCATTGTTCCTCACTGCTCTGCTCTTGCCTCATCCTGGCCCTGTGTGCAAAATGACGGTCCCCAGCCTGAGTCCTCTCGTATGGTTTTTGTCTTCACATAGCCCCAGAGGAGCAAGGCAGCCCACCAAGGGCTGCAGGAGTCTCTCCCAGTTCAATCCCACCTTCCAGCCCCAAAGCTTTCCTCTTTCTTGCCTTTTCCTGGGTTTCTGTAATGTTTTCCTGGAATAAGCTCAAATATGCAACTACTTCCAGTCCATTTCGAATTCCACTGGTATTTTTGGGCATGTAAATTATCTGTCTTCAGAATTTCCCCTAACTCTGAAGTTAAGACGTGCATAAACTGAAGCATGTCAGAGAAAATCAGGAATGTCACATATGATTTATCAGAAAACCTAATACTGCCCCTCCAGCCTGAACAGCGCTGTGACTGTCCAGCAGCATCACCTCCAGAAGGAAAAGGCAAAGGGATCCTTTGCTCCCTGCCACCTCCTGTCACCAAAAATGTTTTCTCCTTCTCTCTAAGTCAAAAGGTGTCAGAAACTGCCGTTGCCTCTTCTGTCCAGAAGAGCTTGGTGTCGGTGCACACAAAGGGGAGAAGGAACAGGAAGGGTTGGACAGCGTGCCTAAGATTGTAAAGCACCATCCAACCTGTTGCATGTCAAAAAGAAACTAATAAGTACCATTAACTAGGGAATTATTTTCTAAAAGGCTCTCCAAAGAGTAAGAAGCTCTTCAGCTCCAACCTACTATCCTCTCCTGGCAGCCGTGCCTCAGTTTCCTAATTCATTAAGTAGGTAAGGAAAGCTGAGTGCAGGCAGGTGCTGTGGGGGTAATTAGTTAAGCTTACAGGAGTGATCTGAACATCAAACTCACCGCATGAATTATTTATCCAAGTTAACATTTCCAGCACAATGAGAAAAATGATGTGTAAATACCTTAGTGACTCCCGGGCTACATTCTGCTCAGCTGCTTTTGCAGGATCTTTTCATTCACTTTTGCAGAAACATTGGCAGCAGCGGAGGTTTTCTTCTGGTTGGTGGTTTTTGCAGGATGTGACCTACGCCCTGTGAGACAAGCTTCATTTAATCACGAGATGAGATTGGGTTTAGCTGGAAGTAAAATTAGGTTGACAATCTTTTAAAATCCCCATCCAAAACGAGACTAAAATTATTGAATTGGAGGTAAGGTCGAATGCAAAATGCAATAACCTAGTCAAAAATGTTTTGGGAGAATGCTGCAGGAATGGTTTGAGCTCACATGTAATACTCCAGGAAATTCAGAGTTTGGTTAGATTTACAGGAAAACTAACAAGAGAGAGTATGGAAATAAAATTTAAGACCTCCTACAACCTTATTTCTGCCCTTGCAAATCTGACGGTCTCTAGGCTTTCCATATTTGTTCCTTTAGTGCAATCGCATTCATATTTCCATATATTTTGAAGTCTGGCGAGACCACACAATGAGAGAGAAAAATAACAGCAGATGACTACGGAGACATACTGTCTCATGAATATAGAGAACTCCTGGTGCCCAGTTCAAGAGTTATACTTAAACGGAAATATTTGTTGAGCAACACTGGTTTTGAGCAACAAATTTAGAATTTTATCTTTTTTTTTTCCTGAACATTTATTTCCAAGGAAAAGGGCTTAATATACAGACTCCAGAGCTAGTTGTGATCTGTTTGGCTGGTTTTATTTGTCATTAATTGGAATCATTGCAAAAATCTGTGCTATCAGTTGCAGATTGTGGCCTTATAGAGAAAAGAATGAAGAAAAAAAAAATCCCAGATCAAGCTGCGACAGAAGCTCGGAATGTGATATAAGATGCTGCTAATAAGAGCAAAGTCTCTCTGTTTGTGCCAAGAAGTGGCACAGCAGAGGCGTGGACATGTATACCGCCTGTGCATATATTAACACATACCACTTTCACCAAACAGGAGAGACCCAGGCTTTTACAGATGGCAGCTTGAATATTAAGAGCTTTTTTGGAATCTTTTACCAATTTCAGGAAGTTTCTCCAGGGTTCAAACGTAGCTGGATGTCGGTGGGGGGTGGGTTTGTCCATAGCCTGGTTTCCAAAGGAACGGGGTTTGCGTAACGTGCGTGTGTGTCTGTTAGTCCTCATTCTCTCCTGAATTGGCCACTTTCTGTAGAATTTGACCTCATGGTTAAGGATACAAAGCTGTTCTGGTTTAGTGGAAACAACATTCAAGAAGATGGGCTAGTTTATGCTGTCGTGGAAGAACAAATATCCTTAGCTCACCTCCTCACGGACACCGGAGGCCACGCAAGAAAGAGCTTTGAAAACCAGGCTTTATTCTGCTCTTCTAGGAACTGCTTGCTTTCTAATCCAAAGCAAAACCCAGTTTCAAATCTGAATTGCAGTGCGAGGCTTGAAGAGAGCAGCAACTTCCTAGAAATCACTGGCACAGCAAAAAAAAAATAAATTACCTGCTTATATTAATAGGTTATATTTTTAGCTTAAGAATTAACTGTTCTGCTCAGGGAGCATCCACTCCCGCAGTGAGTGATGTTATGTATCCTCAGGACTAAAGCCGAAACAAAAAAAATCTTTTCTCAGAGGGTTTCTCCACCCAGAGTGCCCCTTGAAGGACTCGCCAAACATTTTTTCATGTAACTTTTCTTAGTTTTTTAGATAAAATTTGTGGGAATTGTCTGCTTGCCTCCAGAGCACTCAGTTTTTCTTAGTGGAACCAAAGCCACAACATTTCTTTTTACCCAGGAACCTCCCGTTTTTCCATTTTTTTTAGGATTTCATTTCCAATATCGGATAGCAGCCAAAAAGTGTTGGTCTTCAATTACTGAGATTCAATTTATTCTCTTTCTGAGCACTCGGCTTAATCCAGTGCAGAAAGGTACATTAATGAACTCTTACAGATGAAAACAGGGAGCAACACTTTGCATTTCATTAGCTCTTAAAAGAAAGCTGAGGAAGTTAAGCATGGGCCAGCAATATTTTAATTAGCCTTCCAGAGACCGTCTTCTGCAAAAGTAGTCCCTTTTATTTATATTTGTTCAAATATTCTGTAGCAGGCTGACTCCCTACTTAGAGATCTTGCCACGGTGTGGTTTCTGCGTCGTGGGCACGTAAATAAATCCCAGTGTTTGCCCTGGTGCTGCAGCCTCTGGTAAGTCCCGTCTCCCCTCTGTGGCTGAATGTGCTCCCGGCACAAGGTTACCTCCAGGTCGGACTGCCTGAGCTCTTGAGAAGCAGCATTAATTAGCATTCGTCTCTTTGTCGGATGGATTTTAGACATTCACTGTATGGCCTTGCTATCTGTCAGGGAAATTGCTACTGGTTATGCTGGCAAAAGCAGGCCTGGCTCTGGGTAAAATATATCTGGGAGATTTACGGTGGGAAGCAGCATCAGTCATTTCACAGTCTTCGCCTTCGTGATGGTGCTATCGGCAGTCACGGTATCAATCACCGAGTCTCGCTGCGGACACAGGCGTTTTGCTGCAGACAGCCTGCTAGCCTGTTCCACCTCTGTGCTAATGATCACACCCTCCATTGGAGTAATTGGTCGCTTCTCAAGCTTTCATCTGGGGATTTGGAGGAGCGTCGGCTGGCTGGGCTGGTACGAGCAGCCCTGGGGCAGGTGTTGGTGTCTGCCAGAGGACAAAGACCCGCGTCGGCTGTTCAGCTCTGTCTGAATGATACAGAAAAAGAGCAAAGGTCCACCTGGACCTTGAAGGGCAGTAAGTTATCGAGGGTCCAGATTTATCCTGGCATGCAGAAATGGCCTCTTTCCTGTCCTCTTGCAGCAACAAAATAGATCTGCTGAAATATTTTCCTTTAAAAACTATTTCCTCAGCCCACACACGAATTATAGTCATGATGCCACGTTCATCCCTTTGCCTTTGCGTCTTGTATCCACCATGATACGCCACCACTTTCTGCCGTGGGAAGAGGAGGGGGATCGTGGGATTTCCTCATCTTGCTGTGTGATGGCAAACACGACGTGGGGTGGGAACCTCCCTGCAGCAGAGACTGGGGTCCAGGGACAGCCCGGCTGCAGCTTCCATCCACTCCTGCCAGGTCTTTCCAAACTGGACCCCTCTGGTGTCCACTGGAATAGCTTTGATTGGTGGCATTGTGCTGTTCTGCAACAAGCAATAAACTTTGTATTTGNTTTCCTATTCCCCCCCCCCCCCCCCCCCCCCAATATTTAATCATAAGCCCAATTTTTTGCCCAAAAAAAAGTTATTAGAAAATATTCAATTAAGGCTGGCAGTGCCCGCCGGATTCCCATGCTGCCTTTAGCTGGCTGCCTGCTCTGCTCCCTGCTGCGCCATCGGTGGCTCCTATTTACCGAGCTGCCCAAAGACCCCAGGGTCATGGGGGATGCACAGCTCTGGGAAACGTCAGCTTTTCCAGCTGAATAAATGTTGTTGCAGCTGCTTCATATACGTGGAGCCAGGCAGCCCTCCGCACGGTGTGAACTGAGACGAGTCAGGGCTGTTCTCTTTCACCCAGGAGCTGGGACGCCCCTTCGGGTACGCTTTCCATAGATGGATGCAGCAAACTCCTCTCCAACCCACTGGTCACGTTCAGACCATCTCCTCACCTGATTTTCCCAGTTTTAAAGAGCTCAAACCCCGTGTTAAACTCAACTCCTTTTTTTTTTTCAAGCTCTTCAAGGCCGCATGTTTGCAAACAGATGTGAGTTGTGTTGCTGAAGGGCGCAGTGTGGGAGTCAGCAGTGAGGGCGGCGTGGCAATAATGGATGCAGTGGGATAGCGCAGAATTTGTGCTGGGAGAGTGGCGCGGGAGTCGGTGCTCGCTGCGGGATGTTGCACTAGTACAACTTTTGATAATGTCAGGTCCTGAAGTTTCTTCTCCCACCAGCGTAGGCTCTGGATTAAAGACTGCTCATTCTAGCCCTTTGCACACTGTCAGGAACGATATTTCATCCATCTTGTGAGTCATGCCGTGGGATGTCGGCAAACAAATGCCACAAACGTTAACAAAGGGTGGCCTGAAGTCTGTGTGGTGAGATGTGGCAACATTGATAGCCGTATTATGGGAGACTTATACTATGGTACAGTATCTCCCTCATCCAGACAACATCTTCGCCTCTTGACCTTAGCAAAAGAGCGTCTTTGGACCAGGAAAAATAAGTGGGATGTGTCTAAAACTCTCTTCCCCACACTATCAAAGCATCCTGAGAGTGAATCTAGAGATTTTGAGCAACTGTTGTAAGGCTCTCTCTGGACACAGGGTACTGCTCCCGTTATTTCAAGGCATTAAAAGAAGCTAGAGGAGTTTAATCTAGATTTCTAAGTCGCTGCTGAAGCTGTCTCAGGGAAATTAGATGACCTCTCTTTGTAGAACAAGGCAATTGCATTGCTGGGAGGGGAGATGGGTTGCAAAAGACTGTGACAACATGTTCTGTACCTGGAAGCGGTTTGAAATATGTGGGTCTTATTCTGTTGTCAAGATCTCATACGCCATTAATTTTCTCTAAGCAAAGTAAATATCATAAGTGACATAATAGTAGGGAAAATGTCACTATGAAATATGGTTAATAATCATAATCAATTCTCCTAAAGAAGCACTAATCAAACTTAGTACCTGTTGTAGCAGACCTGTTAGAAATGCAGCATGAGACGTCTCCGCACAAGGAAAATCACAGTTTCGTTGTGTGATTTCAGGGCAGCAGGGAGGTTCAGCCAGTTCTAGTTCCTGCTTTAACTGAAACCTTAGTATTGCTATCCCCGAATCCCAATGGCCTGAGTCTAAATAACACTTAAAGCCAAGTTTATCTGTAGTGGTCTAAACAACTGAAGGGGGCTTTTCCGCCCACCCCCCTACTGGAAGATTTTGGAAGATCTCTTTGCAGCCACAAAGACTCCATCGCTGTGAAAGTTTTCCCTCTGTAATTGGCACAGTACTGGTGAAAGAATGAAAAGTTCACCCGTGAGCCTTCCCACGGCCTCGGAGAGCGGGACGCGCGGTGTGCCTGCTCGGGCCGGCTCCCCAACAGCACACGTGCTTTTGGGTTCAAACCGTCCCGATAAAGTAACTGAGAATTACGAAGATTTCTCAGAAAACAGCCGCTGGTCCAAAATACCACTTTTCCTGGTACCCAAAATATCCTTTTTTGTTTGGCATCCAAAGAACCACATGGTAATGTGAATTGTGGGGAAAAGGCAGTTCTCAGACAGCGTACATCAAAGGGCCTTTATTTCTGTTTTTCACAACTTTTTCAACAGTGGTAAACTTTTAACGAGCAGAGATTTTTCTCATTTTTGATTCAGTTTTGAAGTTGGTTTTGAATTTTCTTTTTTTTTTAATGGGGAAATATGTTTCTTAACTTTCCCTTTTGGAGGTTCTGGGCGGTCTGTTTTCATGGGCGCTGACTCTTTATATAATGAGCCTACAACAAGTATGTGATAGAACTGCAGTGCGCTGCTCGGATCGCTCCTGCTTCCAAAGCAAGATTCAAATTTAATCCGTGGTCTAGTTTGCTGTGTGACTGGATTCCACACCGCAGCACTGGCTTCCTTAGTGTCTCAACATGTAGTTAAAAATATTCCGTCACCTGATGTCCATTTGCAGCCAAGAAATGCCATCAACACATTGCTCATTTTGCAAAAAACCCACATGTGCTCAGTGTCAGTTTTATGGTTTGGGCTTTTTGTGCGTGCGTGTGGCTAATGCTGAATTTCCCCCCGCACAGAAAGGCCCCAGAATCTTCTGGTTTGAACAGGCGTTTTTTTTGGGTCTGCAAGGACAAGCAAACAAAGAGGGGCAAAAGGGAAATCTTCTGCAGAATAGCACGATACCATGTGACAAAACCTTTTTACACAATCAGAATTATCAGCATTGTATGTAGTGCCCTTACGCAGGGATTAAAACCTGATTCGCAGTCAAAGGGCAGAGTCTGGCTGGAAGTGACTGTATGAAGGAGGAGGAATTGATTTCTGAAGGGGCTAATACATCTCCGTCTGCGGAGCGACGGGGCTCCGGGGGGATGAGCTTCTGCCAAAGCTGCAGACAAGGNCAAGTCAGCCATACAAAGCCAGTTTGAAGGGCTGGCTTCTTTTTTTTTTTTTTTTTCATCTTTTCATTGCAGTCTCGCAGTTGGAACCAAGCAGCTACAGCTAAATTTGGACCTTTTTTTTTTTTCAAATCAAACCTTTTACATGTCTTTGTGTCTCCTCTTATTTTGTCTTGGAAACTGGGCTGGATTGAGAGTTTTACTCAGCGTGTTTCTGTAACACATGAAGAAAATTCATTAATGTGTCCTTGAGGAAGGAGATCATTAAAAATTAAGCCACTTCGAAATGCTGAATTTTTGTCTGTTTTTTCTCCTTCCAGCTTGGAAACAATTTTCTTCTGTTTTCCAGAAACTTTCCCCAGAGTCACATCCCCTTGAAAACTCCTTGAGAAATCATAGAATCATAGAATGGTTTGGGTTGGAAGGGACC
>RSEF01000027.1:1066242-1082789 GCA_003993805.1 Himantopus leucocephalus | reverse complement strand
AGCACCTCCCTCTCCACGTCCCCTCCTCAGGAACCTGCAGAGAACCATGAAGTCACCCCTCAGCCTCCTCCTCTCCAACGAGACAAGCCTGGTGGCTGCTCTCCAGCCACCCTTCTCCCAATTTATACTTGTGCCTGGCGTTACTCCGTCCTAGGTGTAGAATTCGGTGTAGCTACCTCGGATTCAGCAGATATGCTCAAAGTCTTTCCTATTATTGGGCTGGATCGAAGCTTTTTCCTTTGTTTCCTTTTTAACAAAAAAGGATTTCAGTAAAAAGCCCGCTGTATTTGATGCTGTCTGTCTTCTCTTAGTGACACAAGGCACTGCATCATTATAAGGAAGAAAGTCTCAATGGGAGCAGAGATGCTCCAGGTTTGCACCGTTCCCAGGAAGCCGTGTTATTTATTCAGAAACAGCACCCTGGAAAAGTCTTGCTCAATGAATACTTGCTAGTGAGGAACGCCGACTGCTCCCAGAACCATCCCTGAGCCTCGCAGGGTGGGAACTTCTTCATTTGCTGATACCTTCTAAACTACCACTACTGAAAGACCCCGGAGGATACAGGGAGATTCCCAGTAACTCTGCTAATGAAGAAGGAACACATGAGCACTCTATATATTTGTTGCCTGATTACTGTAGAAATAAATGAATCAGGAAAGCACATTGAACAGTCAATTCTCCCTTATTCAGAAACCAGCACAATTTAATTAAGTCTAAATAGCACTTAGAATGGTGAATACTGAATCGATTGATGGACTGCATACTCCAGAGAGTGTTTTATCGGAAGCTCTGATTCCCTGGATGCTCAAGCAAAAATTAAGAAAGAGATCCTTTCAAAAACGTCTTCCCCTCAAGGCCAGAGGCTGTTAGGTTCATTTCCAAAACAGATTTTCCTTTCAAGAGTTAATTGGTCCCTAGTCTTTCCAGAGACATGAATATTTATCGAGTCTCGAGCCAGAATCTTTTTCATTTCACAATGGTGTAAATCAGCAGTGACAGCACTGCAGTCGCTGAGACTACACAGGAAAAGGAATGAGGACCTCAGTGCCTCAGGCCTGGGGACGGTGCATCGTCATGGGAGTGTCTCAGCTTGAGTCAAGTAAATAACTGTATAAACGCTGCACCTGGGAGAAAGAGCATGGCTTCAGCGGCCTGTCTCATCCCACAGGCTGTCTCGCAACGTCCTGAACATAATAATGGTCATCACCTAATAAAAAGACACCTGCGGTGGTGGTGATGAAGCACAGATTGTCCTCTCAGTTCTGCCCACCTTGGTCTGGAGTAACTCTGCTGTGGGTGTGTTGTATTACAGGTTTATCAAAGTTGTGAGTAGGGACCCCATTTCCCAACGGCTTTGTCTCAGTGCTTGTGCAGTTGCAGCTCTTAGAGGAGCGCAACGGCCATCTCCCCGTCCACCGGTGGCTCGGGAAGGGCTGACAAAGCAGCAGATGCTCTTAGGTGTAGCTGCTAAGTCGTAATGTTCCCCAGTCTGCCCCCCTGCTCATGAAACATCCCCCCCACCCCCCCGGCATTTCCAAGCAGCCCTGACCACAGGAAAGTACACGAAAGCCCAGGTTAACAGATTTCAGCAAAAATCCCAAAGCAAAGAAGTTCTTTGCAAAGGATTATAGCAGGATAAGCGTGAAACCCTTCAAAGAAACTCTAATAAGCGAGGAAGTGCCTGGTTCCGGTGCATCACCTAAGCCCTGTGCCAGCACGGTCTCCCTCCCCTGAGCTATGGCTTGTGTCCTCTGGTGACCTGCTCTCATTTTGCCTCTGTAGGAACGCAGGGCTTGAGAGATGGGGTGAAACTGGACGTCATCGTATACTGTCACCGTGATTAAATCTAGTGCAGGCTCCAGAGGAGAGATAAGTCCATTAAGTCCAAGCCCAGGTGCCTTTGGGCTACTCTGTTGCCTGTCCGTGCTGGCTGGACATCGCACTCGGCATCTGTTCTGTGCTAAGAGCTAAACTCTGAGTGTATTTGAGGCTGTAACATCCAGCCTTCCGTGAGTCCATCCACACAACACAGGAAATCTGAAGCCTCAAGGACTTTCTGTCCCAGCTGAAGGCATCCAGATGTGAGCTGGGAACCCTTTCGAGTCAGAGCAGAATAGTTTTTGGGTGCCTAAACCATGGAGCAGGGCAATCACACCTCTGGCCCCAGGGTTTGAGCCAAGCCAGCGTGTAAATATTGTGCCTGAGGGTTTATCTACATTTTAGTGTGGACCCAGACCCACATGGAGCTGAGACACCCCAAGAGCAGAGGGATGTTCTGGAGGAAGATGTATAGTTCTCGCATCAGTGAGATACTGCTCTCACTACATCACGCGCTTCTAGCTCTTCTAATGTCTTCTTACAGAAGTTCTGCTGAACTTTTTGCATTTCCCAACTGCCTGTATTTATCTCACAACAATTAGATATATTTTTTTTCCTTTTGGTCTCTTTTTCTTTTCATTTTGGCCAGAGCGATAGTAACCAACATTACCAAGGGCAATTGATTGAGGGGGAGCTCCTGAGATAGCAATTTCTTTTTTAATTAGAGCATTTAATAGATCCCATTGGAAGAAAGTGTGTTAATCAGTTTTTAAATTGTGCAGTGGAGCCGTGTAGTACGGATGCTGGTTTTCTGAAGGGCAGGGTTTAACTAGATGCGGGAGCGAGTGATGTAGCTGGAGACTGCACGGATGTTTTTTGGCTATGATGGGAAGCCATAAAACAAAGAGCAGTTCGAACAGGACCAGATTTTTATTTTAAAGCTTAAAAAGAACGGAAGTGTTTGTAAGACTTTTTTTCCTTTATCTCTGGGGAAATTAAGTTGCACATTAAGCCACTGACTTACTCGTAACAGAAGAAAATGAATTGTTTGAAGTAATACTTTTGTCAATCCTTTTTTGAAATCCCCAGCATCAAATCCTCTTGTCCCCTCTTGTCAGGTGCAGAATTGGTAGAGATACTGTGTTTTAATAAACAACATACTGTTTCCTATCCAGTAATTATGCTCATTTTGCACACAGTATTCCTTTCCTATTGCTCAATCATTCAGTGTTTAGCTACCACTGCTTTCTGAATCTAGATCAATTTTATTCTTCATAAGAAAAGAAATCACTGTGTTCCATTGCCGTTCTTTGTACTGCTCCAAGCCACCGTTCAACAACTGCAAGTTGCTTTTTCATGGGATTTAGCAGAAGTCCTAATTATAAACCTACTCTTGTAAGTTTAGCATTAAGGGAATGCTAATGTTCTTTTAAGTTTAGCATTACAAATGGGGAAACCGAGGCACCGAGCACACATCACCCAGATTCCTCCAGCTCGAGCAGGGACTCCAGATGGATTTATTGAAGTCTCAAGCTGACCCATGGCCAGGGAGATCTCTGTCTCCTCTTCCACATCAAATATCCTGGGAGCTCCCATGATTCATGTGTTTAATGCACAGCTTTTAAATGTGTTTCTAATGAATAGTTCATTTCAATAATGCATGTGTTCCTGCCTCTGTGAGATACCATTTTATAAACAAGAAGGTGAAGCTGTAGTAGGAGCAACTATTTTAAAATATCACATGAGCAAGTGTTTCAGGTTCCAGCAAGGGAAAAAACAAGACAAGAAAGGATCGTCTAAGCTGACCATTAATTAAGTTTTGGAGAAGCTTATTAACTGCTTAGTGACTCACTTACTTGAGGGCAAAGCACAGATGAAGAACTTCAATTATAATATAATGAGAGTCAAAGTGGATGGTAAAGTCGTATTGAATATTTGTTAGCTGTGACTCCAAGCAACTGCCCAGCATCTAAGGGAAGCAGCAACCTTCCCCAACCGGAGCGTGATACAGTGGAAAAATTCACAAGGTGTAAGAGGATATTTTTCCAAACTTTCTGAAGATTTCACTTGAGAACATAGGAACTGTCAAATTAGATTAGACCTAAGATCCATCTAGACCATTACTGTATCTCAGAGAGGCTACGCTTCATCATCAACAAACGGATGGGAAATAATCTGTTTTCCACTTTCTAAATCCTTTCTAATCGACAACTCACTCGAGATGTGGAGTTACTCTGACTCCTGATGTCTTGTTTATCATTAACTATTACAATTCAGGTTATTCTCACTGGTTATGTAAAGACCAGTCCCTCTCTGGCTTCATACAACTTCCCAAGACAATGCAGCCCACTGCCAAATCCTTATTGCACATTCCCAGGGTGCGGATGTGTTCACAGGACACACGCACACACATGGAGTCGGGTGGGATGCTTCACTCACCTGATTTTGGGATCCCTTCCTCCTCGCAACAGCTAAAGCCACAGTACTGCTTGCTAAAAATCATTTCCCGGTCAGGGATAATAGACTCTCTCCGGCTCATAACTTATTTACATTACATATTCTCCTGAAGTGATGTAGGAAATGCATCAAATGTTTTAGGGTCGTCGGGAGTTTGGGGCTTATTCTTTTTAATAGAACTACTTCTTTTCCTTCCTGCAAGCTAAGCGAGGGTTCCCAGAGCTGAGTGCTACTCCGTGGGTCTGGAGAGGAGAGAAAAAATTGGAAATGATAAATGCTGGGAATTAAAAGTGATCTAAAGTTGCTGTCACATTATAATGCAATTTTCAGGTCCACGATCTCATATTCTGCAAGATTTGGACGTAAGATTGCATGCGCCGTTGGAAAGGGAGTACTCACCCCCGATCCCAGGCACATAAAGCACTGGCTCCGCATGGGGAGTGTTTGCAAGATCCAATAATAAATAATAATAATAGGACCTTAAATATGTCGCTAAGCAGGGCTGAATAATGCCTACCATATATTGCAGACCAGTGCTCCTGGAGAGTTTCCTCCCAGGGTGAGGAAGGCAGGAGTTTTTGTGGTTTATTTGAGGGAAACGGCCTGAAGGCTGCTGGGGGACTGTCTCCGGCCGGGCAGTGCCGGCGGAGGGGAGGGCAGAGGCCGGCAAGGCCGGCATGAGGTTCCAGTTCATCGGACCGTACCCCAAAATGTCTGAGCACAGGGGGAGGTGTGTAATGCAAGGCGCAGGGAGAGCGTTGTCTTATTTCTATAGCAACATAAAAAACCTCTGGGATTAGAAAGCAGCTCTGGCTCTGGCAGAGGAGCCGTACTACCGTCTTTGGCTTCAGTATCAGTCCCTACTTGATACATTCAGTGTACCCACTTCTGTCCCAGGGAAGGCTTAACAAAACAGTGTGGCTTGGGCATGGAAAATTGGCTCCTTGCACCGCTCTCCCTGATCACTCAAGCTAATGATCACTCTGCAGTGCATAATATTTTTTCAATCTGATTTAAGAGGAAATTCAATTGATCATCACTTTCTGCCCAGACTTCTTAGTCCGCCGCGCAAACTCGGGGCTGCTTTGCATTCCAGCCAGGCTCGTACTGCACCGAGCCAACCTCCGGGAAATTAATTCAGTACAATTTTTAAAGTGCACGAGGTTAAGTCTGACATGCCTTTCATCTAGTAGGACACAATGTGCGGTGTCTTGCATGTCACCCTTATGGAAGCAAAAGGGGGATAAGGCAATGTAAGGCTGGAAAAATAAGATAATTATTGACACATGTTTTGCATTTATTCTTCCAGATCTCATTAATGATGTATTTTGGAGCTATTGATAAAGAGACAGGGAAACATCCACGTAGCTAGATTGTTTGCAGATAAGGGAGTATGGCAGGGCCTGCTGACAATTTGCTGAGGAGCTGCTGCAATTCAGGAAAGCTCAGTCTGGCTGTATGCGGACATTATAGACGTGTCGCACAGAAAGCAATAAGCATATGAGGTGTGCAAGGGGGGCAATGCCAACGTGAGGAAGATGAAGGAGCGGGGAAGGGAACAGCCCTCGGGTGATGGAGGGAGGCACTAGGAAAAGCTTATTGCAAAATGTTTTACCACCGCTTTGCCCATTGCCTGCAGCAAATGCAACCTCTGCCTGTATTCAGCAGCGGTCCCAAAAATACTGCCCTACAGTGCACCCCACCTCTCCTTCCTCCTCTCCCGTCTCCTCTCCATAACCCCTGCTGTGCCTTGGAGCCAGGTCCCTGCAAATGCTCTGTTGCTCCTACCTCTGCTTAACTCGCTCGCTGCTTGTTACCGGCCCTGGGTTTCTTCCAGGCTCCTCATCTTCAGAAGGAAACGCGGAGAGGCTCAGGGGCGCACAGGGATGGAGCGATGACCTTTCCAGAGACCTGCAGAAGTAATGAATGCTCCAAGGTACTAACGGACTCAAAACCCAAAGTCTTTATTCAAGTAAAATTTCCCAGTGGAGTGCGAATCTTGAGACTGTGAGAGGAAGGGACTTGCCTGAGACTAAATAAGTGGTAAACTACAGAGACCTCAGTTCAGCAGAGAATTTAACCTATGCTGTCAAGCCAGGAAAATCAATATGATGGTGGCACGTGTGGCTGAGAACTTGCTGAATTGGGGCCAGTCCCCTACCCTTGGTGCCGAGGTGGATGCTGGTGCTTTGAATTGCATTAGGGAGCAGCTTGAGAGCCAGAGAAGGTTTGAGTGTACCGAAGTATTACAAAAGGCTGGAATTTTTCGTTGCCTCTACGGAAAAAAAAGCCCCAAAACACTTCCCCACTCTCCCTTTCATAATATTTCTTTGGACATTTGCAGCTGAATTTTTGTTGAAACCCAGTCTTCTCCAATAACAACAATAAAAAAAAACCCCAGCCCATGTATGTGTTGGGTTATAACGGAATGATTTTGATGAGCTGTGGGAGTGGAGAAGTCAGTTTTCCAACAGAAAGAAATTCCCACTGGTCTGGAGGAAGACTAACACACTCTGTCAAAACTTACTCGCTTTGTTTCTTTAATTCCATCAAAAAAACCCCCCCACCCAGACCTGCTGAAAAGCTCTCCCTCTGTCATGCTAAAACATGTTTCTTATTAAAGGGGCGGCTGCAGTCCGTACAGGCTCCAGGGCAAGGTAGGGGAGGATTTGCCAAAGCGAGGAGGAGAGATTGCAGCTGTGTGTGCTCCGGGGCTATGAGGGTACAGATGTTTGCCTCTGCATTGCTGCTCCACGTATTTCCAGAGGTCTGTAGCCCTCATCTAAAACACTAAATCCCTTTCGTGCAATAATTCAGCTGGCAGGTGACAAAAACAGGAAGGGAAAGCCAAATGTTCCAAACGCAGAGCAGAAATACTGGTTGGGTACTTTCCCCCCCGCCAGCACAGACCACTCGGGGCTTTGTCGATCTGTCAGCTCCGGGGACGGCGCATAATTCACAACAATCATTTCTCTGGTAGCTGAAATTTGCTCTGGACTGCAATTTCTTCCAGTTCATTCCTTCCTTGTGTTTGAATCATGTTTGTAGTCTGCAGTATTCAAAACCTGAGCTCTGCTGCTGAGCTATGATTGCTCTGATAAGCCTGAGGTATCATTTCTGATCCGTGGCTGGGAGTGCATATTATACATTTCCAGAGTGAATATTTGCCTGCAAAAATTTGCAATGCGTCGTTCGCACATGCTGATTTCCAGCAGAACCGGCTCCTTCAGCTAAAAATTTCAGCTTCCAACCAAAGCAAGAGCAGCTCCGCTTTGCGGCAAACCTAACCAGGCTGCGGTGTTCACAGCAGGCTTAGCTCTGGCCACCCCTTCCGACGGCTCCTCACCCTCCTCCCGGGGCACCAGGGAGGAATGAAATGTCACCAAGCCTTCGTTTGCAGAGGGGGAAACTGAGGCACGGAGTGATGTGCTGGAAATCCAGCACATTTATGGAGAACTGGGGCTAGTGGAATACTAACATCACCCTGACGTGCTATGCGGGAGGCTGCCCTGCCTCCTCGTCGGGGTCCCGCAGGCTCCCGCTTGGCTCCGGGAGCAGAAGGCTCTCTCTCTCCTGCCTCCCGCCAGCCCGAACACACAGCCCTGAAGGCCTTTCCTGCTTTGAACCACCACGACAATCATGAGAAAAGGCTTTATGAAGGCTTTGCTTTCCTCCTTTTTTTTTTTTTCCCCGCTTGTAAAATTAGCTTTTCATGAAAGACGGCAGCGTCTCCTTGCCTCCCACCAAGACGCGTATCCTTAGGTAATGGCAGAGCCAGGGCTGGGCGAGGGAGGGGAGAAGCGAGATTTGCCCCCACCGCCCCATCAGAGGAGTGAAAGCTTTCATTTGTCAACACAGAGATCCCCCCCCGGATCCTGCGGTGACAAATCATTGTCACTAGGATAATCAAGCTGCAGAGCCAGGGTCATTTATCATGGCTCTTTGCTAAACAAAGCGCTCTCCTCCCTCCTGCCCGGCGCTTGCAAGGCTAAGGGGGCTGCGCTGCCTGGGCACATACCGGCAGAGGTCCCCGTGTCCCCACTGCTGTCAATCAAAGCCTAAATTACCCAAGGATGGCAAAGGTGACAAGCGTACATGGCCCTGCAGCATCCTCCCAGGCACCCTTTGCCAGGGAAATGGAAAACCCGTCCAGCCAGCATAAAGGCACTTGTTGCTCTCTGCCTCTCCCGAAAGCTGAGCCAGGCTTGCAGCATTCACCAAACCTGCACTTGGGAGCGGGCTAGCTCATCTTGCTGCTTCTTTTGTGCTTAAAATGGGAAATAGGTTTGGTTGGAACTGGCAGCTAATAAGGCCACCCTGGTAGGTGGTGGCTGGAGTGGGGTTTGAGGGACTGGAGCTCGTTTCCCCGATGCCCAACTCAACCTTCTGCGTGATGTAACCAACCGAAATGCACGTGGCTGAGTTTGATGCTTAAATCTCAAAAGACTCAACTGCAGAAGACTCAGATTCCTGGACTAGGATTCATGGCAACTCGCTTGCCCGGTGGAAGCCATCAGCGTGCCATCCCTTCAGGCTGGCTGAACTTTCACTTGCCTTCTCGGTGAAGCCATTCACATGAGTCCAGTTACTCAGAGCAGTTCAGCTGGAGCTGGTAACTCACTGGGACCCAATAATTGCTCACAACCTTCTATCTGCGTGCTGCCGCAGAAGCCCTGGGTTGGGATGTAGGTTTGAATTTCCCTTTAGCTCTTGGAGAGGCTTTGGAGCCACCAGAGGTAGTTGTGGGTGGCTGACGGAGACTGGTCCGGGCAGGACTGTGTGGGTCAGCGCTGAGCTGCGTCTGAGGGTCTCACATGGGACAACAGACGCCAGCTTTGCTCTGGCCGGCCGGGCTGCCTCTCCCTGCCGAGATGGAAAGGATACAGAGTGATCCTGTAAATTGTTTTCTCTCTTTAATAGAATGAGGTGAGCGCTCTGAAGCAAAGCATTTACTTTCTGCCACTTTCTCTAATCACGGCGAATGAATTCTCCTTTTCACGGATGTGCTTGCAAGCTCCTCTTGTTTTGAAGCGTGGCTAGTGGGTATGTATTGCAGGCTGTAGTTTTGCTCACAACTTCTTTCCTGAGGCTTCCAGTTCTCCCTGTTCATCGCTCCGCCGTTCGCAGAGTGTGATTGATCTCTTCAGTCGATATGATATTGTTTCTCCTCGGTGACTGGCGCGCTCCTACACAAAAGTCTATAGGCTGTGAAGCTGAATAGGCCGGCTACTGAGCTGGGAAAAAAATAACGGTTGTGATTTGAGTCATGATTTTCTCTATTTAAGTAATTTTTAAATTTAAGGTAGATGTTTATTTACAAGCTGCCTGTTCTTTATTTTCACTTTTATAGTTGAAAATTGCTAGCGAGTGAGTGTACTTTCTGTCAGCTCATAAATCTTAGGAAGAGTTGAGAAGGCACTTAAAGAGACATTTCCCTGTTAAAAGACTGGCTACCTACATGCTCGTATTTTACATAGGAAGTGCTGCTTGCACCAGTGAACTTACCAGCTGATGCGCTGGACTCATAAATTTTACAGAACCTTGTCCTGATTTCAGTTCCGCCCTTCAAAGCCATGAGTGCTGTGTCCCAGCCGTGGGTGCGCGTGTCCATGGGGAGAGACGTGAGAGCGGCTATGTCGTGCTCAGCCCCACTCCAGGTAGACATTGGAAATTAGATGAGGTTGAGCCCGTTCCCTGAAGTTTTACGTGATTGATTAATTCCTGCGTGACTGGAGCCTGGGCTGTGAAGGTGCCCCATCTGCCTGGTATCAGGGACACAGCATCAGCCCCAAAGATGTTCTCCCTCCTGAGGGTCTCACCCCAAGGCAACTTGATGTAAAGTGGGCTTGAGTCCCTTCTCCGAAGTCTCGGTTACTGCCTAGAGCTGGAGAGGGGGTTTCCTTTGCGGACAGGCCTTGGATCTGAGCCAGCCCAGCCGTTCTGAACTCCTGTAATTAGTCAAAATATGAAGGTGAATTATTTTCCGACAAAAGATGTAGGCAGACAGGATTCTTAAGGCTTCATTAGTCCAGACCCTGGCAGGGCCGGTCTTCTCAGCTCAGTGGCCCGAGCATGTGATGGAGAGCACATTCTGATATGTATAATTAACAAGCACTGAATAATTTGACAGATTGGAAAAACATTTCAATATGTGTTCCAACAGGGGAGGTGATTGGCATTTCTGTGTTACTTCCCAGCTAAGAAACTTTTCAAAAGAGATGTCACCAGCGCGTGCTAGCGAGCCTGAGGCGCTCTGGGGGGCCCTTGCAGGAGGTGGCGTACACCTCCACGCTGGCGGTGGCCAGGGGACGGATGGGGCTAAACCCCCTGGGGTTTAATAGCGTTGTGTGAGGTTGGTATGGGGCTGGGGGCACCTGATCCTATTCCCATAGTCCCTGCGGAGGTTGCGATGAGGGACTGGCTGTGACTCCCTGTAAGTCAGGGTGCACCTCTGACTCGCTCTGTGCCTCAGTTTACCCCTTCACTAAACGGTTCACTGAGCAGTGGTGGACACTACCTGTGTGCTACACCTTCCAGGCTGAATTCCCTACGCACGTACAAAATACCAGGGCTGGCTTCTCATCTGCTGGAGCCCAACGCTCCTCCCCATCCTCTGCCCCACCTCCTCTTCCCCTTTCTCTCTGTCATTATTGATTTTTCCATTTGGTGGCAAGCTGGAGTTTTCCAGCGAGGCAGAGCCATGCTGTGTGTGTGCGGTGAACACGTACACCGCCTGCACTGGGGAGGGAAAGAGCTGCTCCTTCCCTCATACACAGGTTTCCTTTGATCCAAGCAGAAAAGAAAAGGGCTTCCTGATACACAGCCTCCAAAGAAATCCTGCCCTTACATCCTGTTGTTGAGACAGTCTCATTATCCAGTAACAAAACTAGCTGGAAATCTGCCTTTGAGTATTTTTCTGCTTTTGCAAATCTTTGGACAAGATAGATATTTCCCTGGGAAATTGTTTTTGTAGGACTTCGTCACGGACACAATGGGAGCTCAGGAAAAGAGGTGAATGGTCACAATTCTCTGTCCTTCTGCCCTCCTTGTTGTCCTGCTCTTCTCTCATTTCTTCCAGCCAGTAATCCCCAGCGTTATATTTCACACCTTTGCGTGTGTGTGTGCAGAAGGCAGAGACCAGCCAGCCCGTGGCACCTCTAGCCAAGTCCCCCTGTACCTTCCACCAGTTGTCAACAGTTGTCCTGCCCCATCCCTATAAATCCAATGGCACGAGCCAGGTGATTGAGATAAAGACTCTTCCGTTCCTTTTTCATGTGACACTCTGGGTCCTCTAATTAAGGCAGGTTTCTTTCCAACCTGGTTCCCTTTACCCATTAATCCTCAGAAGCACTGTGGTAGGCACAGAATTAAAATGTCCCTTGAACAGAGGCATTATAACTGATACTCTGTTTGGGTGTTTCAGCTTCATGTCGGGTCATTTCAAAACAAACCCTGGCGAGTTTCATTAACTGAAACAGCAGAATGAATTTCCCTTCCTGCATGCTTTTTTTTCCTTCTTCAACTGAAATTTCTAGCCAATGCTGGTCCAGACTCTTCAGGCCCCCAGCGGCTGCCTTTCTCAGGTGGGGGGCAAAGGCAAGGGATGCAGTGAAACAAAAATAAAAAAGAAATTACTTAGTTCTGCCTTCTGTCTTCCCCTGGGCCATTCATTTTCATCCCACCCGTCTTGCCCTGAGCTGATCTGAGTTCAGAGCAAACCGTATTCCCTTTTCCTGGTATATCAGGGTCTCTGTGGTCTGGCTCCATCCACCAGCTTGCATTTTCCCCCTGCTCTGGGGAAGAAACAGAGACGATGAATCGGTGAAAATGAGCAGCATGAGCCACTCCAGTGCTGTGAGGAAGCATCTGGGTCTGCTCTGGGAGGAGTCACAGAGCTCACGCACCCGGGAGAGACATGATCTAACTCTGTCTTCACGGCAGATGAGGGGGAAGGGGGCGTGATGGGACACGAGACCTTCATGTCTTTCAGACATCGCCTTCAATAGCAAATGGCGTGAAAACAAACATTAGCTTCATGATGTGAGACTAGTTCTTGCTTCACACGCTCTCATTAATGTAATCAGAAAATGTGCTGTTGCAAGGCTTTCTCTGGCTCGCTCTACAATCCTTGGATGCGCTATCATCTATTGAATTCCATTTCCCGGATCTCTGAAGCGAGGTGCTCTCCTGATCCTTCTTACCACCTTTCCCCATCCCCATGGAGGTGCCCTGCACCGTGCAGCACTGCAAGCTTTCACGTCGCCTGCGTCGGCAATGGAAACATCTGCGCTGTACCTCGATGGCAAGGTCGCCTTCATGGTTGGTGGTCCCTGGGGCTGAAGGTGGGACTCACCAGCCCAAGTGTGGTGCACAAGTTCCTGGTATACAAAGGCTCCCAGACCCGGCTACAATTTCACTGACCGGTTCCTGACTCCCACCAAAGTCGCTGTCTCGGTGGGAGTTGGACAGCAAAAGCCTCGTACATGAAAACCTCATCCAGCACCGATCCCTGCCTCACTGACAAAAGCCAGAACTGGCTGCAGACCGCAACCCAAAAAGTACTCATGAGTCTTTTCCTCGCCGTGTGCTTAATGCATCGCTCCTGGGAGATCTTGAGGGTTTCCTGGCTGCTGTGGGAGGGGAGGCTGGTCGCAGCCATTGTTCCCATAGAAATGGGAACTTCAGAACACTCTGGAATAATCACTGTAATAGCCATCAGTGAGTCACTTATTTTCCCGCATATGCCGCAGTAATGCATTTGTGCTTTTTAGGAAGGTTAATGTGATGGTCTAGCTAGCAAGGAAGGGCCCACTAATGATCCCGGCACGGCAGGGAGGCACCCAGAGATGTCTCTCCCTTCTCATCACTTCCACGCAGAGGGTGACAGCGGTGCTGATCTCCCTCTGATTTCACTGCAATGATGAAAACCTATAGCCAGAAGTGCCTCCGGTGACTGCGGATGGGTGGCGATAATTGTGCTTGAGGACAGTGAGCAATGGAGACACTTAAACGTGGGGTCATCTAGGAAATTACAACCCTGGGGTGTTTCTGAATGCTCCTCGCCGCTGAGGAAGAGGGAACTGTCATCTCATAAAACATAAGAGGTTTCTCCGTGAAACAGCACTTCTTTGCTTCTCTGTGGATATTAGCAACTTCTGAATGAGAAAGGGAAAACAGGAGATTGCCGACAGCTCGGCATGGGGAAGGGTTTGGGGGTGCAGCTCTGGGCAGTGATGCAGAACTCAGGGTTTTTTTCCTTGTTCAATGATGAACTCACAGTGTTGCCTCGTGCGAGAGACTTGTGTGAGAAAAGGATTGTGATGGGGTCCGTGATAGGAGCTGAGAGGAATCTCTGCTTTTGGCTTATCTAACCAACCATGTTGCAAATACCCCCAAATCCTGTACTGTCTGATCGGTGAAGCACTTCCACTGACTCCCTGCTGCCTGTGCAACCCGTAAGAGGTGCCCCACTCATTTTGGATGCACAAGAGCATCCAAAAGAATCCAGAAGAGTTGCTTTTACTCCTCCTTTGCCTCCAGAAATCCATCTCTAGCTCCTGCTGGAGCAGTTATCCAGGAGGACACACTCTGTGCTACACAACCCAGGGCCAAGGGTTACAGTCACTGCTGGTTTCCCAGTGCTACGCTGATTTTCCAGCGCAGCGGTGGCTGCTGTTCCAGCCCATTTGGTTTAAAGGCTGAGATTATTTTTGTACCTAACCGTGGTGATATGCCTTGCTCTACCATGACAGCTCCTGACTGATCACCCCTTTGCTCCGTCGCGGTCCAGGGAAACTATTCCCTTCCCCTTGGTTGAGTCAGTGACTGCTGCTGTTCAGGGAACATCCCCAAGAAAACGCATTCCCTGCCAGACCATCCTGGCGGGACTTTCTCAGCAATCGCTCTTAGAGCTAGTTGGCAACTTTTTCAGCCAACCCTTTTTTTTTGAAACAGCAATAAATGGTGCTTTGATAAGTGAGACCATTTTTTAAAAAATAGAAATAAGTCTCTTTCAGTGAAGCTTTTGGGATTTGGATTGAACTTGGGGGTAGACAGCTATGGACTTACTTTGCAATGGTCAGGAGACAGCGTGAGCAGCCACCGGGGGTATTTGTTTGAAGCTGTGCTGCTGTAGAGGCAGGGTACGAACCTGAATTGAGACTCTCCTGTGTCCTGGTGAAACGATCTGCCCGCTGGGCTCTCCTCGGGCAGGTGAACAGCTTCTTTCTTTGCAGCTTTTTGATCAAAATTTTGAAGGGTCCTGTTTTCACATCAGCGGGGAGTGAAAAATGAAAGTGTAAATCCTCACAATACTTTGCAAAAGGCAATTCTCGTTTCCCCGTCATTCCCCGCTGCGGTGGCTCGGAGGTTCACCCCGTGCGGAGGAGGAGAGCTGCGTTTCTGTGTGCCGGAGCCGCCTCTGCCGCGCTCTCCCCCTGCCCGAGCCACTGCCGGTGGGCAGCGCTGTGGGGCAATGGCTTTCTTGGCATCACGACGGGGAGCGATTTACGGCGAGCACAGGCTTGAAGCTTTTGAAGGAAAGGCGAATGGGGGGAATCTGATGGGAAATGTTGGTGTGAGGTGAGCAGGATAGCTACCGATGGGACAGTGGTTCAAGGTGGTCATCTGGAGTAACATGGGGAGGGTCGTCCCACCACCCTGAGCGGAGGATAAAAACGAGTGTGTCTCTGTATCAAGGGAGCGGCTGTTCTGCATGTAAAGAAAAGCTATATAAAGGCTCCAGGTAAAGAACAAAGTTCCTTTTGAAAACAAGGATAATTATCTTTAATTGTTTATTATTTACCCCTAATGATCTGTCCTTCTCCAGTTAAAGAAAAGTTTGAGACATCAAATTGGGAAGCGGAAATAATGCCGCAAGAAATGCATGAGAAATTCTAGTGAAGACTAATGATTACTAAATAAATGGATCGCACCTTAGTGTTCACGTATCCCGGTTAACAAGCATGAGTAATGAGTAAACTTGTAAAAATCAAACTGTGGGTTGTTTTGCGACACAATAATTTAAAAAAGAAGAGTCAAACAGTTGGTTAATTTATATGCAATGAATAAATGAATCAGTTCCATTTTCTCCAGTGGAATAAAAGCA
This sequence comes from Himantopus leucocephalus, assembly GCA_003993805.1. NCBI lineage: Eukaryota > Metazoa > Chordata > Aves > Charadriiformes > Recurvirostridae > Himantopus > Himantopus leucocephalus. Next base: position 1,067,407 of record RSEF01000027.1, on the reverse strand, counting down.
AACAAGAGAAAGACGTTGTATCTGTGCACATAGCATTGTTTTCAAACCTCAGCTGTTACAAACCAGGAAATATTTGCAGTGGGGAGAATGATTTGAGAAATTGAATCGGAGTCGGAGGGGGAGTCTGCAGTACTGCCATTTTCCTGATATTAGCAAAGCCGTCAGTATTTTGTGTCGGCCGTGGAGAGCTGTGCTCAGAACAGGAAGGGAATGAGAATTCCACAGGAGGACAGCACCTGGAGAAAAAATTATTGCTTCATCGTCTCCTACAACGCTTCTAACGGGTCCACTGGGAAAGGGCAATATGAGCTACAAAATCAACCATCGTACCCAGGAGTGGGGGGGGCATTATTAACTGCATCCAATTTGAGTTGAACATTGGAGTGAGTTGTTGGGGAAGATGGTCTTGGATCATCTGTCCCACTCCAGTGGTGCTGTGGCCGCTGCTGCCGTCCGTCTCGCTGCAGGCATGGATGCCTCAGGGAGCCCTCCAGCCCAGGGAGGCATCGCTCAGGCACGGGAACTTTGAGCAAGACGCCTGGTTTGCAGTAGCTTTTGTGGCATCGGCACCGTACGGTCCAGGAGTCCTTGTTCATAGTGGGAGTGTTTAGACTTAAGACCTTCCACTGATACAGTTCTCACCACCTGAAAGCGAGTATTTAATTCCTAGTTGGAAAGGGTTAGAGGGTTTTTTAAACTGAAGTCCCAGCCTGGGCTCCCCAGATTGCACCCGTGGGCGGGCTGTGCTATTCGGGCATCGCTTTTTCTATCATTCTCAGCGCACCTACTCTCCAGCTTCAACCCCAGCAAAAGCAATATCCTCCTGGCACTAAGTTCATCAGTGAAGTGGACCCATCATGTGGCTACTACATAACGCACTTGGCAACTTGCTAAATCATCGGAGGTACATGCTGATCCTGCGCACAAAGCCGAACAAAGCCATCTGAGGAAGTGTGAAAGGCGGTGACAGAAGGATGGCAGATTCCAGACTGTGGAGCATCTCTCTTGGGCAACCACAAAGAACTGCATTTTTGTCCCCTCCTTGAACAATGCTGTGCCACGAAAAAAGTAGTCTGAGACCCCACCTGGAATACTGCGTCCAACTTTGGAGCCCCCAACAGCAGAAGGACATGGATCTGTTGGAGCGGGGCCAGAGGAGGCCCCG
>RSEF01000027.1:1046605-1066142 GCA_003993805.1 Himantopus leucocephalus | reverse complement strand
GGGACCCCCCGAGCTGGAGGCAGCACTGCAGGGGGGTCTCACCTGGAGGGGAGATGCAGAGCAGGGAGCAGGGTCTGCACATGGTGCTGGTTTAAGCTCGGAGCTTCCAGCCTGAGGAGGATTTTCCTCCGGTATCAGAATGAAAATGCACAACAGAAACAAAAAAAAAGAATATTTGGTTCAGGAAGTATTACCCTCCCCAAGAAATTCATCAACATCAATAAACGCTTTGTGAAGCATGTTGAAATTTTATTTACATATCATTTTCCTGCAGAATATAATGATTATGAAAATTACCCAGAAGGTTTGTTCCCTGGGGAGAGAGGAGGAAGGCTGAAAGCAAGGATTCACCTCTTTAGCTTGCAAACGCCGGTCCCTGTCGCAGATGACTGATACAGCTTAGGCCGTGAAGGTCACTGCAGAAATACCTACGGATGTTTAACACACTATGAAGTCAGATAAGCAACAAATGGAGTGGACAGAAGAAATGACGGAGGTCATCTCTGTGGCCGTGCCGTGCAAATCTTCTTTTTCACAGCTTTTGATCCCAACTCAGAAATGTCTTTTTTATCTATTTAATTTAAAAATGAATCGCTTTCTACCCATCTCGGTAAAACAAAACCTGCCAGATAAAAGTAAACCACACAGGCCATTAATTTCAGCAGGACTTAGGCTGCTTTCCCCATCCGTTCGGCAGAGAAAGCGCGTTTATAATGTATTGAGTGGCAGGAGGGAGCAGGGGAGAACATTGCCTGCAGTTGCTCAGAAATATCTCCTCCATTTCAAACATGCCTTTTTGATTTCTTTTCTTGTTGTTTCTTTTTTTTTTTTTTTTTTTTTTTTNCGTCACTGCCCGGGGCGGGTTCAGCTTGTGCACTGAGTCAGAGAGCACGAGGAAAAAAATAGCGTGTGATGATATAATTAATGACTGTCTTCGGGAATAGGTACAGAGGGCCTTGGATGAAGTCACTGGCCCCAATGGCACTTCGCTTGCTCGTTTGCTTCTCTGAGCTTCTTTTGTTTAACGCGGTATTTTGCGATGGGTGGAAATACAGACCGTCTCTGGTTCCTTTCGGAGCCTCGCCGAAGCGGCGCTGTTTGGCTGCGGGAGACTGAGGAGGGACTTTCTGACAGTCCTTAAATCTGAAAAAGGCGACTGCAAAGGGCAAAGGGATAATCTCATCTCTGTAGCTGCAGTGGTGAGGACAGAAAGCTCAAGGGCTTTGGATTGCACCTCAGCATTAGCAACAATGCTGTTTTGTTATCGAGTAGCTAGCGGTTTAGCAATTTGGGGCATCTACCTTAAAATAATTTAAAAAAACCTACTTTGAAGATGGTGAATCCTTAGCGCTTTCTAAATACCCCTTTCCGTCATTCTCGAGTTAGAGCAGAGAAATCCAAAATGAAACTGAGCCAGTTTTGTTCTGTTTTCTTCGTGAAGAAAACGTCCAGCATGCTTTAAGTGACCCTGGAAGAATGCTGTGGTGTGACTTCGCTGACGGAAGAAGAAAAATATAATTTTGGGCTGACAGTGTAGCTTTTTCATCTATTCTAAAGCTACCTGCAGGGGGAAATTTTCTGGTGCCAATCTCTACAAAGAATTTTGCAAATGTTCCAGGTTAGGCAATGCACTTTTCATGTTTAAAATGAGACAGCTTGATCCTCTCAGCGTCTCACTCAGCATTTTGGGGGATTCTCCTGAAGACCTCTGGGGGCTGTAAAAGCTCCCCAGGTTGGAGAGGCTCACCCGCTCCCGGGTCCTCCCCTGCAAATCTGGCACCAAGAGCCAAATCAGCAGACGAGCGGCTAAGTTCTGTGGGTAGAGGATAAACTTGCACTGCGTCATTCTGGTACTTTCAACAACTTTTAGGGAATCTCCTGTGATACAGCTGGTCTCTTTCCTCAAGGCATCACAACCCCGCGTGCCAGACTCCTGCCCTCGGCCCTTGGCCTGGCACCTCCGTTACGTCTCCCTCTGCAGATGATGCCTTTTCTTTTCCATTTTAATTTCTCGGGTTTACAGGATTTCTCTTTTTTTTTGCTAATTAAGATGATCCCATAAGATTGGCTCACCTGGAAGGCCCTGACATGGACTCTTAGCTCAGCGTCCAGTTTAACAGAGCATTTTGTTCCGGCAGTACAGTAAAAGCCGAGTGCTCCCGTCAGCAGCGGCTGAGCTGCTCAGGCAGGGTTACACTTCTTCCATCAGCCACCGGCGTCAGAGTTCAAACACACCCAGAGTGGGAGGGTAAAGATTGCCCTGATTTCATTCCAGTGGCATAGCGGGAGCAGCCCAGGTTTCTAGAGGAGGTTAGGGAGAGGATGGAGCCGAGCTCTCCGCGTTGCTCCACCTCTTTGCTCCCCTTGGTCAGTTGGCCGTCCCTGAAGGGCCAGGACGTGATCACCCTGGGTTTGCGCTCTAAATTGTTCAGCCTGTTCTTGAGGCGTTTCTTACTCAGCGGGCCGTCGCTCTTGTTGAGATTGCAGCAGCCAAGGGCCAGCAGCTCTGGAAAACACGTCCATCCCTTTACCGGTACTTGTCTTTCTGAGAGCTGCCGCCTGCTTTTCCAACACATGTTCTCCCTCAGACACCAGCAAGGTCTGAATAAAGAATGAACTCGTTCCACTGTGCTGTCAATAAATGTTGCCCACAAAACCAGACGGTTAGTGAGTTCCTCAAACCAACTAAGACAGAACCTCTGCCTATTTTTGGTATCTAAAGAAGCACTGCAATTAATTCCTTAACCTTCTTTCAAGAGAACTTTAATTGCTGCTGTGGCAACATAACAAGAGACGCTGTTTTCCACCCGATGCTTCATTAACTTGACCCTAATTGGCCAAGTAAACAAAAACAAATTGCTGCTCAATCTTGACTTGGGCTGCGTCTCTTAAAGGAATCTGGATAAGGCAGACAGAGAAGGACTCAGTGCTTGAGACAGAGGTTGCACAATAAGCAAGAAATCCTTCAGGTCAGAAATAATCCTGCACCTACTAAGAATAATCAACCGTACGCTTTCATGTCATGACCAGAAACATTAAGCAAACAGTTGCTTAAATTACACAAGGGCATTTTTTCCCCCGTTCCTCTATTAATGATGATTGGGACTGAATTAAACGGCGTGGCTGCTCATTTTTTATCCTTCGTGCTCTCAGGCGTCTCTGAGAACAGAACAGCAGACGGAGGGAAGATGGCCATAACGTGTACAGATGCGAGCTGCTGAAACCTCCAACGTGCTGCAAATCCTCGAAAGCCTGGGAAAGGGTGAAAGCAACAGCATCATCCTGGATTCGGGGTTAAACTAGTGCTGTGGCTCCTGGCCAAGCCCAGAGGATGCTTTTCCAGGCGGTTGGTTGCATGGTCATGGGCACAGCCCCTTCATCCCTGGGTGGTCCACAGAGACAAAAGGGAGTGACAAATTCAAGTGGTCGTAATGTCTCTATTGAACGGCAGGTGTAATTCCTGCCCACCCAGCCACCCCCAAGGGGCAGATTCATCTCACATCGGTCCCACCCTTACAGACGTGTAAGGTTACCTCAGCTGGGCGCCCTCAGATGCCTTTATAGACAGCAGAGTTTGGGGTGGGAATCCTCGGGCCAGCTGAAGGTATCTACTTGAGGCTGAGATGAATTGCACCGTGCCCCGTTAACAGCGCTGACTTTGAATTAATTTCTGCTGACCTTAAAAGAAGCTTGGCTCAGGCGGGGCATCTCTCCTCTAAACACCCTCCCAGTTCCATCCAAAGCATCTCCTTCCTCTCGGGTTGCCCACTTTTGGAGGGCAAAATGCCTGAGGAATTAATTATTCCAGTCTGGGTGTCGTGTCTTGGTGTAGCTGCAGGTGGGATGTCTGGGGCGCCCTGACGTGCAGGTCTCCTTGCAGCCAGCCTGCATCTACTGTGGGGGCAGTGTCTAATGCCAATTCTGTTTCTGCCCTTGGTGGTTTCCTCTTTCCTTTTTTTCCCAAAATGCCCCAAGGCAATGACAAAAGTCCCATTTACTTCAGCAGGGCCAGGATCTTGCCCTGTAAGTCCATAAAAGCTTTCCTGACAGCCGCTGATGCTTGCCGGGCAAGGGTTAAAGTTGTGTTCAGCTTTGGAGACAGGAAATAAAATGTTTACATCTTGGATCATTAGCTTTTTTCTGGCCCAGCACATAGCATGAAATTCAAGGGCAATATTTACCAGAGGACAAAAAAGGATTGTAGAGATTGAATTTGTCTCCTTTGTTCATTAAACCTCTACCAGGTCCCAACTTCTGGAAGCCCCCAGTGAAGCCCATCCTGCACAGATAAATCAGGCACCACACGCTGCAGAGCTGTTACGATCCAGCTTCCCATCAAACCTGCTCTGGCACTTGAGAGCCTTCATCTGTAACTGTTATTTTTTTCTTATTATTATTTTGGTTTCTAACACGACTTTAACTGAGCAGCAGCAGCAGTAAAGCCAATAAAGTAAATCTGAGGAGAACGGGGCTGCTTTCCTGCGTGCCCCGATTACCCAGCGCTGGAGTCCTGCTTCTTCTGCTGCTCCGTCTTCCTCCGGTCTGATGATGTTAAAAGCTTTTCTATATGATGGCAGGACTTAAGCAAAAGGGGAGGTGGGAAAGCATCCTTCCATATTTCTGGTAGAAAATGCGGTATGAATTTCACCGAACAGGAGACGATCTTGGATTTGGTTCTGCAGTTGTTCGTAGCAGTAGGGTACCCTGGAGAAAGAAGATAGCTGTCCCTCCAGCTTTGTGTTCCTATCCGTACCGAGAAGGGGCTGAAGCGAGCTCGAAACTGGGACTGGGAGCACAGAGATACAACTTCAAATGCCCAGGGAGCATCGTGGTCCAGCACATTGAGGATTAAGCTGAACACCTGGCTTTTTCTAATTGCAGTTTTGAATTCGAGGGTCTAAATTTCACTGAGCTCCTCCCTGGGCGCCTCCGCTCTTCGGTAATTCTGACTCTAAACGGTTTGTACATCTGTGCCAGGTTGGCAGGAATGACTCCCACGGGCTTCCTGGGTGTTGGATCAGGCCCTGCCTGCCAGACCGCGCCGTGGCGAGGAAGGGCCTAATGATTTGGAGAAAAATGATGTGTTTACGAGCATCATTTATTCCTTTAGAGATTGGCCACTGAAGCAGGGCGGATGGACTGGCCAGGCTTCCCCTGCGCAGCAAACTGCTTAATCTCTCTGCGCTGTCAACAGCCGTCTGTGGCTTCCCATCAATTACCCATAAAAAACCATTCTGGAGTGGCGATGAAAGCTCTCCATTTCCACAGCACTAATACCAGACCTGGGTTTTAATGGCCCAGAGCCACCGAACGCATGATAGGCGGTTTGTTCTGAAGCATCTGCAAGTGAAGGGAAGGTGGGATGAGGGGAGGAGGAAAGGAAGAGGGGGAGGTGATGGAGGGAGGTTTTTATGATGCCCTCATTGCTAAGAAACTTTACAGGGAGAGTAAACAGTCAGAAACAGCTTGGGAAGTGGCGCAGTAAAAGGACTGCATATGCCTGTGCTTTTCTAAATACGAGGGGGGAAAAAAAGGAAAATATCTGGGAATTTATTTAGAAGGGCTTTGAAAGCCCCTGCTAAACCCAAGGCATGTGTGTTAGATCGCTGGGATCTAAAATAAATATTTGATTGCTATTTCATTCTCCCTCTGCAAGGGGAAAAGGTGAAAAATATTTCGGATGACCTCCTTGGTCCAGCTGTGTTGAGTCAGTAGATTCAGAGTATATAAATTCAGAGCGGCGGAAAAATCTCTTTTGATGTACGAGAGGCCTGTCGCTGGGGAAAACACTAAATCCCAGAGTTGAAATCTGTAAAATAAAACCCAAACCACCCCCCCAGCACAAACACAAAAACAAATCCCCACCCCCCCAGCCCCCAGCTCACCCCCGGAGTCTGAAACCAATGAATAATCGAAAAGCCAAACAAACCACAGCAAGCAGAGAGGAGATTGCCAGGCGTAAACAGCAACTGCCCAGCCCGGGCATCGTCCCGAGAACTGATCTTGGCTGTGCGGCTCCGTGGTGCTACTGGGAACCGCTAGCTGGGAAATGCGACGTAATTATTAGTAGATACCACTCGTCTGCATTTCCCATTTCTATCTTTGCCAATAGCCTCTGGGGAAGGGTTTTCATCTGGTTTTGATGAAAACAAAATTAAAGTAATCATAACAAAACCATATCTGACTGCATCCCAGCCAGCGGAGAGGGGGCGGGAGCGGAGAAGAGCCCTGTGCCGGTGCTCGCGGAGCTGCGCTGGCCGCGTGGCTCTTCTTGACGGGCTCCTGGGATGGTATGTGCTAACAGAAAATGTAAGATATTAGGCAGAAATATGGTTATTCTTCTACCATGAAAAGGCAAAGCCACATTTGCGGTTTTACTGTAATGGGGAAGCAGAATCGCCGAGTCTGAAAAAGCAGTTACTGCTGGTTTTGGCTGGTGAAGGCAGAGGAGAGTCGCGTCTGCGGGTTCACGGAGTTGGAGTCTCCTCCCTCGCGGGCTACTTTGTTGTTCCTGTGTCTGACAAGAAGGGAAAATCTGTCAGCCTTGGGCAAAAATCGTGTTTTGGGGAAAGCTGTTAAAACGCTTTTAACTGCGTGCAAATGATTGTGCATGTTCTTCCGTATTAGACGTTGCTTCCTGGTGAGGAGAGCCCGCGGTTGCTCCGTGCCTTGGGAATCAGCTCCCGGACAGCAAGAGCTTCTCCTTTGTTCTGCAACGAGCGCTGGTCGCAGGTGCTTCCACCTCACTATTTATTAACTGAAAGTTGTTTTAAAATACCCTGCAGGTATTAAATACCCGAGCCGGGCCTGCTCCGGGGCCCGACGGTGGCAGGAGTGGCTGAGGAGACGCCAAGGTCTGCGTCTGGCTTCCCACCACGCGCTTCTGGTTTTGAACCTGTGAGCGAGAGAGAGATGGGGCTCGTGCTTACGGTGCTGGGGCCTCTGCATGGCGGGTTGTGCTTACTGCTGGCGTTTAGGGCTGCTTTGGGTGAGCTAAGAAACACCGTAAGGTTCCTCTCTTGCTGGGGGCAGCCCCTCTGGGACGATGAGCCCGCGGAAAGGTCTGTGCCACTGCTTGGGTGGGTTGGGTTTGCGCCATCTCCTCCCTCTGCTACTCCTCACCTTCTACTTTAACCGCAGAATAGCTGATAAGAGCTTTGCGTCACAGTCTGTGGGGCCTGGAGACCCCTTCAGGGTCCAATAAGCGTGAAACTGTATTTCCAGGTGGGTCCGTCTCTCTCTGGGCTGGAAGAAGCAAGTGTCACCCGCCCTTCCTCCCTGTCTCTTGGCTGCGACTCTGACCTGGGCACTGCAGACCAGGAGAGGTGTGTTATGGCGTAGACGGGCGTTACTGCTGCAAACACGCTGTTCCCTGGAGGCGTAGCTGTGGTAGACACACACTCTTTTGAGTTGTTGAGGCAGTGTTTGCTGAGCCCTCACCCTACCGACCTTCGATGCAGCCAGGGAGCTGTAGGCATTTTTTGCTGCGGATACTGGGGAAAAAAGGCTGATGTGTATTAGCACGAGGACACAACTGGGTTTATCCAACTCAAGGCTGATCATGGTTGTATGGTTCTCTTTCTCCTGTGGCCTTACTGCTCCAGGAGGCATCAGCCTTAGCAGAGTGGAAAGAGGTGAAGCTCTTGAACATCTCGGTACGTAGAACCGGTCTTTGAAGATTCATCTTGTGTAATCCTGCTTTGGGTAGAGCTCATCTGCCGTCGGGGTGACGGCACGGAGCAGGCGCTTCTTGATTTCTTCGCCTTCATTGAGTTTCAGCCATTGTAGTGGGAGTCGGGGGAGCTCGGCTGTAACGTGCAGTGGGGAGAAATATTACTGCAGCTGGGAAAGGAATGATTTAGTTGCTCTTCCGTAGATGCCTGCCCACCAGCAGCCCCTGTGCAAATGCCACACGGCAGTTGCTTTCTCCTGCCAGGAGAGAAATATTCTGCTGGAAACTCACACTGCTCTTTTGCATGAGCAGAGGTTTAATTTCAAGCCATTAATCCGCGTGATCTGCACTGAGGCTGCAGGCAACGTGTTCAAGCTGGATAAAATCCTCTTTCATGTGTCAGAGCTGGGCTGGGGGCGTGCTGCCAGCGCGATCAGATCTGTAACCTTCCCGTGACATCCCGCTCCTCCCTTTCCAGCCCTGTGCCCGGCCCAGCCCTGCCTCCTTCCACACTGCTGCTTCAACAGACAACACTTCATTTGCTCAGAAGAGCGGAGCAAACACAAGGTGATTTTTTTTTTTTTTCATCCCCTGCAGAAAGAACGTATTTCCCTCTCTTGACTCCAGTAGCCCCTGATTGAAGGCTTTGGGCCAGATCTTCAAAGCTGTTGTGGAACCAGAACACCTTTGAAAGTCTGGTCTTTAAGGTTTGGGAAGGGAGATGTACCCCCCAGAAAGAACGCAAAAGACAAAAAAGACGACCTCTAGCAGACACCAGGGCAGTTGTAAATCTCACTCCTTTAAGCTTTATTGCAGCTGAAGTGGTTGTGCAGCACGGTGCTCATGGGCTTGGGCACGAGCGTGGAAGTGAAACCCCTTTCCAGCCTCTGCCTCCTGCTTATACTCACCTCTGCCGCCGCGCACCGCAGCCCCCTCCGCCCACGGCCCCGGATTCAGCGGCCGTTGTCCTCTCCTGCCAGGAGAGAAATATTCTCCTAGAAACACAAACTGCTGTGCATCAGTAGAGGTTTCGGTTCAAGCCCTCCCACGGGCTCTGCGTGTTCCCAGGTCCCAAAATCCACCGTGAGCCACCCCCTATGGGGCAATGCAAAATGTGGGTCCTGTGCAAAAGAAATCATTATCTGAACTGTTAATGCAGAGAAATGGTGTTTCAGCTGAGTTGGGGCATTTCTTTGTGTTCGGGGGCTTGGAGAGAAGAGAGACCTGATGTAGAGAAACATTTATGCAGACTTTTGAACGGATCTGTGAAAATACTTTAATTTTGCAACTGCAAGACCCAAACCCAGCAGTTTGTTTCACGGCGGTGTGATACGAAGCCCTGCCCGCTCCAGGTGCCCCAGGGCCACCTCGGAGCTGTGATTCAGGTGTTACCTATCCGCCTCCTCCTCTTCGAGCCAGGATCAGCACCTGAACCTCCGTCCCCGTCACTGTCCCAGCCCCAGTCCCTCCCTATTTAACAGCATCCGAAGCATTGCAGAGGTGGCTGCTGGCAAGGCAAGGCGCTCTTTCTCAAGCTCCTGACCCTTCTTCTGAGACTGTCCCCTCTTTAACACAGCTAAATTGTTCCTTTCCTCTTTCATTTGCATAATGATGGCTTTGGGCTTTATTTTGTTTGTAAGGGAGCAGTAGACTACCCTGCTTTCCGCTTAGCGAGAATTCCAAAGAAGTCATTAGAGTTGCAGTAATAGAAAAGGACCGGACTTAAAATTTTGCTAGTTCCTGCATAAAAGCCTCTCCAGTACATTTTAATACGGCTGAAAGACCTAATAAAAGAAAATAAGGCTGCAGGAAAGCATTTTTGACCTTGAGATATTTGCGGTGCTTTTCTTAGGTCTGTCAGCTGTGTGAGTTTGGTGGAGGGTTGGCTGGGCCAGTCCATGGGTTTTTCCATGCTGATGAGGATTTATCTCTCACTTCAAGATTTAATACTAAATCAGCCTCTGGAAGGTGACAGTTCGAGCAAGGACTTACGCAGTGCATCTGTTACCTGTGCCAGCTGCGTTTCTGGGGAGTCTCTGGTCTGGGGAAACCTCTGGATAACAGAAATAGGTTTGTGACTGCAGCCAGTATTGCTGTGGGAACCAGCCTTCCCTCCCAGTATGACCTGGGGGACAGCAGGCAGGAGAGCTGCCGTGCCCCACCCCGGGAACGGGGCTGTAGAGGTGATTTATAGCCACCGTGGCAAGAGGTGAGCGCCGCGTGGGGCTGTGCGGCTCCTGGAAGCCGTTCCTCCAAGCCGTGCTCCTAAAAACCCGGTGGAGTTACTTCCCCGGGTCGCTGTGGCGGTGCCACCGCTGAGACCTGAGCGATATTTGTCATTCAGCAATCTAAAAGAGCCAACGAGCCACACCAACAACTGGTGTCATCCCTTTGCCTGTGCTGTAGGAAGACCAACAAGTCTCTTTAGGCCAAAACCTTGAGTTAGTAGGATGTATTTCTATCTTGTTTCAGCTGGAAAAGCAGCTGCCAGAGCCCACCACATGGTTTGTGTTTGGATGTTTTGCTGTGGGCAGGGAGCGGGGTTGCTCTCTGTGGCTGTTCGCTACACCTGCCGCTGCCCTCATTCGGGGAAAGGCATGATTTATTTAAACTGACCGCTCTTTGCACAGGGATCTTCTCGTGCTGTTCGGAGCCTCCTGAATGTCAGTTTGCAGATGGTGCCGGAAAGCAGAGGGGACCAGTGTCACCTGAAGGATTTTTGCAGGAAACATTGACCTTTCTTTTTTTCTTTTTTTTCTTTCTTGTTTTTCCTTTGTTTCTTGCCCATTGAGACATTTTTGATATTCCCTCTAAAATGAAACACTTTCACTGACGGTTCTTGGCCCCGAGTTATCAGAGACAGTAGGCTCCAAAGCCTGGCACGCGCACAATTCCTCCATGAACTTGGATGCAAACCGGAGTCGGGTAACCTGTGTTGTAGCTGTCTGGCGGGAACAGCGCTGAGAGGGGCTGGAGACAGACTGAGGCTAAACCGAAGGACGCCCGTTCCTTCACTCGCAAGGAAGAAGCCGGCTGTCGCTTGGCAGAAGGGACTTGGGAAGCTTTCGGTTTGATCTCGCGGTGCAGCCCCCCTCTCGTAAGGATGGGCAGCAGACCCGCGCCTGAGCCCGGCTGTCCCGGGCTGCTCTGCCCCGTCCCTGCGAGGACTGGGAAGGCAGCCCGTGGAGCGTGGAAGGAATCCCATTCAGCTGTCACCCGTGAAAGGAGGTCGCTGTGAAGTGTGGTCCCACGGGCTGGACAAAGCAAACCCCTAGGGACTGAAAAGTCAAGCGAGTTGTTCTTTATTTGCAGCCGCGGTTTGATTCGCTCGCTGCTGCCGCTAACGACAAGGCTAAATGATGGTCATTGTATGCTTTATGATTGCCGATAATTCCTCTTTTATGCTGTAGAAACCATACGGCATGATGGATCATGAAATCATTTTTAATGTGCTTTATACACTAAAGAAAGGCTTTCAAAACCATCTTAATGACAGCTAGTCATATTCATTTTCCTTTGACCGTTAGAGATTATTAGCTAATTAGTATCTCATTCTCATGCAGCACAGCCTCCTTTTTTGATTCCAGAGGTCTGAGGCCAAACCTGGAGATGTGATATCGTGCCTGGTCTTTGAAAACATTGCTGCTCCCTGTAGTGACACTGCATCAGGACCGGAGCCAGTGGGATCAGGGATTTGGGAGCAGGTTTCCGTGCGGCCCCTGGGGTACGAGGCAGTCCTGCGTCTCCCGTGGGAGGGAGGCTGGCAGGGGGGTGCCTCCGGGGTGGGGGGGCTGCAGGGGTTATTTTCTCCAACCAGCTGGACAGGATTCGTAATTTCTGTCCTGTTGGAAATACAGAAATTTTAGGAGAAGCCTTCTGAATCCCACAAAAGGGAAACATTAAAGAATTTTCTTTGAAGAACAACCTGAAGTTCTGTTGTGATTAAAATTAATGTAGGGTATGTCTGAGCCCGGGAGCTCCGATTCAGCTCTGATCACTTCCAGACCCCGGGCTGGCTGGAAGCCGTCCTGCAAACCCCCAGGAAATAACACCTTGTGAGGTTAAACAGGGACTATGCGAGTCGCCACGGTGCGGTGTGGAGAGGCGCTTGGAGGTCCTGTTCCCGCTGATGAGCTGTGGTCCGCGGGCTGCATAGGATTGTCCCGCATAGGACAGAAATTTTATCCCTCAATGTATTTCAGTTCTAGGACGCATACGTCAAAATATCCCAGCAAGACAGCTGTTAGACATTGTCCAGACGGCCTCCGAGGCAGCTGGAGCGGGTCCATCTGGGTGTAAGGCCATTTCAGGTGTCATTTGTGCAGCGGGTAGCGTTCCTGGTACAGTCCTCTTTGTACCAAGGGGACGAATAATACAGCTGTGTCCACAGCATCAAAAGCACGGGATGCCTTTTCGTATTCTCCCCCCAAGAGGCTGAGATGGTCAGAAATGTGAAGATGATGGCAAAAAAATCCATCGTCTCTCTAACAAAATATTTAAAACACAACAGGATGATTTCTGATAGGCCCGTGAGGATGTATGAGCGAGGCACGGATGGAAGAGAAACGTGTCCCGGCCACCGGGACGGTGGGGACCTGTGTTTTGTCAGGAGCTGGCACCTCTGTAGACTTAACCTGGCTGTGAAACTGCGTCCTGAAAGGGCACAGCGTCTGCGGCGGTGGGCAGAACAGCCTAAATGAAGACTTGGAGCAGAAATATGATGGCAATATCTCACTAGCTTTTGTTTTGGATGTCGGGGAGGGGGGGGTGCGGTTGTGCAGTGCCCCCGGGATGTTCCTGCTGGGGAAGGGAGGAAGACAAGTTGCTGTCATCATTTTGATAGAATGTCTTTGAATTCTGCGCAGGCAAAGCCTAGTCTCTTCGCTCTAAGAAATAAGCCGTAGGACCAGCTAGTCAAACCCAGCACCGCGCCTCCAGCAGTGGCCACGAGCGGGATAAAATCCTTTTCCCAGTTATCCCCTCCCAGCTCCAAGCAATCAGTGGTTTAGAAGCTGTGAACCGGCAGATGCTACAATCCATCTTCCCGAAAGCTCTGGAGCTGCTGAAATTGCTGAAGGCTTCAAACCCAAATTCACAAACAGTTTTAATGGACTCCAAAGTATATTTGTTTGAGGCGAGTATACTCCAAAGTAAATTTGCCCAACGCTGAACTGGTGTTAGTGAAGCTGTCAGCAAGTCTGTTATCAATCACACTTCCAGCAGCCGAGAAGAATTCTTAAGCACAAATCCACATGTGGGGAAAAAGAAAAAAAGAATATATTTAACATTTATGTCTTCGCTTTATTACAGCAAATGCATTTTATGTCCAATAGATGAAATATATTGCGCCAGTCAAATTTCATGTTTTGAGTAACATCCATTATGAACTCAGACCCATTTTTGTTTAGTAAATCATTTGCAAGCCAATCCTGACGGCATTGTATATGATTCATAAATCTTCGCCGAATAGCTTCTTTCCAGATAGTCAGCTTTTGCAAGAAACTTCATCTTCGTATTTACAGATTGGTAGACTCGACAGAGGAAAAAAATTCTCTAACTTGAATTATACTGTAGTGAAGATCCAGCGGTAACCGTGTTAGCCGTTCCATATGTGAATCCACAAACACATGCTGCCCCACAGCCTTGGTCCTCAGCAGGATATTAAGAAAATATTCTCTACCTTTCAGTTAAACACAGTGTTATGAGTAAATTCTTTTCACTTGTACATCACAGGTCGAACGTGAATCGTAAGAAAAGGTGGAGGTGCAAAGGGGAGCAAAATGCCTTTAAACTGCTCTGGAGTATTTTGGAGCGTATTCACAAAGATTTCACAATTATTTGTGTAATGTTTTCCAAAAATCCACTCTCAGGTGTCTTTGGGAATGTTCTATTTGACTTTTTCTCATCAGTCATTGTTTGATGTCTGTGTGAGTTAGTCCTAAAGATGGATTCTCCAGTGCGTGAAGACATCAGATGGGTAAAGACATCACGTGCAGAACAGTGTCGTGGTTGGTTTATATCTAGTGTGACCACGAACAAAGGTTTTCATGAGACTAAGGTGAAAGTAGTTGGGAAATGCAAAAACTGCACAAATTTCAGTCCAAATGAAATTGGCCCCGATGGAAAAGTTAATTTCCATAACTTTTGCAAAAAAAAAAAAAAAAAATNAAAAAATCAGGAGGTTGGGAAGCCACCAGCTCCTTAGTTTGATTTCTTGCCAGAGCGTTAGGAAGAGTGACCCCATTTGCAGAAGAGATTTGAAAAAAGTTTTGTCTTTCATTTTTTGAGGACTTGTGATCTGAGTGTTGCTCTCAGAAAAAAAACAACACAAAAACCTCAAGGAGAGAGACGGATCAAAGGCGAGTGACTCTGCAACGGGTGGAAGTCAGCTCATGGCAAATATCTTAGCGGGGTTTCCCACCACATCACCACATCTCATACGTGTGAGAGAGAGGGCACAGCCCCGCTTCACCGGGCACTGTCCCAGCCCTCGACTCACCGAGTTTTGAGTGTGGAGATGAGCAAAGGACTCGGGCAAAGGACTCAGCCACCAGGGTTGTAGTGAGTCCCGTAACGCCGCAGGGAAGGAGCATCCCAGGGGCACTTCTCGCTTTCTTCTCACAGCTCTGAACTGCCTGGCCTCCCGCCGCAGCCCTAAACTAGGGGAAAGGAAACACCGCATAAATAAATAACGGAAAGAAGGTTCAGTGCTGTGGCAGAGATCGAATGCAAAGTGGCTGGTGTGACGGGATCAGAGCATGAGTTGACTGCGCAGGTGACTGCGTAGAATAAACACGTGAGAAAGGGACCTGGGATGTATTTTTTCAGATGAAATAATAAAAGGACCATCTGGCTTAGGAGGCGGGGAACAAGTAGAGGTGAGGGAATCACCAATTTTTTGGTTCGCTGACTCTTCTGGACGGGCAAGAAAAAGTAATTTCAGGTTGAATGAAGTGTTGCATTTCTCCTGAAATGAAACATTTCATTTGAGTGGCCGAGGAGTGTTTTGTGTTTAAAAATAAATAAAACAGATGATTTTGAAACCAAATGATTTTTTTTTTTTACAACCTGAAGTTAAAAAGGGAGTTGGGGTCAGTGAAAACGACGAGGAGGCTCCTGGGTGTGTGGCAATCCCTTACATGGGGCATTCCCAACCCCACGTCCCAACTGTCCAACCTCACCGACAGCCTCGTTAAGGACGAGGGAGCTGCCCTGGGAGCAAGGAATGCCGACCTCCATGTCTCCAGGTGCTGTAACCGATGGGTCATAGCGCAAATATTTCCCAGCGTGACAGATCAGAGCCTCAGGCGAACACGTGGCACAGGTCCCACACCCGGCAGTGAAGCTTCAGAGACACAACCACACCTTAAAACTTTTAAATGCCGTCCCGTGTAGTTAAATCTGGGCGATGTGAATTTGCATTGAGTGGATGTTGTTGAATATAAATGTGGTTTCCAACTCTTCACCTGCCTGAGCTGCCCTCTAGCAGCGGTTCAAGCTGATTTTAGCTACTGCAGAGGTCATCAAAGGAACGGGGACCTTTGATCACTTCAATTACTTCTGCCACATTACAAGCACCGTCTCTCTCCTGCGTGCTGTCGAGAAAGACTGTTTATTAAAAAATGTTGTGACCAATTTACTGAGCTTTTAATTAAGCTGTCATGTTGAAACAGAGCTGTCTCTTGGGAGGCGAACACACGTTTTATGGTCATTTAATTTTTGCTTAGGATTTTAAAATTTACTTCTGGCATACTTCGAATTATTAAGATTCAGGGATTCTTGCCCATTTGTGGCGATTACAAGGCATAAATCAGTAAGCTTAGTGAAGGTGGGAAGAAAATTGCAAAGTTGGATTTTTCTGTGGAATTTGTGTTTCCCTGTACACGTTTTTTTATACAAATACGCTCAGGTTGGGGCCGGAGTTGACAGCCATCCGTGGGAGTGGGCCCGTGCGTGGGCACAGGGAGAATCTCAGCACCTGAGATGAGAACAGGGCTGGTTACGAAGGCAAATATTAGCTTTGTTGGAATAGTCTCCATAGAACGTGTGGGAACAGCCTCAGTAAGGACTAAACCTGTGGAAAACCAGAGACTCACACTGACATGAATTAATTTCTGAGGGACAGCAGGACTGTTCTTCACTTAGTACCTCTCTTCCTGCCCGATTCCTTATTTTCCCTTTCTGCGCTCGTCTGACCTCTCTTTTTGTAGTCCTTCTCCTCTCTGGGGACCTTTAAGCAGCCAAGAACAGGCTGGCGGTTGCCCAGCAGATGAGCTAAGATCAGATATCCATAGCCAGATGCTCCAGGGCTCTACTGTCTGCCGTAGCCGCCGTAAGTCATGAGCATCTGGAGGATGTCTCAGCATGATGCTGGCACGTTGGAGGTGGCTGTGATGTTCTGGCTACTGCCATTGTCACTGTCTGAATGTCCTCTGGGGGGAAGGGACACACCATGCCACACTTCTGGCAGGTAAAAATGTTCAGCCCGGGAATTACCTATAAGCGTCACACCGAGACAGCCACCACAAGGGCTCTGACAAGTAATAGGTTCCTCCACAGGGATAATTTTGGCGTCAGAAAGGCTGAACTCCAGTCAAGCAGCCGCTAGAGAAAGGATATGTCTGAGATACAGTGAAAAATTACTAGATGTGGTCATGGAGGAGAACAGGAGGACTGTATTTCCTTACAGATATTCCATGGTCGTTTCACAGCAATGTTGTCTTTAAGCTCAGGGTTGCCAATCCCCATTCTTATTGACCCCCCCTTTCACACTACTAAAAAGTAAGAGAGTTTAATGCCTCTCTTGCAGGAGGGTTGTGAGGTTTGCTTAGCTAATGACTAAAAAGAGCTGTGAGAGCTTTTGGTGAAAAACACATTAGAAAGGGGAAGTAAAAGTATTGACATTTTCCTCTCAGTGTCCTGCTACTAATAGTGCTTTAAGATCATTTTGTGTTTCCCTGCTCTCAGTTGGACACAATCATTGTCATTATAATTCCCTTCTAGATAACCCAAGTGAGATTCAGATGCTCCTGGACATAAAAGAAAGTGTTATCAGCCCCCCATGCCGTCCTGTCGCTTAGAAGCCTGTTCTCTGTGCCTGAATTATTTTATCAGATAACCAGAAGAGTCTGCAAATCCAGGCTCCCACTAGCGCAGAATTATCTTCTTGGCCTATTAACGTGAAGTGTCCAGCTCACACGTGGAGAGCGTGCTCCCAAGGACAGGACGTTGCCAGGGAAGATTTATTGCTGTGATGGTTTTATACTGGGCATTACATGAGCTACCCAAAGGTCCCAAGACCAGACCAACTCACTGCAGACACGCCGTCTCCTGGGAACGTGTGGCTGGAGAAAGAAGGCGGGGAGATCTTCCATGAGCAGAGCAACGGCAGACTTTGGAGTTGCAACTGCAACTGGAAAAGACATTGCATCTTTCTCTGTAGTTTTCTATCTTAGGTACTTTGATGAATAGAAAATAGAGAGAAAAAAGCTGCTGTAGGGGTAGTCAGTGCCTTAGAAGCACACGGAGGTCTTCTTGGTGAGGCACGATGTGCCAGAAACCCCACTCGGATACCTAGAGCTCTTCCACTTGGCCTGAGCTAAAGTATCTCCAGGGCCACTGCTGCCCTACCCCATACCTGCCTCTACCCGAGGGGGCTCGGCCGCGTGGCTCTGCCCTTCCCCACGCTCTGGGCAGCGTGGGCGTTACTGTACAGAAGAAATGCGAGATTTCTGGGGCCAGCACGCACAGGGGCCTGACCGCCCTCATGGGCATTTGTGCACAGCGTCCCACATGCTGCTCCGGGGACCAGCCACTCTTTCCCAAGGAGGGCATCATCTCCTAAAGTGTATGAGCCATAGTGGCTCAAAACCAAAGATGCCTTCTCATCAGCTTCAGAAGTGACAAAATATTTCATCCGATAAGTGACATTTGACATTTCCAAATTGAAATCATTTTGATACTCTGTTCCACAAGGAAAATAGAACATTACAATTCCAATTCGCCTTCCCACCATTTGTGATAAAACCCAATACTGAAATGTCTAAATTCATCCCTGGGTGGAAATCCACAAGTGCTTAACTCTTGCGTGAAAAAAGTTTTTGGTTTTATATTTCCCATCCATCAAGCGGAGAACAGAACATGGTCTATGAGTGACTCTGACGCCGCCGCAGAGGGACAAACCAGCAATTCTTGTGACAAGCACAAGATTAAATCTCTGAGAATAGCAGCACGTGAGAAGTACAAGTATCTAAAATGTTCACTTCAGTGATTCTGCTGCAGTAAGAAGTGCCCTCGACGTCTACGTGCAGTCTAGTGATCTCTGCTCATCAAAATATTACTTGCATTTTAGATACCCTTTAATCAAGAGCTTGTGATGACATCATTTCAGAAATCAGGACCCTGTGACAGAGCGTAAAAACAAGGCACAGCCCAAACCAGCCATGGAACTGGCTTCTTGCAGAAAGCCTGGGCTGCTCGAAGGCAGGAAAGGTCCAGGAGGAACGCGAGAGGAGAAACTGTCACTTTGTACAGGTTCTCCACCTAAAGGCAAAGAAATAAAGGGCTGCACTTGTGTGTACCCGGGTGTCCCAGCAGAGCAAGACCTTCTCATTCCCTCCAGGCCTTCAAAAACCCGTGTTCTCTACGCAGCCACAGTTGCTTCCCTAAAGGAGCTCCATCCTGGGCACTGACTGGGACAGGGCTTTTGCAAAACCATTAATATCCAGTTGTACAATAATGGACACGCACAAGGAAGCAACAATGAAGTTGCCCTGATGACTTCATGCAGGTGGCTCCTAATTTCTGGATTCTGGAGGTGCATCTTCTGCATTTTAAGAGCTGAATACTCTCAGCGTGTTAGGAGGCGCGGGTGCTGGGGATAGACATCGATGCCATGCGTTGACGGGAGGGTTGAGTTAGCGCGGAGCCGCTTAATGTGTGTTACGCCATGGCTACACAAAGAGGTATCCCAACATGTTGAGGATGTTGTGTCCTGGAGTGTGTAGATGAATGAGTGGCTTGAGTGGGAACGGGAATGGGAACAGGAACGGGAATGGGAATGGGCAGCAACTCCTTGACCTGGCCTCATTCCCACAGCCAAATATACCCCAAAGCTGCAGTTTCCCCCTAACTTCTCACTGTTGAGTTTGGCGTGTCCAGGCATCTTTGTGTCCAAAATTACATTCCTCGCTGGATTTCTGTGTTCAAACCGAACATGGCACAGTCATGCGGCTAAAAAGACTCTAATGGCCCTGCTAGTCATTCACATGTAGGTGACATCGCTGCTACAAAATGCTGTTGGCTCATAGCGGCTCTTCTGCAAATCGCTGTGCTAAAAGGCCACTGCTGGCTTCAGCGATCATGACCCCCGCCGTGGCTTCGTAGGTGACGAAGGTCTGGGGAATGGGAGGGCCAGAAGGACGGGCAAATTTAGCTGGGCATCCACAGCAATCAGTGGAAGTGTTCATTCTCATTGTCTTCTACATAGCCAATATTAAGAAAATTACTGCTAATTTCCAGCTGCTGGCTAACAGTTACGAATTCTGCAGAGACTTTCTATTGCCAGGGCTTGGACAGCAGTTGATGACAGACGAAAAGGCTGATGAGTCCTGGTGAGACTCAGAATTTGCTGTCTGAAGGCAAAGAGGTGACACGGAGCACAGCTGGTTGGGGCTGCGGGTGGTAACGTCCTCAGCTACCGCATCCAAATGGTGCGAACAGCCAAAGAGCTCGTGCTGAACCTGCGGGAATGGGGGATTTGAAAATCATGGGGAAATGGGGGATTTGGGAGTCAGGAGAGGGAAGACAACAGGATGGACACGTGGTGGACAACAGGATGCCCATGAGCCAGCAGTGTGCCCTGGT
>RSEF01000027.1:1033720-1046595 GCA_003993805.1 Himantopus leucocephalus | reverse complement strand
GGTCTTTAAGGTCCCTTCCAACCCAAACCATTCGATGATTCTACAAAATGTGAATTTGGCAAAAGAGTTCCCGAGGTTTCAGGGCTTGGTTTGCAGTGCTGCAGCTTCACTCCACCGCTGTGAAGGGGAGTTAGTGCATCCCAGGGGATTTATGGGATTTATTCCGCTGCTCAGTTCTGCAGAGCAATTCCTGGTGGGTGAGTGGGCAGCAGATTTATCCCCGGCTCAGCGCTACAATGAGTTACGGCTTGGTAGTAACGGCATGATTGTACCCAGGACGTGGATCAGCTCTGCAAAAGCCTCGATATCACCTGGTTTATAGCAGGGTTTGTCCCTAAAATCCCAGGCTGGTGAGGGTGGGAAGGGCCCTCTGGAGCTCCCCCAGTGCCACCCCCTGCCAGAGCAGGGTCACCTCCAGCAGTGGCACAGGACGGCGTCCAGGCGGGTTGGGAATGGCTCCAGAGTGGGAGACTCCCCCACCTCTCTGGGCAGCCTGTGCCACTGCTCTGCCACCCTCACAGCAAAGAAGTCCCTCCTCAGGTTCAGATGGAACTTCCGATGCTCAAGTTTGTGCCCGTTCCCTCTTGTCCTGTCACTGGGCACCGCTGAAATAAGACTGTTCCCATCCCCCTGGCACCTCCCTTTGAGTATTTATCAGCGTTGATGAGATCCCCCCTCAGTCTTTTCTCCAGACTGAAACGACCCCAGTCCCTCAGCCTTTCCAAAAAGCAGGAGGTGAGATTACCGGGATGGGATGAAAGGGTGCAGGACTCTGATCCCCACCTTGCAGCACTGGCTTTTGTGCTGTCAAAGCCCCTGACAAACAAAAGGCTTGGGTGTAGCTCTCGAGAGATCAAGCCAAGGAGAACAGGGGCAGACACCGAAAATCCGGTTGTCCCCAGGCGGGAGGTTGAGGTCCCCGTTGGCTGGGAAAGGCACTGTCACTCCCTGCACAGAAGCATCTCCCGCTGCCGCTGGAGATGGTGGTGCGGAAAGCACCGGCTGAGCACAGCCGGGCAGCGCGCAGAGCCGCCCCCTCGGCTGGCGTATGATCCGGGTACCAACACCCGACGAGCCGCCCCGGTGGGGCAGATCGGGTGTCGCGGGTCGGTGTAGCTCGGAGCGCACCCAGCGTGCTCCGCCGTCGCGTTCCGCAAGCACCAGGCGTTCCAGGAGAATTCTCTGCCTTGCCTGACTGCCGCAAAAACCCTTCCTGCTGGAGCCACCATGTTACCAGAAAGTCATAAACCACTTGGAAATGGGGTTTCCATGGACGCTACCACCTCAGCCTGTCACTGCCGCCTCGAATCCCACAGTATGTGACAAACCCACCCCAGTGCCGTCCGAGACCAGCGCAGTTTTGGGGAACCCGCGGGGTGCTGCCGCCCCGCAAACACCACCTTTATTCCAAAGGGGGGGGGGGGGGGGGGGGGTTTTTTTTTTTTTTTTTTTTTTTTTTTTTTTTTTTTAAANTTATTTTCCTTGAAAGTAAGCTATTGAGCTTCCAGCTGTGAAATTCTCCGAATTAATTGAGGCTTCTCAGAGCAGAAGCCTCCCAGGTACCGCCCTGCACTACACCCGTTACGGGGATTTTTCTGGGTCTGCGGTGTTTCGGGGCTGTGTGTTTTTAACGTAGGGAGGTGAACTACTTGATCCATAATAAAATATTGAAGGCCCATAAATAATATGTCAGTAGCCTCTTTCTTAACCTGCTGCACGCATTCTGGCATCAGCAGAGCAGTAAAACAGTTCGCATTTTACAACTCTGCTTTCAGATCCAGAAATAGGGAAACTTTTGATATCTCATTTTCCATGCCTCGTGCGTGTATAAGAGAAAAAAAAAACAACAAAAAACCCAAGAGAGATCAAACAAATGCCCAAGCGAGTAAAGATGCTGCTGCTCCTCTGGGGATTACGCTGGGACTCACAGTGTGTGGAAAGCAAATACAAGTGGGGTTTTCCAGGGTTACGCAGGAGGCTGCTACAGATTAACTGGAAAGACTTCAGGAGGAGCCACATGTCAGCTGGGGTGGGGGACCCGGCTGTCACTCCCCTGTGGAGGTGTCACATTTGCCTTGACATCAGCTGGGATGCACGTGCAGGGAGTCCCCCGCCCCTGCCCATTTGAAAGGATTTACTCCTCCTTCATCCCAGGTTTTTTTTTTTTTTTGGGGGGGACACTGAGACACGNGACACTGAGACACGTGGCTGGAGAGGGCTGGTCCGGGGGCTTAAAATACATTTAAAAACCAATTATAGGTTTTCCAAGGGCCTATGCAGTGCCACAGAGGACAGGGCTGGCCCACGCCCCATTAGCAAAGTCCAGTTAAATTGGCATTTCCTGACACAACCATTATTCTCTAACTTTCCCTAAAGGAACAAAATGGTAATATTGTCCTGGTTTGAGGTAAAACAGAACCAATATGCCTCTGTGTGTATATATATGTATATATTTTTTCCTTCTGCAGGTAGAAGAGAGGAATGATTTTAATCTATTTTAAACTTCTCAGCTGGCATCCTCCCAATTATCTCCCTTTTTTTTTTCCCCCCCCCTGTTTTCCATTTCACCACTGAAGAAAAGAGGAGAGGGAGTGAAACAAATGAAAATACCTCTGGATTTCTTAAGAACTAATTTTAACATGAAGTCTTTTGAGCAAATTAAAAAGCAAAGTTTTCACAGCCTCTTAATATCGGTAAGCTCCTTTTCTGTTGCACTCAATAGATCTGCCATCGAGCATGGAGCATCTGGTACCTACCGGTACCGTGGTCACAAGGCAACAAGGGGACAACCCACCACCCGCTGCAGTGCTCTCCACACATTTTGGTGGCCCTGTGGCCACCACCCCGCTTGGCGGGAGCTGTGAGGGCTGCCCAGGAGCCTCCCCTCCATCCCTGCCGAGCCCCAGCACTTGGCCAGCTGCAAAGTTTTAGCTCGGCCACGGTGACGCGTCGCGCGGCCGTGATGGGCAGGAGAGGGTGACGCGGCACCCTGCGAGCTGGAGCAAATCACTGCTGCTCTCTCTGGGGGACTGGAAGGGAATGCAGAGAGGCAGAAGAGGAGGCTGGTACCCGACACCCGAGCTTTGGGTATACTTCTGCCCCGTTAACTGGCCCTGACAGAGTCATCCCGCATCCATCCCGCCCACCACGGAGCGCAGAGATGAGAAAAGAGACGGCAACGCCTTTAAAAAGGAGCCCCGCAAGACTGCAGGAAAGGGGGGGATGCGTGAGACGCGGCCAGAGGCTGGAGAAATTATTCCATCTTCAGGAGGACAAAAAAGAAAATGGAATATTATGTCCTTTTTGGAGAGAGAGTGCTTGTGTCTCTGAGCTCCGGAGCCTTGGGGCGGCTCTTCACAGAGCAGCGCTGCAGCTGTCGTTTTGTGTTGTGTTTTGTTTTTCTTGGTTTTTTTTTTTTTTCCCCCCCTCTGTATATAAAGGGCTGAAGTTTGCTTAGAGTGGCCTGGCGTTTTTTCTGGGCGAGCTCCTGCTATTTTAGCTCACGTCTTTATTTCTGATGGGCTGCGCAGCGCGGGAGCAGGAGCGATGCTGTCGCTGCTTCACTCGGGTGTTTAATCACGCTCCAAAGCTTTTTACCGCTTTGTGTACACCGCCACGGGAGACGTTCTGGCTTAATTAAAAAAGAATCTAGCTAAAGAAAAAAAAAAACCCTAACCTCTAAGCTCGCTTTCCTATTCAGATCTGTGCAATTCAGTGCTTTGGTCCTGGGCTGCGTGGCCGTGAGCTGATCCACGTGGGGGTTAGACGTCACCCACACCTTCATACATGGTAGAGGGATGCAATGGTGGGAAGCGGAGAGCCCGGCTCCCCTGTCTTGGGGTGGGGGATAATTCTGGATACTACGTGGGCGTGAGGCTGGGCTGTGAAAGTGGGTCTGGAGGCTCTTCTGGACCTGACCTCAAATCTCATATTCCAAGGAAATTCCTGAAAAATGGGAGCCTGGAACTTCCCTGCGGACATTTAGGGCTGAACGTGGCACCGGCACACCAGCCCCTGCAGTCACACTAGGACGCATGGGAGGAGTCCTGGTGAATATTTCATGTCATCTCCTCCGTCTGGAGAGAAAATTGCCCCGTCTGGAAAGAAAATTGCCCCGCTCTCTTAATTCCAGCCTTCCCGCCTCTGCTGAGCCCTTTTCTCGCGGGTTAAATTTACTGGACCTAGCAAACACAGAGGAAAGCTGCGCCGTGTTTGGATGCTGAAGGGGACCGAAAATTACATCTCTCCCGGGGAGGTTTGCTTCTAAATCAAGTTAAGGGAGCAATTTCTTAAGTTAATATTTATTCGTTGTCTTTCCTGGTTATTTGAAGACTCTTCTGGGAGCCAGGTGGGAAATAGCCCTTTCTCCTCTTAAACCTGTTGCTATTATTTCGAACACAAGCGAAGGCGAAGAGGCTGCCGCAGCCCCGATCTTTAGAGCAGCAGGGAGGGAAGCAGGGAAAGGCACGCTTCAAACGCTGAGAGAGGAGCGCGGCTCGGCTGGGATAAAAGGGGACAGTCACCTCTTGCAAGAAGCAACATCAGCAGCACCGGGGCCGCGTTTAGAGGCTCCTTTATTTGCTGCACGAGGGTCGTCTGTTGGAAAGCAAATATTTCACTCCCCGGGCCAGTCTGAGGTCTCCCCACGGAGGCTTCGGCCAGCGCTGTAAGGATTAAGCAGCCTTGGGGAGGTCCCACCGCCAGGATCTGCCCCCAAAGCCGTCGCTGAAACCGCCCCATCCCCAAATCTATTCGTTGCTGGGAATGTTTTGCGGCGCAAAGAATTGCACCATAATTTGCTGCTGCAAAAATTCTAAGTTTAGGGGTGTTTTTTTTCTTTGTTTGTGAGCAATTGACCGCATCGGGGGCCCCCAGCATGAACGGTGACTGGGGGACAGACGTCTGGAGGACTGGGAGAGAGGCACGCGCGCGGGCTGGTGTTTGGGAAGGGCGCGCGTCTCACATTCGCGCGTGTCTCACATTCGCGTGCGCACCCTCAGGCTTGCTCGCACTCCCCCGTGCTCCGGCTGAGCGCAGAGGTCACATTGGAAGAAATCAATAAATGCAATTATTATAAAAATTGCCGGTGTACCTGAGGGATGCGGCTGGACGCGTAAGAGGGCAAGTCTCCAGCAGACTCAGCGTCGACCTAACTCCGCTCCTGACACGTTCACCCCGCGGCGCGGCAGAGTGAAGGCGCGTGGAGACTCCCGGGGCGACGGCGGCTGTTTGCAGCGATCGGGGGATTTCCGGTGATGTTTCCCAAGGGTAACAAGCCCTTCCCGCACAAGGAGAAGACTCCCCCTCTCCGTCAAAAACCCCTGAATTCCCGTCAAAAACTATTGCAAAGGACAAATTTTGACAGCCCCGAAGTTGCTCTGATTCCTTTCAAATTCAATGGGAATATTGCCGGGTATTTCAGCACGGGTTCATCGAGGAGATTCCCATCCGCGGAAATCCCGGGTGGCTGCAAACTCTGCCGACACCAGCAGTGGCTGCAGAAGGAGACTTTGGGGGCTTTTCCCTTCTTTATGTGATTTGGCCAGGACTAGAGGACGCAGGGTCGGCGTTAAAAGACTGTCCCCGCTAATATTCCCGCTGTCCTTGGCACGGGCAAAGCCTGTCCGCAGGGATGCGGGGCAGGACGGGAGCGGGGCTGGCTGGCGGGGCAGGTAGGTGTTACCTGCCGAGCTGCCAAACAGAAAGGATCCATCTAACGCTTCTTTGGCAGGCTAATGGGTGACAGCAGTTGTGTGGGAAGACTAATGGAGAAAAGGTTTGATAAAATAGAAGCACCATCCCTAAGTTTTTCTGATGCTTTTTTGCAGTTATATAATTTTAAAATGACATTGATTTAAAAAAAAAAAAAAAAAANAAAAAACCACCCAACAAAGCCCAACACTGGGAAACTTTGAACACTCAGGGCTGGATTCTGCTCTCGCTGTCGGCAGAGAAAGTTTCGGTCCCTCCCCATGAACTTCAGGAGAGGCACAGCACGTTTTCCCAGGAGGGGGAATGAGAATCAGGATTTGGCCCCACACCCTTAAACGCCTCTAAACGCCACCGGTGCTCTACAGTGGAAACGGGCTGAGCCGCCACTCTCGGGGAAGGTCGGCTGTTCGCATCCAGCCAATATTCCCTGTGCGTGTTGTTACTGGGCCGAGCGGCATCCGCGCAGACCGGGATGCACGAGGGGTTTGCACCTCGCAGGGATGCGGCACCGTCGTCCCCGCGGTGGGGTCTGTTTGTGAGCGCTGTCCCGGCTCCGCACGCACCCTCTTGCAAAGCCACAGCTGCAGTTCCCGAGGAGCTCTGGAGGATGCCTGGGGGGATTTTAGCTCCCATCCCGACTGGATCTGGCCTCGGGGCTTGCTTCTAAGGGAGAGTTGGTGGCAGAGGTTAAAAACAAGGCTGATGGCACAGGAAGGAGCAACTTGGGCAATCGGCTGGACGGCCAGCAGAGCTGTGAGCTGAACGTGCCACCCGCGTCCCCGGTTCACCCCGGGCTGGCTGTGCTCAAGGCTGGGTGGCAGCTGGGGGGGGGGGGGGCAGAGCCGGGAGAGCACCCCCAAAACCCCGCTGGGCTCACAGGGCTCCGCTGCAACCCTGCGTCGGGCTGCGAGCTGCCCCCGGGCACACGGGAAGGACACTGGGGGTGTCACACGTGCTCTGAGATGTGAATGGACACCTCGCTCCGTGCCTCAGTTTCCCTGCCCAGCTCTCCTCCCCGGACCAGCAGGTTTCCAGGCCCAGGCTGGTACGGCATGAAGGACACTGGGACCTGGCTCAGCTCAAGCCTGGCCCCTCTCCCGGCCACGGGCCAGCCCCTGGCAAGCCATCCCCTCTCCCATCCCACCCAGTCGGGACTTTTTTGTTAATGCTTCCCTGTAGGCTCCAGCATTTGGCTCTTCTGATGGCTGATGACTTTTTTTTTTTTTTTTTTTTNTTTCATTAAAAATGCCTGCTTTCTTCTTTAATCTAATCCCATGGGAAGCCAAAATGAAGGGAGCTCTTAGATGGAAAAAGCCGCAAAGAAATGAAACTGCCGCAGAAAGAAGGTTCCTCCAGGAGGGACGTACGGACTGACTCCGCCTTGACACAAAGGAAGATGTTGTCAGAATGAGTTTCCCCGAAGAAATGTCCTCAGTGCTTTTTGGGAAGGTTTGAATTGATTCTCTCACCCCTCCAAGAGAAGTGCGTTTGCTCCAGGTGTATAACAAGACACAAAGGTGCGGATTCCTGGTCTTTTTTATTTTCCTCTGTAGCGGTGCCCATAAATATTGCATAAATTGATAGTCGCAATTCCTCTCTCCCACTCTCTCCTGCTCTTAACGTCGTTGGATGGGGCTGGGCGAGCGCGAGGCGGGCGCACGTGCTGCTTCGGTGCTTCTCTGAGCAATGGTTAATGGACCGGATGATTCTCCGAGATGGCACGTCAATGTTTTTTGTTTTTTTTTTCTTGACAAGGCTTTTTTTTTGTCTCTGGGTTGATATTTTAAAACCACATACCTGAAGGTATAAAACCTCCGTGGAGAACTGAGAAAGGTTGTTTGGAAATGCACCTCCCAAACGCTTTCTGATCTCCTCTGCGTCCTCCTTTTGAGCCGCCCCCTCCGCTTTCTCCTTTATATCTGCGAGAATATGAGTTATTTTAACAACGTCACAGGAGTTGTTTTAATTTTGCCATTAATCTTGTAAACAAGATGCTCCAAGGAAGCAACTTCTCTTGTGCCAATGTACCAGGCTTTAACATCCGGGGAGCGAACACCTCCCCATCTTCTTTCCCCCCTTTGCCGGGACCAATTTCTTGGTGCAGTGGAAGGCGACGGCAGTCAGGGGTCTTCAAATAAGGGGGAATCGGCAGCTGGAGGTCAACCGGTTTGCATCTTGCGCTCCCAAAAAAGCCTCCTCAAACCTTCCGTGCAAGAGAGGAAAAGCAGGACTGTTTATTTTCCTTTCCAGCTACTCCTAAATATTATTGCAGCATCCTCCCACGTTCCCCATTTAGCCCCTGCAGACAGTGCCACATCAGCTTTGTCACGTCTCTGAGATGGACAGAAGGGACTGAGATGAGACACTGCCATGCGGACACTAAAAAACCTTGAATACGTTCCTCACGGTGGGTGTTTTTCATGACAATGGAGGGTTTTTTTCTCACGTTCATTGACATCACATTATGCAGTAAGTCCCCAGGGAACTGTTCCCAGAATAATTGCACAAGACAAATAATCAGTATTTCCAATTTATTTTCTTCTGCTCTTCCGGATGAAGTAATGTGGCGCTTCTCTGTGATAATTGGAAACACCTGATGCTGACCTTAGAAAACGAAGGAAGAATTCAAAATATTGATCTTAGAGCCAACTTAAAGGGAAAATTGGCATCTTGAGCCAGGAAACCTTAGCCCGGGACAGCCTGCGTTGCTCTCCACAAGCTCTCGTGCAGAGACACAGCTTTTGGGCAGCAAATCGGTGCTGGGGCGCAATCCATTTCTTGGCCACCGGACTGGCCAGCGCCTTGGCTGCGAGCCCGGGGGCTACAAGTCTCCCTGCCAGTCCTGCTCAGTTAATCCCCCCTCTTTGCTTCTCCAGGGAAGTTTATTGTGATAGAGTGTTATTGCTTCTCGGCGCTCAGCAAAAGGTTGGTTTGGATACCAGTATCACCAGTGCTAGGATCCTCTCTGGCCGGTACAAACTAGCGTCCCTCCTGAGAGCGCCCAGGTCCCCAGGCGCACCCAGAAACACCAATTAAAACGAGCAGATAGGGATCGAAACAAGCGGAACAGCGTGCTGCTCCGCACCAGGCACTGTGAAAGGTCAGCCCAGGGCTGTTAATACCAGCGTCCACCTCTGGCTTCGACAGACTGACCCCAGGCGGATGGAGACCAGCAGAGTATTTTGGGGGAACAGTGATACACACTGTCCTTATCCTTATCCTCTTCCCTAGGTGTACGTTTTTATCAGAGACAGGATATTGGAGCAGGCAGACTCTCCATCTGATTTCATACGGCGACTCGCATAGTCTTACGTTGACGCTGCCGACAATCTCCAGACTTTGCAAAGGGAGACACGCCTGAACCCAACGGGTTCCCATTACGCTGCTGGAAAGCAAATGGTTTTCAGCTCAATGACAACCCGGTAAAACCAAAACGATCCGGCATTTCTCTGCACTGCAAACTACGCACGCAGGGACCTTCTCCCCACCTCTCAAAGGGAGACCCAGGGCGTTGGCCGCAGGCTGCTGTTGCGCTCGCAGCGGAGCACAGAGCCCCCTGCGTCGCTCGGGCGCCTCGTGGGAAGGAGCAGGGGGCGAGCACAGCTCCCGCCACGCTCCCGCCACCGCCCGCCGCGCCGACTGCCCTGCACTTCACACGGGCTGGAAAGGGGATTGACGGACACAGGCATGCAGGGAGCGTTTATGAATAACCCGGTATCAATCACACTGCTTAAGCATTATAAAGATTTGTGTAATTTTCAATTGATATCGTATAAAGATACATAATAATGACTTTTTTTTGGAAAATGCCATGAATCAGCTGCTTGCTATCTGCTTATATCTCTGCCAGCACCCAGAGTAAATCACGCACCGCAGCCCAGTGAAAGCTTTCGGCTTTACTGGATTTACTGGCCTGAGGAGCGGGAGGACCGATGCTGCTCTGCACAGCGTGCGCCAGGCGGAGCGCAGAGCTGGGGCAGCGTAGGGAACGCCGGGGCGAGGAGTCAGAAATTGATATTCTGAGCAAAAGCTGCGCTCACCCAAACTTCCCAGCACGATCGGTGCCGGCGGCAGACAGGATCGCGGCCGCAGCCCTGCCGGGGGGTCTCTCCTCGGAGCCCTGGAGGGTTTGTATCCCCTCAGCCTTCAGGATGCAGCAGCTCAGAAGCGAAGCGCGGGTGCTGTGCTCTGCCTAGTCTGGTACGGCTGGATCGCCTCACATAGGTCCCTTTAGACTTCTCTGGCAGCATAAAAGAGACTTTAAAGGTAATACATGCCCAAAGCGATGCGAAGTGGCCTCAGTGCGACCCGGGATCGTCTCATCTCCAATAGGTTTCTCTGGATGAGGACCAGATTCCCTTCTTGCTGGGGTAAACCTAATGCACCCACACCAGCTCGGTGATGAAATTCCGATGAGCGCATGGCCCGCAGCTACTATCATGAGTAACAGCTTCCTGCATCTTAACTGGGACTGAATCAGCTACCAGAATAACTCTGGGCTTCCACATCCAGGCAGCGGCGTATCCGCCCCAGATCCATCCACGCTTCCCGAGAGTTAGGTTTGTGTACACACGCTGTGCTTGCTTTTATAATTATAATCTCTCAGTTGTTTTACAAACAGTAGTCGCCTTAAGGGTGATAGTCTGAGCAAATTCCCCTGTTTGTTAAGAAAACAATACGGGCCTGATTAGGAGCTGAGATCCGCCTATGGCTAAGCGGGATAAAGCGCTGAATTCAGGAGGGGCGGACACGCGCCCAAGTGGTGGAAGAGCACTCAGAAGAAAGGTTGGCCAGCGAAGATTTAGCTTTAAGCGTAACCTTTGAAAAAGGAGATGTGGTTTCTGGACAACGACACGTGTCTTCCCACCGCGCCGGGCTGGAGGGCTGGGGAAACCCGGGCGGTGGTGTAAAAGCCTGGAGAAATGCAGATGTTCCGAGCAAAGCAGGGCAGGAACGGGGATTTCTCCGCCTGCAGCCAGTACAACCTGGGACTGCTCTCCCAGAGAACCAAAGCCCTGAAACGCGAAGGGAAGGGACGACCCCAGAGAACTGCGGGGCGGGTGTTTAAATAATTCAGAATTAACCCCCTTTTCTTTCAGTTGGGCGGTGCGGGGGGGATTGCCAGGTGGCTCCTTTGGAGGAGCGCTCAGCATCCCACCGTGGCCGCGCTGAGGCAGCCGTCACGCTCCCTTTTGCTTTCCCGCCGTCGGGGTTTCACCCTGTTATAACACAGACACTAAACCGCAGCTCAGCACCGCCCTAAGCACCCCGAGACCATTTGGCGTCAGCAGGTAACTTGGTGGCTCAGCCTTTCCGAAATCAGCGGGTACAGCCTCGCATTAGGCTGCTTTACAAGAAGGTCTGGAACCGTTGAGGACAGAGAGAAGCGGGCAGGGCCAGATGGGAAATCACCTCCTGTGCTACGTATATACCACTTATTTTAAAAAATACTTCTGTTTTGGGGTAAGTGTGTTTGTGGGCACCTACGGATGGACACACGCGCCGCTCCTTGCTTTTGTGGAGCCGGGGTTTGGGAGAACTGCACACCTTCGCGGCATCACGTGTGCGTGCCACGATAACTCAGGCTATGATTGCTGCTGCCCCCCCAACCTACGACCGCTCCTGCTCCCGCCACGCCTGACGCCCCGCGACGCCCGGTCCCCGTCGCTGCAGGGGTTGCCGCAGCCCCTCCATCGCGGACTGCCTGATTGCCCACGGGAGCAGCTCTTAATTACACCTTGCCTTGCATCGCACACGCACCCGTGCGTAGCGGCGGGGGGGAAACCCACTGCTTTTTTCCAGCCCGTTCGCAGAGGAGAACCAACAGCTCCGTGGTGTGCGGGGCTGGCGTCCAGGCTCAGTCCTTTCGGCACAGCTCCCGGGAGCGGGGGCATCTCCCCCAGCCCCTTCTCACACTGACAGACATGTGCCGTCGGCGTTAGCGGCTTTCAGGAGCAGTTCGCTGCTCAGCCCCAGGAGGCTGGAGGTGGAAACGAGACGGATCAAAATCAAAGATTTCCTTTGCTTTTGGACTCTGTCATTTTTTTGTTTGCCTGATGTTTCCTCTGGGTTCGGCTAGAGCCCCTCAGCACTGGAACAAGGTGTGACTTGTGGTCATAAATAACCATTAACTCCGCAAGTACCTTCCAGTTTAAACATTTTCAATAAATAGATGTACGTCTGCCGAAACGAAAACTTTCCTACAACTGTGTTACCTTTCCACGCATGCTGCTGGCAACGCGAAACCCCTGCTGAGAAAAAGGACTGGAAAGGGCTAGATTGGTCTTTCCCGATCCACAATGGGAAGCGAGACTGCTCCGTCACCGGGAAATAAAACGGCAAGATCAAATACTAGAATATTTCGTCTTGCTTGAAAGCGAGCCGCTTCAGACCGTGCGCTGATTTTTCAGCTAATAAAACCGGCTGCCGACTCACAGAACCGCGTACCGTGAGACAAGGTGGTGCCGTCAGAGAAATATGAACCGGTTTTGGCGGTGGGATTGAATGGGGAGGGGGGTACAGAGATCAGAACCCTCTGAAATGCTTGGCGGGATGCCCTGCCCTGCCCGGGAGCAGACAGAGCTCCCTGGAAAAGGGGGATGAGCCACAGAGGGTAAAACTAGTAGTTAATTTGAAGAGTCCAACTAGGAGCTGGTTGTGACGTTACCAGCCAGCGCCGCTGAGCCCGACTGAAGCGCCCCCAGCAATGCCCTGATTTTAGAGGTGTGCCTGCTGACGGAGTTTGCTACGGGGTTCGACTGGCTGAGTCACTTCCACAGACAGCATCGCTGCTCTCCTCTCGTGATGAGCCTTTTTACCCTGTCTCCTTATCACGAGCAAGTCTACGCACCGTCGGTGGCACCAACGTTTGCATTTATTGAGGTCAAGTTTTCGAGACGGAGGCACTGAAGGAAAACCAGCGGTGAGAGATGGCTTTTGCTTTGGGCATGGCCCAAGCAGGACCAGCTTGCAGCTTTGCTGATGTTGGCAGAGCTGAGTTTCCTGGGCTTGGTCCTGCCGTGACACTGGGGACGGGCCAGGCCAGAGCGCGGACCACGGATGCCTTTGCAAAAAAGGCAGGGAGCGTGTCTGGGTGATCTTGTGTCCAGTTCTGCTGTCGGGTTGAAGAAGGACAGGGAACTGCTGGAGAGGGTCCAGCAAAG
>RSEF01000027.1:1022165-1032720 GCA_003993805.1 Himantopus leucocephalus | reverse complement strand
CTCCAGCCCTCGCAGCATCTCCGGGGCCTCCTCTGGCCCCGTTAGGGCTAAGTCTGTGTGCGGGGCTGTTGCTTGTCCGTAAGTTTTTGCATCTTGACGCCATCCATGGTCACGTTTTCCCTTCCGTGGCCGTGCAGGCAGAGGCCAGCCTGGAGGCGGCCCCCACTGGTGGGTAGCACCGGTGCCCGGGCAGGGATGCTGCCGCGGGGCAGGGACAGGGATTGCCGTGGGCACACCTGGGGCCTGAAGCCGGCTGGGGGAATCCTGCCTGTAATGGATTGCCCGTGCCTTAAAAAAATAAACATCAAACTCAAAAAAAGCCACGCGCGGGCCCCAAAGGGCTTAAAAGCACGTAGGCAGGCTTGGTCGGGGTTTAGCAGCGGCGTTATTTCTTCTGCTTCAGCGTAATTGCAGTTCTTTTTTTCCCGTGTTTCTGCTCTGTCTCACCTTCTTCGCAGTTTTCACCGCTTTCACCCTTCCCTAATTTCCTTTCCTTTTTCCGGTCCTCTTTCCCTGCTGCTCTGTAACCCAGCCAGAAGTCACCCGTGAATGCGGATCTGGTTTGGAGGATGGTCTTCTCTACGCTTTTCTTCTCTCTTTCTGCAAACGGAGAGCCCTGTGGTTGCGAACCTCCGTGATAATGCAGCCGGTTCATTCTGCTCTCAGGCAGTTCTGGGATTTCTCCCTCTTGGGTTTTTTTTTTTTTCTTTCCACTCACCTTGAGCGCTGTAATTTCATGGAGTGGGAGCAGGTATTTGTAATTTGTTTTCAGTTGTTCCACTCCCCTCTCCCCCAATTTTGTAATTTACTTCTGGAGTAAAACAAACTCCAGCAAAACATCCTCCTCGACACCCTTGAGCTTTAAAGTTTTCAATAATGAAGTGTGAACATAAATTAAGAACTAGAGCTGTTACTAATCCTATGACCACACTCGCTCACGTACTGATTTTCATATGGTATATTAAATCAAGAAGAATGGCCTATTATAATACAATTAGCTGTGATTCACAAGCAGGAATTACTGTCGCCAGTGTGGGGGAAAAGTTGCATAATACTATTGGAAAAGACTGAAACCTTTGTGCTTTGGGTTGGTTTTTTTTTTTCTTTCCTTTTTGCTTCTTAAAAACACTTCAGCAGCTGGAACTGAGGAAAACCTGCGAGAGGGAATTCACGCCGTATTTTGTAATAAATTTATGTAATGATCAGAAGTGTCTCATTGTGGGCATGTAAATCTTTATAGGCTCCCACCATATGTTACTGACAAAAATAAATAACCTCATCCCGTAGCTTTATTAGACTTAATGCATCAGTGCTTCCCAACCCGCTCTTGCGGAAGGACCCCAATCTGTCTGAGCAGTGGGCAGGAGCAAAAGCCTCGGCAGCTCGACCTTAGCGCTGTGTTCCTTTAGCTACAAACTACTCCAAAACCAGCCGTTGATTTCAGGGATGTTGGGGTTTTTTTTGGCAAGCCGTTGGAGAAAGGGTGGAGCTGAGTAGCATCTCCCCTCTGGCGTGGGGGCTTGCTGCAACCATCTCCGCCTGCTGTCGGTCTGCTCGGGGCTGTCTTTGATTTTTGTGGTCTCTTAGAGGACTTGCTGCTTGGGGCTGTGGACCCTAAGCTGTGGTTCTTGTGGGAGGATGCTTTGGGGTTCATCTAAAATCCTGCAGAGTTGGTGCGTGAGGTCCTCTGGGCTCGGACCTGGGCTTGTGCTCCTTCTAATTCCTTCTAATTCCAGCCAGGAGTCTTTGGCTTTTCTCCATCCAGGTGGCAACGTCATTGAGAGATGTTTTCTGTAGGACCTAGGTGTTTTGCGCCTCTTGTTTTTGAATGGGATGTTTGAAAACTTCCTTCTGCGTGTGCTTGTGAGAGAGAGGAAAAGCTCTCTCTTTCCTTTAAGGTCCTTTAACCAGGCGGTGGGAAGAGACGGAGTTACCTCCAACTCTGCCCGAGGGCAAACATAGTGGCCAAAATACCCGGGAAAACGGGTCTGAAATCAACTGGCAAAACTACGAGCGCAATTTAAGCGGACTTTCTCACCAGCCCTCTCTCAAGGTGCTGGGAGGGGAGTACCCACTTACGCAGGGATTTACCGGGCTGTGTAATGGCCATGGCTGGTGAGAAGCTCTCATGGTCCTTTCCCGTTGCAGTCTAGAAAGCACTGTGGCTCGTGAGTGTGTCTTCACTGTTGTATTTTCTTTTTTTGAAGCTGGGGCCTTGCTGAGCGTTAGAAGGAAGGCCTTCTCCTCCCTGCTGGCTCTCCTGCCCTGGGCCTGTCTCGGTCTGCACCTTGTCTTGGGAATTGCCCCTCCATCCCCTTCAAGAGCTAGGGGAGAGGGTTGGGGAGAGGGATGGAGGTGCTGAGGGTGGTGCTCGGTCCCAAGGCAAGCGGCGGATGCGCTCGCGCATCTCCGTAGCACCACGGGGAAGGGGAACGAGCCCTCGAGGCTGCTCATCCCTGCACGACCGCGGGGCAGAGAGCAGGGACACCCGCTGCCACGTCACCAGCCTGCTCCCCCGGGGCTCGTGTTGTGGGGCTTCGTCTCTCTCAGACCTTCCTTCCCCGCTAAACTTAGTAGGAACTACCAAATGCCTCCAAAAGGGAGTTTTTTGCCGTACAACTGAAAGGTTCCTTAAAACACACTAGTATGTATCATACGGTTCCCCCCAGCTGCGTATAACTTTAAAACAAATATTTTTTTCAATAGCAATAGCTTCGCTAAGGGATTAATAGTCTTTACCCTCTGTTTTCTTCCCCTCTGTGCTCCTTTCTCCCGGCGTAACGTGTGGAAGCGCGTGTGCTGCTCACCGGGGCCAGGGGGGGGTGCGGGAGCGTTGAGGTTGGGGCTCGTTGCGGCCGCAGCAGCAGCTGGCAGTGTGCCGGTCAAGATAACCAGCTAATTCTCTGCATGGGACGATAATTAAGCGTCTCCTGGTCTCTAAACCGGTTTACGCTCAGCTGAATGCCAAAATGCATTCCTCCCAGAGAGAGTCTTTTCAACGTAAGGTATCGCCCAGCCTGGAGTTATTCGCTGGGAAACAATACTTAGAATATTTACTGCGTAAGGTGACAAATCCGGACGTTGCACGCGCACAATCCCAGCTACCTAAAACCGTCATAAGATCAACACACTCCGCAATATCAAACACATCAATCACTCTGTTTCTTAATAATGTCTGCATCCGTATAGTCTCTCTGTCGCAACCTCCTACAGGTCTGGGATGACTTATTGCACCTGGGGCTGCGGCTGGATTCTGCGCCGTGCGTTTTATTAGCGGTTATCGACACGCGCTCTCGGGCATCCGCCAACATATTTCAAGCGAGCAACCAGCCACGGATGCGTGCAAAGCTGGCTGATGGTTTTCTTCCGAAAAGTGCGCTTGCTTTTTTATCGTTACCGACTTTGCCTCCTCTTCTCCATCCCTGCGTTGAACGTCGCTCTGATTTCCCTCATCCCTTCCCTCCGTCCAGGTTTATCGGTCTCCAAATGTGGTCGGAAGCATCAATCCTCCACCCTTCCTGCCCTCGCTGCTCTCACCCTCCCTCCTTCCCCGCTCCGTGCTGGCGTCGGGGACACAAAAGTCCCCGACTTTTTGACAAGATAATGGCCCCTTGCTTCACCGGGCTGGGTTTGCGGTTGTAGGAGGCTATTTCGGTGTCACGATTTCTGCTCGCTGCTCTCTCATTAAATAATTAAAATGCAGTTTCCAGGCGCTAAAAGTATGATCTTCCTGACTCTAAGATTGTATGCTTTCATGACGCTGGAGGGCAGAGGCTTCGTCGTGGCTTTTTTGCCAGGCAAGCGGAGCGAGGAGCGAGACAGGACAGATGGATGCTCCTCTCTTGGCTGGTTTTTTTCCCTCCCACTCTGGAAGCTCCCGAGCCCCGTGCGTGCCCCTGAGGTGGCACTGCCTTTGGGGAAGGCTTCCCCTTGCTGCTCCGCATCGCTCCGGGTGACTTTCCCCGGGCCTCCCTCTGCTTTCCGTCGCCTCCCTGCCGCTCTCGCTGCCTTTCCCATCGCCCTGTTCCCGTTGCCATCCCCAGTTTTTGGCTGCCGGTGGGCTCTCGAGCACGGGCTGCGCTGCTGCGTGGTTCCCCGAGCGCAGCCCGCGCTGCCGCGACGGTTGAGCAGGATTTTCCCCACAATAGCAAACGCAGACCTTCTGACCGAGCGCTACCACGCTCTAGACTGTCCTCTGCCTTCGATTTTTTCCAAGCGATGGACAATTCGCCGTCACTTTACTGCTTGTGTCGACGGACCTGGCTTAACTCTTTTTGTGCTAAATGAACTAATTGCATGTGCCGGTGTGTCCGAGGCGCTTGCGTAGCAAAGCCATTGGAGGCGGCAGGTATAAATAATGTTCTTGGCTGGGTAGGGAAGGGCAATAAATTCATTAGTGTCCTGCGACAGCGTGACTTGCTGCTTGGACAAGCTTCCTGCCAACTCCCGGTGCGCCTCGATGTTGGCTGCTGGCGATTTATGGTTTGTAACCCCCCTGTTCTTGTATGCGCGTAAATACCTCCTCCTTTTCAAAAGACCTTTCGCTCGCAAAGTCAAATGGTGCAACTTTGCACAAGAGGGTATTTCTTTTCAACCGGATTTGGTCCGGTGCCCTGCTACTCCCACCGAATTAAACCATCGTTATCAAGTAGCGTTGGCGATAGGGTGAAATTACAGGTCCTTTTTCCCTACCGTGTCTCATCCTTCCCAAGGTTGGGGAGGTTATATATTAGAAGGACTTCTGGATTTGAGATCTGCCACCTCTTGGGAAAGAGAATACGCACGTGGGAATGAGATCTAACAGAAATTGCAGGTTTTGTAGCTTTACGCAGGCTGGCACGCTGGGTAGGAGCAGCTCGGTTGCAGGTTCTTTGTATCAGCGCAGGAGAGGGTGTTGTTACACGGGAATATTCACCAAATGGTTTAGCAGGAGTGAATCCTGATAGTTGGCTGAAGGTTAATAAAAATATAGTTTTAAGAGGGTTAAAGCTTTTTCTTAGGTATTTGTGTTTTGCCTTCTGGCTTGGGCATGGCTAGAGATGAGATTTCCAAGCTTTCCTTTACAACCGTAAGGATTAGGCACTTAGATTTGGAAAAAAACATCCACCCCGCACCAGAGGTTTTGATGGGCGTCCTTCGTGCTGGCCGTTAAACACCGAGTACTGTGGAGTTACGTGGTCCGGGGGTTTGGCTGGGTGCAACGAAAGCCCGGGGTAACTTTGTGATGTTTGTACGTGGTGTTAGTGATACGGTCACCTGAGAAAAGTTATCAGCTTCAGGGCTGGAGACAAGAAATGTGGGAGTTAGTAGGAAATATTCGATTCTTTTTAATATCCCAATAGGATCTGCCAAGGTGACTTCTTTTCTTTTTTGCCTCGCACAGAGAGAAGCGGTGTGGGTTTGATGAGCTGCTCTGATCTGTTAGGACAACTCTCCTGGTGCTGGAAACATCTGGAGAGGTTTGCAGACGGTCAGGCGTAACGGGCAGAGAGGTGCCAAGTGCTGGGGAAGAGCGTTGAGTTTGTGGTAGGTGGGTGGTGGAATTTGTGCTATCCAAACATTAAAAATAGCGCATGATGCACTCCTCTCTGCGTTTCATAGCCTGGCTGAGTCATCGCTCTACCTTTTTATTAGCATTGTGGGCGCCGCTGTTTTGGGGATCTTCCTTGTTGGCTTGTCAGCCTGTCTTGGGCGGTGATTGCCTCTCGGGGAAGGTGGTGGTGGTGGGATGCGCCCGAGTCCCCACGCTGCTGAGTGCACTCCCGGAGCGAGGGGTGGAGAGGAGACTGGGAAAAGGGGGAGGATTCTCCTGTACGGCACCAAACACAAACATAACTGTTCATACATACGAGGGAAATGGAAAACAACCCTCTGCTTCAAAGAGAAAATTAAACTTTGTGTGATAAGGAAAAAATAAAAGAGAGAGAGGGGTCCCTACAGAAAGTCTTTCATCTCATCCTAAAATTCATGCTAGGGTAAGGGGGGTGAGGGACCTCTCTACCTCCGACAGGGACCGGGGGCTGCTCCTTGCCTGCATCTCCGTGATGGCCGTTACATTTTGGCTGAGCTCTCGTGAGCCCCATCCTTTCCCGCTTGTCTCCTTTCGTCTCTTTTTCCCCTTCCCTCCCTGTTTCAGCTCAGTGCTCAAAACTGCAGATTGACACAGACGGTTCCTGCCGCAATCCGGAATACGTGGTGTGGGGAGGTGGGTATCTATATGGGCTTCTGGAGCTGGCGGTTGCATAGGGTTAATGGAAGTGTTTGATTCAGTAATTATCTGGCTTGGTGGGAAGAACGTCAGAATTGAGGGCGCCATTGGCTGCTTTGAGATGTTAGAATAGAATAGTTCAGTTGGGAGGGACCTACGACAATCATCTTGTCCAATGTTCACCTCACCTGGTCCATGTTCACCTCACCTGGTCCATGTTCACCTCCTGCAGCAGATGGAGATCTCGGCCCCAAGCTGTCTCTCCCAGGACGATGTGAAAGGGGGATGGATCGGGGAAAAGGAGTATATAAGGGGAAGAAAGAGAGAAATAAAGCGTGGGAGCAACTTTGCAACGTGCAGGTGCCCCTGAGTGGCTCTGGGCGGCTCATGCGAGCGGAGAGGAAAGGAGCTCGAAAGCATTTTCATCTGTATGATCGTCACAACGCTCAGAGGTTTTTGTGGCCTACTAACCCAAAACGTTGAAATGTCTCGTTTCTGAGAGGAGAATTTTAAGAAGGTGAAATAAAAGTGCTAGAACGGTTGTGCTTTCTTTTAAACACGTTATTAAGGGCAGCGAGCCTGGCTGCAGCGCTGGCGCGAGGGCTGCTCCCCAGTGAGGGCTGAATGGGGATGCTCTCCAGGAGGGCGGCTGGAGCTACCAGGCGGGTTAAGTGAATAAATGGAAAAGAAATAAGAAATAGATATCCTCACTGTGGGTAACTCTGGAGAAACCAGCCTTCTCGAGCAGCACCAAGGCGGTGCGATCTCCTCCTGTACAGCCGGGCACACGAGTCCAAGCAACTTTCCGTGGAAAATACTGCATTTTGTTTTGGTTCACCTCCACTTTTTTGAAGCGGTTTTGCCTCTTTAGCCTCCGTTTCCTGCGTGTCTTGTTAACGATGAGCTCCAGTGGAGATGAAGAGAAGACCGAACCATCGGTGCCAACCGTGCAAGCCCTTCTGCTGTGTTAAGACAGGTTATTAGTGGGACTGCTGACTTTTTTGGTCTTAAAAAGCCCAGCGCTGAGAGGGGCGGCAGTGCCGTGGTTGGGTCTTCACCTCTAATTTTCCCATCCGAAGGATCGCAGTCCCGTCTCACCTCCCCGCTGGTGTTGGATGGACTCACGCCGAGAGTTTTGACTTCTGTCGGGGAACAAGGAATAAGTGCCAAAAGGGTCTGAGATGCCTCAGAAGAGGTGGTTTCCCAGCAACTAAACAGGAGCGAGAAAAACCCAGACAAAATACTTGATATCTGGCAACCTGTTTGTTTTAGAAGCCGTTCCTGAGACATCAGTGCTTGTTAGCATTAGTCTGACACTTGCTCGGTTTTCATCTTGCTCTCCTCTGGGTTCGGAAAGGCAATGCCCTTTTGATGTTAAAACATCAAGAAAACCGGCTCCTGCCTGCCGATTTGGGGCTCCCAGCCGGAGCGGGGGGGATACAGCCCGCCTGCAGCAAAGCTGATTGCATTATGCACAGAGCTCGTTTGCTAATTCATACCTCCTTATCTTTTAAATATAAAATGCAACTAAATAATGGGTGGAAGAAGAGCTGGTGTGTAATAAGGCTAAAGCTCATCGTGGTGAAGACGTGTCGGTGCTTTGGAAGACTATCAGCGCTCATCGTGATGAAGACGTGTCGGTGCTTTGGAAGACTATCCGTGCTCATCGTGATGAAGACGTGTCGGTGCTTTGGAAGACTATCAGCGCTCATCGTGATGAAGACGTGTCGGTGCTTTGGAAGACTATCCGTGCTCATTGTGATGAAGATGTGTTGGTGCTTTGGAAGAAGATCAGTGGCAGGCTGGGATATGCCGTGGGTTAGTTTATACTCTACCTCTAGAGCGAGTTGTTTGGAAGCTCTGGGTGTCCACGGTGCAGGAATTAGTGCATCTTTAGTGCTTTAAAAATTGCTTTATTTAGTGTTATACCAACACTAGCGTGGAAAGCCTTGAAGGAGGATGTTTCGCTGTCGAAAGCCTTGAAGGAGGATGTTTCGCTGTCCTCGCTGCATGGGCTGGCAGGGCAGGGAGGCGCCGATGGATGGAGGATTTGGTTCAAAAGCTGAGCAAACCCCGGCTCAAACCACGCAGGCCTACAAAATCCTGGTTAAACAAATGCTGTGGTACGCGGGCCCTTGAGGGAAGACTCATAAACTTTGCAAAACAAATTGCTCGTGATGCGATGAAGCAGGTGAATATTTAGCTGCTCGTGAACTTTAATGAGGGATCAGCGAGAGCTTCGGCGTCTCTCCCGTGGTGGAGCAGTTGATGGGACTGCAGGTGTCGGCACAAGCTTGGGGTGATGGAATTGTAGATTTGCTCATAATTTTTTTCGTTATCTCTGCCCTGATTTTCTGTTATGCCTTGAGATGGAGGAGCTGGTCTTGGGCGCCACCTCGCTCTACGTCCATCCCGCATGGGAGCATGGGCTTGGAGTCAAAGCCCCCGGGGACCATGTTGCAGCAGAGTGACGAGCTGCAGGGACGGTGGGTGCAAAACTGCTCTAACGTCCTTACCCTGCGCTCGAGGACACGCTTCCCCCAAACAGGGATGGACCAGGCTGTGCTTGGATGGGCACTGTCCCACGTCCCTCCTGCTTCTCCGCCATTGCCAAGGGTATTTGGGGTTGGTAGAACCCCTGATGTCCAGCATGACACCGAGCAAAACCAAACAGCAATGACCGAGTAAGAGAATTTGCAAAAAGCAATACTGATGTGTCAGACACCAGATCAGATCATGCCATTTCTCAGTTTTTTAGCAAAGCTGGTGTAGCTCTGGAGTGAGCCTCGCTTGGACACCGTGGCTCCAAAGCAGCAGCCTTCCACCAGCCCCTCCGTGACTCCTTCTTCTTACAGCAAGGTTACCTTGCCAACATCTGTTTTGCCTCCTCACGTTGGTTTTTTTCTTCCTCCCAGCACCCAGCTGGGCTCAGATCGCGAATCTTCGGTCTCCCTGCGAGTGCCAAAGTCGGAAACGGTCTCAGAATTGATAAAATTCTGATGAACTTTGAGGAGGGAACATTTATGCCTGAGTGAAAGGGTTTTTTTTTTTTGCCATTGATGTAGGTATTTTTGTTACTGTTTAATTAGATTAGTCCTCTAGGTTTGGTGGCCAGCTGTTCGCTTTGCAGACAGGCAAAAAAAAAAATATTCCAGCATTACACTCCTGCTGCTTTCGTCTTGTAATGAGCTTGTTAGCAATTAGTTGCTATTGGAACAGGCTGCCGTGGTGCGGAGCGGTAACGCAATGAGCTCGGCGCCTGAGAAGTTGCTTTTTAATGGGAACTGGGTGGAGAAGGGTTGGAATAAATGGTTTCAAGACTGGTGGGCAGGACGCATCGGTGCCAGTGGCTCTATTTCCTTGTCCTTTTGTGGATAGTTGAGGTTGGGCTCAAGTTGAGGTTGGGTTGATAGGCTGAGGTTGGGATTACAATGTATAGATATGATTTGGGGATTTTTATATGGGTGTATATATATAATTTGGGGATTTTTTTTTAACACTTCTAGCCTTGAAATTTTCCTTTCTCTCCTATTGGGCGAGCTGGGGAATTCACTGGAGAGCTTAAGTCTCTCTAAAGTCTTTTTCTAACCCAGCCCCAGATCTGGAAGGAGACGTGGATGGCCCAACACATCTTGGGGAGAACGGGATGCGCAGGGACTTCAAGTGCCAGTTTGGACTGGCGGAGGTGAGGATGCTTTCTGGGGGAAAAGGAGGGTTTTTGCAGCATGGGGCTTGTCCCAGTTCTTCAGAGCCTGGATTTTTACTGGCCTCGCCGGGTGGAAATGAACCCAGGATAGGGTCTAAGCCCCTGAATGGCAGATGCGTCGAAGGGCTGAGCGGGGATCTTGGGAGTTCGTGCATCCGATGTTCAAACTTGCAGAATACTTGCTGTGCATTTTTATGTATATCATCGAAGGCGTTGCGCAGGGGAGGTGGCTGAGCTTTTCCTTGCACTTGGGTGCTGGCCCCGGGTGACATCCCAGAGCTGTGGGTTCCTGACCTGTTTGTTTTCTTGCTGGATTAAGAAACCTGAGCTGCGGGGCTAGGACTGGGACAAACCTTGGACTCAGGCGTTTGGA
Organism: Himantopus leucocephalus; assembly: GCA_003993805.1. Classification (NCBI taxonomy): domain Eukaryota; kingdom Metazoa; phylum Chordata; class Aves; order Charadriiformes; family Recurvirostridae; genus Himantopus; species Himantopus leucocephalus. The sequence goes on along the minus strand of RSEF01000027.1, from coordinate 1,022,433 downwards.
GGGTATCTTGAAGGCTATCTGTCTGTGAGGCTTGGTTATGAAAGTTTTAAAACAGATGCTGTTGTGTGAGTTGCTCATAGTCCTACTGACCGTTCCTGGTGGGATTTGCTCCCCTGCCTGTGACTGGGCAGGACTGGCCATTATGAAGCACAAATACTCTCCTTGCCGGGGGCTGGCAGGGGGAAATAAGCCCACGCGGAGCAGCTCTGATGGCCACAAGCCCCTGTGTTGGTTGACAGCCAGCTGAACATGAGCCAGCAGTGTGCCC
>RSEF01000027.1:1010153-1021165 GCA_003993805.1 Himantopus leucocephalus | reverse complement strand
CCTCCTCTGGCCCCGCTCCAACAGGTCCACGTCCTTCTGATGTCGGGGGCCCTTGAGCACCAGTTCTTTGCTTAGTGACTAAGCCTGGTGGTGACCCTACCCCAAAGTTTTCATGCTGTTTGTGGTACTTCAGCAAAGGTGCCTGATTCCTCATTAGGACAAGCATTCACGTTCTCCCTCATATCACAGACATGGCTCTGGTGTGGTATTTGGCCATACAAAGCCGTAAGGAACTGCCTGCTTTGCAGAGATGAAAGACTGGATGCTCACCAGGAGCTTCATTGAAGATCTGTGCTTGCTGGTGGCCCCAAAGAGCAGCAGAAAATCATCAGGCTCCCTCAGAAATGTTTCCTTGCAGGGTCTTAGGAGCAATGTAGATGATTGCAGGAGCATCTGGATTTAAGCTGTGTCTCAAATTGTCCCCTGAGCTTGCCACCGCTCAGGAGTAGATGTGGGGCTGGGAAGCAGTTACATTTCTTCCGTACATGTGTCAACACATCTCAGGTTGTGTATGGCAGGACAGGTTTCCCATCTTCTCCTACTGTGCAAGAGAAACGTCTGCCAAGGTCATGGCAGATGAGCTCTTGGCCACGGCCAGCAGCCGTTCATGGACTTGGACAGTCGCTTGCTGAGGGTGGGGCAGAGCGGATGGAGGAACGTCCCCGCTTTTCAAGTCGCCGTTTCATTTCTTTTCCTGGGATTGGGGTCCCAGACACGGAGCTGAAGTCAGCCTCAGGCGCCTGTCACTTTAGATCTTGTTTGTTGGATAAACATGCCCTAACTGGAGGTTTTACACTTAAATTTTTACAGCTGCAAAGGGCCGTATAAAAAGCCCCATAAAATTGCCTGGATTTATTTGGCTAAAGACTGCACTGGGTACATCAGCATCTAAATCCTTATTCAGCATTTACGGTGTGCTGTTGCTCTTGATATAAGCTTGCTTGATTGCCCGTGATTTTCACTAATGCAAGTTTTCTTCTTGCTGTATTTTAAACTATCCTAATTAGAAATTTTTTGACTTCTGCCTTCAAAGCCTATCAGGGAAAACCCATCTACGGGGCACAGGCTGCTAACACAGGATTACTGCTGTTCAGCTTATCTTTCCAGCTTGAATGGTTTAATAGGTCAGGCAAGTATTAAAATGGGATTTTCGCTTGGATGTAAAATCTTTTTTAAAGGGCATCTTTTTTTTTAGTGCATCGGCTTCATATTCTCTGCGTCCTTTTTGCTCCAGTTGGAGGTTTGAAACTTGAATATGATTTCATATTTCTCTTTTTTCACCTGCTTCCCTGATGCTGTGATTATAAGGCATATGTCAATATTTGAGGGGAATAAATTGCTGATGACTCCAGCTTCTGTTTAGTTTTATGAATCATCTTGGGGTCATACGATCTCAGCAACTGCGTTAGCGACTTGTGATTTCCGACGGGACTGCAGCCAGCGTGCCACTTGGTGTTGGGCTCCCTTTGCTCTGAATATTCATTACCGGTGTTTGCTGCTTGCTTACTGATTCCAAAATTCGGACTTCCCAGAGCCGTGAAGCAACAGAGTGACTCGAAGATGAATTACATTCCCCATTTCACACTGGTGCTTGTCAGGAATCGCCATGTGCCACGGTTGGGGGATTTCTAAATGGCTTTGAGCTCTTTTACTATAGGGAGAAGTTTTGCCCATCGGCGTGTCCCGCGGTCTGTCAGTGCAAGGCATGGGAGGGACTTGTTCTGTTTAAATCTTTGGTTTTCCATATGTTCTCCCAGTTTGGGGGAATGCTGAGTGCAGGACTGTCGGTCAATGCCCAAGACGATCAATACCACCATGATCAAAGATGTCACACCTCTGCTGCCCCACCAAGAGCCACCCCGCTTGGAAACCCATGTCCCCTCCACTTGGAAACCCATGTCACCCTCACTTGGAAACCCATGTCCACTTCACCTGGACACCCATGTCCCCTCCACTTGGAAACCCCTGTCCCCTCCACTTGGAAACCCATGTCCACCTCACCTGGAAACCCATGTCCCCTCCACTTGGAAACCCATGTCCCCCTCACTTGGAAACCCATGTCCCCTCCACTTGGACACCCATGTCCACCTCACCTGGAAACCCATGTCCCCTCCACTTGGAAACCCATGTCCACCTCACTTGGAAAGCCACGTCCACCCCACGATTCAGAGCTGCTGATGGCCTGGCAGCCACCGCCTGGGCTTTGCCCAGAGTTTCTTTCAAGAAACAGGCCAAAATGGGACTAAATAAGAGCAAAAACGATGGAGGAAATCTTTCCTCATTTGCCCAAGTGTTTTTAACTTTTGCTTTTTGCCAAGTAGTGGTAGACTGAGGAATTAATGGGATATTGCAATTTTTTTTTTGTCGGGAGAGCACAGGCATCGTTCACATTGCTCCCTTTGGGTGGAAAGCAATAGGCATGAGCTGTGCCTCCAGGCTTTGACATTCAGCAGTTGGATGAGCACGGAGTAAGCTAGGGCTTCAGTGCTGGCGTTCCCATCCTTTGGGGATGAGCCCAGCTCTAGGTCTGCGACCGTGAGCACGCGGCAGTGGTGGACTGGGGGACCTCACGCGAAACCGAGAAATTGCATTATATTTTAGTACAAGCTCAACCACAGCGTGTACGTGTGTTTCTCGGAGACTTAACATGATATGACTCTGGCGAGCTGCTGAAGACATTTGTTTGCTGCTCTAAAACGGCTTTCATTTCCTCTCTTCCATCTTTTATTTTCTGTAAGGAGAACACAATACGCTAAGTGATTAAACCAGATTAGATTTATCGGAAGACATTTCCCTTCGAGCGACGGTGCGTGGCCATTTCTCGTCCCCCTGCCCAGGTTTGGGTGGGAAGAGGCATTGATTATATGGGAAATATTATATTATTTCTCTCTTCTCTCCCCGCAGGTGTTTACAAAATACGGGAAATGCTACATGTTTAACTCAGGAGAAGAAGGACGGCCTCTTCTTACCACGGTGAAGGGTGGGACAGGCAATGGACTGGAAATCATGCTAGACATACAGCAGGATGAATATTTGCCAATATGGGGAGAAACAGGTAAGACGTTCGTTTTCCTCCTGCAAACACACTTGTAGTGGTGATTTTTTTGGAAAGATCATTCCATCACATCCTCCCCAACCAATGTCTAAACCTAACAGCTCTTGAAAGCAAGAGGAGCTCAGTCTGTACGGAAACAAGTTGCTTTTCTTCTCGGTGTCTGCGGCTGCCGGTTGGGACCAGCATGTCCATAGCTCAGGTCGTCAGAGAGTGCTGGGTGTCTTGGCACTGACAGCTGGGACACTAAACAGGAGTGTCATCGCCTGTTCCGCGGTGGGCGCTTGTGGGTGACAAGAGGTGTGGTGTCTCCTTCACATGCTCCAGCATGTCCCTCTTCCCTAGAAAGGTATTTTTGGGAGGTCATGTTCAAGGTGGACCTCCAGCTGCTGTCTGTGTTTTCCTCCTCCTTGAAATTTGGGGACATTCGTTGCCCTCATTGTTGTCTGTGTATGGCTTAGCGCTGCCTGGGTGGACCAAGGGCTCGGCTCATTGCGTTCGGAGCATTTGGGATGGACGGCGTCTGTCCCCTAACGAACCCAGCGGAGATGGGCATCTTCTGAGGAGCCGGTGTGCTGCACTGCAGCGCTCTAGTCCCGGCGCAGAGAAGGGGTGACCAGAAGGGCTGGGGCTGTGCGCTGTCTCGCAGGTCTCCTGGGTTGGGACGGCAGGACGTGGAAACGCTGCCTCCTGCAAGGGCAGCTCAGCAGCTCCCGTCATCCCACCCAAGCTGCCACAGTGGAAGTTGCTGGCAACGCTGGTGCCAGTTTCTTCAATGAAGCCTGCCGCAAAAACGGCGGGTAGGAGGCTGGACTCTGCAAGAGGGGTGGCACGGGCAGGGGACAGCATGGGGAGAGACACGTGCCACCAAAGCCGCCCACTTAGAGCAAGCCTTGTCAGTTCTTCGGCAGTGGCGGCTGCAGTTTTCGTGAACCCATGTTGACACTTTCAACAAAACATCCGAAAAAAAATGTTGGAAAAATTGCCAGCCGCTCTGTTTCTCCGGCAGTTGCAAGGCAGAGCGTTGCGGTGGGAGTTTTTCAGGATGAGGTTGTGTTTATTTTTAGGTATCCGGAAAGGGAGAGGAGCCAATATCACTTAAGGTTTTGTGTCGGCATCGCTCTGTCGTCCTGTGCAAATGAGCCCCTTCGAGCACCTTTCAAATTTCTGCTCAAGAGCAAAGAGGGAGAGTTGGTTGCATTCATTCGAAACTTGAAATGTATTTGTGTGGTGTTTGATTCTTACGACTTAAACAGATTCCCACGGTCCCGTCAATCATTTAAAATTGCACAGGCTTTTATAGCGAGAGCTTTGCCTTCCAGTTTTTGTCTCATACTCAGAGTCAGCCTGGTCTGGCCCGGGTGAGGGGGCGGAGACGGTGATTTGAAATAATCATTTCTGACTTGTGGCGTTTCTTTGAAGTCTTGTCCTTTTAAAGGCAAAAGAGGTTCACAATACAGACTGGGAAGATGAAGTGCATCTTCTACCTCTGATGCTTTATCGCTTACAGACTGCCTTGAGGGAGCCCGTGGGGGCAGGAGACCACCTCGTTGATGGCTTGGAGATAGGGCAGGCTTGGACAACCCCAGCACCAGCTCTGTATGTTCAGCTTCATTGGGTTTTGGACCCCTCTTTGGTTCCCCATGGAGACACAGACCTTGTGTCACACCGTTCTCACTTTAGGCTTGATTTTTGGAGCTGCCTTTTGGAGAATCTTTAGGAGGAACCCATCCAGAAATACGCTACCTTTACAGCTGTCATGTTGGGAAAGGTGGAGCAGTCTTGGCTGGGTAAACCAGACTCTCGTTACACAGGAGGCAAAAAAAGAAAGAAAGAAGCAAGTGGAGAAATAAATTGGGGGGCAAAAGATGAGGGAGGAGGATCAACCAGGTCTTGTTTTTGCCATCTGGCAGGGAAGCTGGGCAGGAGAACCTGTGGCTGTCGGTAGGAGGTTTCTAGTCTGGTACCTCCACGTCAATGAGCATCACCATCATGCAGAGGTTAGGTGGGATGGCAGCTTCTGCTCTCGTCACTCTCTGCAGACAGCTTTTAAACCCTGCCTGTGAAAAAGGTGCTTGAAACGTGGCCACGGCTGCGGACTTGAAACCTGAGGGGGAAAAAAAACCCAAGACCAAGTGCATTCATTTTTTTCCAAAATCTTATGGCTTTTAGGGTCTTTTGAGTCCAGACTTAACTTTTCACCACATGTGGAAGGGACCAATGTACCCCTTTGATTTTCAAGACAGCCCTGATGATGTCCTGCCCTCCCGTGACCTCACCACTGCTAATTTCACGCGCATTGAACTTAAATTTGTACTCAGCTAAAGATGAGAGGCATAGGGAGGGATTCTCACATCCCTAGAACTGGGCCGATATGGGGCTGGATTGCGCTGGGATAGTTATTAAGGTCTATCTGACTGTGGAACGCTATAGGAGGCAAGGCAAAACTATATCGATAGGGCTCTTGATTTAGTTAAATGGTGTAGGAGAGGCTCCTGGACTCGATGCAAGCAAATTTGACCATGTTCTTACAGGTCCAGGTAGAACTGGTACTTGACTTTGAAGCTCATAAAACATTAATCTTCGCCTTTCAACAAGGGACTTTTTTATCCTCCGCGTTCGTACAGCGCCTTGTACAAGCTGTCTTCAATCTTCATTGAGCTCTCTGGACACTACCGGAATAAAAATATTAACTATAGTAGTTAATAGTTGCTGTTCCCATGGAAACACTTAACTCGGCTCTTAGTAGGTAAGTGAAGGAGTTGATGATTTCCAAATATTTGCATAATAATGTAAATGTGTTTGGAATTAAATCTCCTCAGCTGCTACCGCTGGGACTGCACAAACTCGGCTCTCCAATGAACAGCTTTGTCAAGGGCACACAGCTCTTGGTAGTGAACTTCAGCTGTGGCCATGGAGAGGGTTGGGGCGGACATGGGGGGAGATCTTCGCGTTGCAGTGCCAAAGCCACGTGTCGGCATGGGGAAGTCCAGCCATGGGGATACCGCCAGGGTGGAAGGAGTTGAGTTTTTTCTTCCCAGTGAGTTCGTATCTCTGTTATAACCTGAGCTGTTCCGTTCTCTCCATATCTTTAACTCTTCAGACACTTCTGCAGACTCGTTTTCCTGCTCCATTTTCCCAATAACCATCCTGTACCCAGCACCTGCTCTTTTAGTTGCCTCTTAGGCAATGATTTTTTTGCGTGGTTGAGTTACTTGACCTTTTTTTTCCAGTTTCCAACTTCCACAGCATCCCTCAAATGTGGCTGCTCAAACCGTTTCTTTCCCAGCTGGTTGTCCCATGGTAATGCAGGTTTTCCCAGAGCTACCTGGAGCTGCCCCCACTGAGCTGCTGTCTCAGACATGGTCTTTGCACCCCATTAGGGCTTCACAGTTGCTGAAGGTGGACCAACGTCCATCACCACAGAGAGCTCCTCACGTGGAAAAATAATGCATTTCTCTTGCCCATTGTGGTGGCCTTGGCTCATGCTTCCTGCAAGGGTCTGTCCCATAAAAAACAACCACCCAAAGAACCCTCCAGGCCCCCGTTCGCTGCCTCTCCATCCCGACCAGCCGGGACACCCCATGGGACCTTTCCTCCTGCACCCCGGGTCCCTCAGACCCTTGTTGGTGGCCCAGAGCAGTTGTGGTTCTGTTGGATGCAGGTGTGATTTCTATCAATGCCAAGTTCAAACGGTGGCATCTTATTCTGTATTTAGTCCCGTAGCTGCTTTGCTTTTTGCTCCGAATTTGGAGATGCCATAAAAGCGCGGTCTCCTTCGCAGCCCCGCGTGGAAATAGTTGGCGCGCGGACTCAAAAAAATCCTCATTTTGCTGCTGGCTGCATGCCTCAGGATCTCGGCTTTCTTTTTTAAACTGTTCTTTGCAAGTCAAATAAGAAGCGAAGAAGGAAAATATTGGTTCCCAAATTCCCAAATAGCTTTGGGATAGGGCTGCTCCAGGAGCTGCCGCCACCGTGTCACACTGGCGTGTGCTTTGTAATACAGAAAGTGATTTAATTGTTACTGACACGGCAAACAAAATGAAGTGTATTGTCATTCTAAAAAGACCTTTACTGAGTATCCATTAATATCCTGGGAAGCTGAAATATCTTGTCTAACAAGTTGCTCGTAATAGAAAAATATACCTTTTTGCTTGACTGTCTGCATACGCAAGCCCGTTATTTGAACATGTTAAATTTATGTGCAGTCTAATTTTGGCATAGCGAGTGTACACAGACTGCTTCAGTCTTGATTTTCAAGTGCAAAGAAAAGGGTATTTTGACTGTGTCTGGGTGTCGCAGCACCAGGCTGCCTTGCCGTCTTTGGGTGTGCAAAAATATTGTGTCAGGACTGTCAGAATCCTGAGGCGTGTGGAAAAAAGAGAGATGATAAAAAGAAAAAAAAACCTGGAAATCTCCGTCTTTTGAATTTTGCACTGCTAGGATTTATATTTTGTAGCTTTTTACTTTAACCATGAGCGTACCAGGCACGAAACCACCGGGAAAATAATTTGTGGCTGAAGTCTTCGCATCACTTTTGTGCTTTAAACAAAACCTTAAATATTCCAGGTGGGAATCATGATGCAAACAAACGAAAAAAAAAAAAACCCTTAGCAATCCTGCATGGAGGTAAAATGCAAGATGGAAAAAAAAAAATTGATACCAGGGAAAAAACTCTTTCCAGTAACCGAAGGGGAAACAGCAAACCGCGGAGTCGGAGTAGCGTAGGTGGAAGCCGCAGCCAGTCGTACATATGGCAGGGAATCTCCCAAATTCTGCGGTTACGCAGCTTTATCTCACAAGATTAGGGGCTGCGGAGGGTGTTTGTTTTATTGCACTTGATAGGGAAAGTGGCAGAACCGCAATCAAGTATAGGAAGAGAAATTCTTAATTTATAGCGGTGACTGATTGCAAAGGGAATCCACTTCTGGTTAATCTTTCTGGAGTGGCCCAAAGTATTATATATTGACCTAATATAGCGGCACAGTAAATTGGAAATTCGCTCAGGCTACAGGGCTGTAAATAAGAAATACAATCGGAGAGTTCTGCGTTTGCGTTTCAGGAATTGTTGGATAAAGATGAACATTTCATACCAATTAATCAAGTAACACGCTGAATAAAAAACAAAGGGGGGGATGAGAAACGCGCTGTAAAATTGCGCTGAGAAGCAGCACGAAAGCTATAAAGCTTGAGGCGTCAATCCACTTAGGAGACTATCACATAGTATTACGGGCTTCTATTATTTAACTCGATAAAAAACACGGGCTACGAGCAAGACTTTTGATCTAGGTCACGCAGAGAAGGATCTCAAGCCTGTTTCCTTCATGCCCAGCCCATTTGGATTACAATTTATTCTTCGCTTCCCGGCAGGGTTTTTCCGTGCTGTTCCGCGGTGGTGGGTACCAACCCCTCCATCAAACGGTGGATGCAAGAGAAAACCATCTGTTGGTGGCCGGAGGAAGCCCCTCTCCAGGGGGTTGTGGTTTGGGAAAAAGAAAAGCCGATGGGATGTGGTGGGAGCGCGGGGACCAGCCTCTGCCGTGCCCGCGGCGCTGGATGCTCGTCCTCGCTCCGGGCATCGCGGCCGGGGGAGCTGAAACATGTCTGTAGCGTTAATCCGAATGAGCCAGAGGTGCAGGTGGTTTCGGTGGCATTGAATTTCCACGCCAATGCTTTTCTTCCTCATTAAAGCCGCCTTAATTCCGCTGATCTCTTTCCATTTCCAAATTGAATTTACATAAATTGAATTAGCGTGGCTTTCATTTTGAACCGGGGTCTCCACGCGAGCCCCGATGCTGTAGAAGTTAGCTGGGGTTCGTTTGCGGCTGCTGGCTGTTCTGGGAAGGGCCGTTTGGGTCCTCCTTGAGTCTGTAGAGGGGGGAAAAGTGACGGTGGTGCCATCGGTGCTGTGAGGAGCAGCATTTCCCAGCCAGCCCTGACCTTCCGCCGGCTGCGTCTCCCCGGGGACTGTCTCGCGGTGAGATGCTGCGGAGCAGTGACGTGCGCTGGAACATCGTGCCGCCACCGGCACAAGTCTCGCTGCCTTGCTTTGTGCATGGCTTGTGTTGGGGTAGATCAGATTTTAGAGAAAGTATGTCTCTGGTGGCTTTTTTTTCTGGCGAAGAATAGGCGATCAGGGCTGTGTTGAGGGATCTACTGCCTCCTTTGGGTTTTGGCACCTGTAGCGGAGCATCTCCGGGACCCGCCGGAGGTTTGGGACGCTCCAGGCATCAGCTCAAAGGGATTTGCAGCACAAATCATCCACACTCGCTCCTCGCAACCAGCACCGCGGTGATGCTTGTCGCTCGAGCCAGGGCTGGTCCTCCTCATTGCTCGCAAAAGCCCCCATGACTTTTGGGATCCCACAGCCGAGCCGCCGCAGCGAGGACTCGGAGGGGGCGAGGGTGACCCCCGGGCAGGTGCAGGCGGCTGGAAGCCAACGCTGCCAACCTTGAAAATTCCTCTCGCAAAAGTTTACTGATGCGGGCACAAATTGAGAGCGTTTCCATGGTTCCTTTGATTCCTCCCCCACCCCCCACCCCCGCCCCTCTGCCCTCCAGCATTTCGTGCCGGGCAAAACAGATTGAAACAGCATCTCCGTGCCGCTGAGATGGGTCTGCGGAGCGTTGTTCCTGCCGCACTACGGCGTCTTAGTGCAAGGGGGTTTACAGCGAGGAGGGACAGTCGATTTGGCTCCGGGATCAGATGTCCCCCCAGCTTTTCCCAAAGCCTCCCCCCCGCTCCGGCACTGGGTCTCCAGCTGCGCAGCCTCTGCGCGCGGCGCATTAATGACCCCCAGCCCTGGAGCGTTTGGTTTGCCAGCTGTGGAGAGGCACAAAGCACTCACTGTCGTTTACGTCTGCATATTAATATGATTAGTGGCGGTTCTTCATAAATTCAGGCCTCTTTTTGCTTACAGGGGATCTGAATTCAAGCTGGCCTCCCCCAGGGTCGCGGCTGCAAATCCTCCGGGCTCCCGGCATGGCGCGGGGGGGCACACTGTTTTGGGTTTCATCATCTGCAGGCTTTGAGCCGCCGGTGTTATCCGCGGAGTTTGGGAAAAAGGCAAAGAGGCACTGGTTTGTGCATCTGCTTCATTCACAGCGTGCGGAGTTCAAAGTGGGATAATGACAACGAATGTAAAGCTCGTCTGTAAATATAAAATAAATAGGAGATGACCTGGGAATGGACGAAGTGATGGGTACGCACCGTGGCGGGATGGCGGCCTACGGCGATGGGGATACCCCGTACACATCCGCATGCGAAACCCTGAGCACGTTTTCAAACAGGAATACGCTTCCCCAAAGTCCGTGCGTTGGTGCTGCCTCCAGGGCTGCTTGGAGCTTTGGCAATTTCGTTCCCGTTAGGGGGATGTTGCGAGCAGTTGCCCTCTGCGTGCAGCCGCGGCTGCCTTAGGGCAGCTTGTTTTGCAGATGAAACTCTTGTTTGCCCGGGAAGGGTTGGTTCTCAATTTCATTTGGCAGTTAAAATANAGAAAAAAAAAAAAAAAAAAAAAAAAAAAAAAAAAAAAAAGAAGGAAAGCAAGGCAAGGTGTGTGTGAGAGAAATTTGTCTTCTCCAGCACTTTTCAGCCCCGAGCATTTGCATTTTCACCAGCTGGTTCACAAACCGTGTGTGTACCTGCAACAGCGCAGGCGGATGAAATGCTGCTCCCTCTGGAAGGAGTAGAGACCAAAAGGGCTTTTGATAATCACAGTAAGAATACCTGGTGGTTTAAGATGGAGCAGATGATACTGAATTCAGCTGGAAACGGCAGCAGAGACCGGAGGGGAATGGCCGTGCTTGGCGTTTGACTGAGACACCAACGGTTAACGGCCTCTGTTATTACAAAAGCAGCATCCTGGGATCCTCAATTAGCAACCTTCCCTCCTGATTAGCTTCCCCTAATCTTCTATTAAGGAATGGCCAGCAGGGCGAGGGAGGGGATTGTGCCCCTCTGC
>RSEF01000027.1:981314-1010053 GCA_003993805.1 Himantopus leucocephalus | reverse complement strand
AGGTGTCCCTGCCCAGGGCAGGGGGGTGGAACAGGATGGTCTTCCAACCCAAACCATTCTATGATTCTATGATTCTATGTGACCCCACTGCTCCCAACCGGACATCAATGGGGCAGGGGGCTTCAGGGTAGGACACCCAACCTCCCTCCACAGTCAGCACAGCTCAGCCCATGCTCCAGGGACAATTACAGGTCTAAATTTTTATGATCCAGCATTTTGGCCTTTGCAAAATGTCATTCAAAAGACATTATCAAAACTGGAGGGAACTGTTTTAAGTCCAGGATGCTATAGCCATTGCAAAATCATTTCCCTCGATTTTTTTTTCAGAATCGTCTATGAGTTGGACAAAATACTGTATTTTTCCAGAGCTGCAGTCCCGCTTCGTGTCACTCCCAGGTGTTTCAGCACATTTGGAATAAAGCGCTGCCTAAAGTTTCCTGGAAATGCTGATGAAATCAGTAAGGTCCTGCAAAACATTTTCTATTTCAGAGCACCCATGTTTGTCTGTGCAATACGATTGTGTCAACTAAATTTTGACAAATTCTGCTGTCCCTCACATCATGGCTCGTTTTTCCATACCTGGACTCTGCCCCAAGCATTTGCTGGGTACTGCCAAAACACCAAAGAGAAGACAGTTCTGACGCTGAGAGCCCACATGTCCCACAAGGAGAGAGGAGCTCCAGCGTCAGCTCAGACACCGCAGCACGAGATGCTCCGTAAACACACAGAAGTGGGACAGTTCTCTGTCACAGTGTACAGTGACAGAACATAACAGCTACCTAAAGCCAGCTAAAGAGAGAGGCTACTAAAGAAACAGCGAAGCAGCTCTGAGCTACAATATATATATAAAACCATGGGATACCCAAGGCTTAAATAATACTGACTTATTTACAGACTAGGCAGGAGTATGAAAGGATTGGGGGAGGATGAGGCTTTGTCAGTGGGATTAAATTGTATGTTTTCTAATGCCATTATAAATTTTGGGTTGGTTTGGTTTTTTCTCACGCGCCCCTTGTTAGGGTAAGCGCAGGAGCAGGACGGCGGCGTGCGAGGAGCAGCGTGCCCCAGGAACACCTCTTCTCCGAGAGCCGACACGCACTTTGATCGCAGCCACGTAATGCAGTTTTGTGTCTCATGGAAGAAAATCACTTTGGTTTTTGGAGAGGATGCCAAGGACGGCCAGCCCAGCAGCGTCCCTGTCCCCAAAAGCCGGGCGCGTGGCACACCAGGCACCGCTGGTGGCTCGCAGCAGCACACCGAGGCAGGCAAGCAGCAGGGTGGTATTTCGAGGAGCTCGCTTTGCTGGCAGCCGAGGAGCTGAGCCGTGGCGACTCAATTGCAGCATAGTGTGAAGTCTGAGTACTTCCCTCTTTAAATCTCTTCTGGCTCCAGTGAAATGTTTTATTATGAAGACGCCCCAGTAACAAATTCAGAGGGCAACTGTGTTTCCTCTGGAGTTTTCTGAGAGAAATAAATATATCACGGGAAACACCAAATATATCATCTACAATATTTTTCTCCTTTTCCCCGACGTCCTCAGTGTGCCTCTGTACCTTTGGGGCCAGGCAGGACTTGCTGTGGCCAATAATTTCTCAGCATCCTCCTCTGAAGGTTGCAATGGGACACAAGAGAGTTAAACACAAAGCTCAGCTTTTAAAAACGCTCATCCGGACTCTACTGGGAAACGGCCTTGCCCTGTGTAAACGGTTGGTTCTAAGCACAGGGCTACTCGCCCCTCTCCTTAGCAGAGCCAGCTGGGATCTACCTAACGCTTCATTTAGAAGACATGGAGGGTCGTGGCAGTACTCCTCGCAAGGTGTGCACAGGAGCCTCGAGCGCCGGCGAAGGCAGACTGCGGCGATGCCGGGGCTGGAGGGTTAATAAACACGACGAGAAGCCCATAAAATCCCCCTTGCTTTCCCCGGCCGCCAATGCACAGAATGCAAATCAACCCACCTGTTAATGTTGCAGCATAAATAGAGGCTGAAGGATATTCATGCCGCTTTCCGCTAGCTAAAATGTCCCTCAGGAAGCTCTCAATTAGCCTCCTGTCACCGAGGCTTCGCTTGATACAGTCCTTGTTAAAAGATACTCCCAGAGCATTGTGGTTTTGGATGCTTAGAAAGAAATAAAGGGTAAATTAAAAAAAAAAAAATAGGCCTGCTCGCTAAACTGTGCTGCTGGGGGGAAGGAGAGAGGCTGAGCAGGCAGGGAGAGGGCTGGGCTCCGGTTTGGCCCGTGTTCCTCACTCCAGCATCCCCGCGACGTTGCCACCTTTGCGTTTCTTTCCAGGAACGTTCCTCTGGGCTGAAAGTTCATTTTAGAGCTAATCAATAGAGCAGACGCCATGTCACTGGGGAGCTGTGCCCAAGGGAAGCCCATGCCCTGCCTGTCGCGGGGCTGCCGGGTGGCACCACCGTGGCTGCTGGGCAAGGACGTTGCCTTGGCCAAGCCAGGGCTGGAGAAACCCTCCATGAACGGCAGCATCTGGATGAGCTGATGCAGGTGAGGTGCTTCCCGTGCAGACATGAAAAAACGGACTTTGTGCCCCTTCTGTTTTCTGCGTCACTTTTCCAAGCACTTACTCTCCTCAGCCTACCTTGCTTGGGTCCGCGTCGGACACCAACGTAGCTCCTTTGCATTAAACCCCCGGGTGAGGTTAGGTGGCAAATAAGCACAAGCTTTCAGGATCATGCTTTTGAGCTCAGATTCTTACCATCCCCCCAAAAAAACCATTTCAAAGCCCGTTTTAGTACTTTCTCTTCATTCCCACTACTACCTGTGTTTATTTTTTAGCCACTAAAAGCGCTCTGCATGTGTTCGTGCCCATCTCTGTGTTGTGCCGTGGTGTGCGGGGGTGTGTTTGACTCAGGCGGTGTCTCTGGATACTATTCTAAAGCAGCAGTAATAAATAAGTCTACACCATGCTGTGCTAATTAGGGAGCACGGCTGACAGCATATTGGACGTCCTCATTTCAAGACAGCCTGAGATGAGGGCCTTCCACAGCTCATGTCTATAATGGGAATCCACCAGGCCATGAGTCTGGGCTAAAAATAGCCGCCATAATTAAAAACAGAATTCAAGGCACAAGCAGAGGTATCGCAGGCAGATGTATCTCCTTGTAAATACAATATTTAACCACCTAATAAGCATTCAGCATATCACCAAGAAAGAAGAAGATAGGAGAAGGTCGGTCCTCCTTCTATTAGTCATGCAGAGAAACCAAATGTATTTGATTTGTTCAATATATGTCAGATCTTTAATGGGGCTTTCATTTACCTGGAATATTTATCATAAACTGCTTTGCAAGGGAAAGGCTGGCTGGAGGGCGCTGGCAATATATCCGCAGCAGAAACGCCTTTGTGCCCTCTTTACTCAGAATTTCTCTTTGAGATGTTCCCTGGAGGAGCTCCGCCAGGAGGAGAGCAATGAGGTTTGAGGCCAATCACCAGGAGAGGGGCTAAGGAATCTCCGTAAATGGGTGGTCATAAATGCGAACGCTCCAGCCAGCAGGGAAGAGTGTCACTATTTGCAGCTGTGTGCCATCGAGCAGAGAAGCACGTTGTGGCCTCAGTCCTACTCAGACTGTGCTAAATAAGAAGTTGTTTTTACTGAACGTTTCTCTGAGACCGAAGTCCTAGCTGCTGCACAAAGTCCCCCCTGTGGGGACACACCAAAGAATCACAGAATCTTCCAGATTGGAAAAGACCTGTAAGATCATCTAATCCCATCATTAACCTAACACTGCCAAGCCCACCACTAAACCGTGTCCCTGAGCACTGTATCTACACGACCCCTAAATACCTCCAGGGATGGGGACTCCACCGCTGCCCTGGGTAATGCGTTCCAAGCCACGAGGCTTTTGGGGACAGAAGTCACCCTTTTCTCCTGTCGATCTCTTGCCTTTGAGGAATCTGAGCTGCCTGGCTCTATGTCAGTGCTTGTCTCACCCTCAGGTACACAGACATTACGGAATTTGCTCCTGTGTGCGGTTCGCAATCCCACCCAGCGCTAAACCGCTCCGCTGTCATTGTCCGCACAGAGCTGAGGACCACGGGCTCCCTCCAGCCCAGGGTGACAGGTTTGGTACCGTGCACTTGGAGGTTGCTTTGCGCCGCGTGGGATTTTCTAGACAGTAGATTCACCTGGACAGGACTCTGCGCTCTTTTTAGTGGTTTCTCTCCACCCCAGCGTTGCATGAACCTGGGCTGCAAGCAACAAAGCAGCACTGCTGCCTTTAGAGCCATGACCCCAGGAGCAAGAGAAGCATTTTGAGGTTCTCCTGTGAGCTCATCTGGGGCAGGACTATCTGCTCAAAAGCCAACACGTTGGACTATTTTCTTACTGAATCCCTGCTGTGGCAAGGTCACCCTCTGCTTCTGCAACTGGGCACTAAGAAAAACGCGAAGACTCCAGATCCAAAAGGTACATCCTCCTCGCTGCCCGCCCGGAGCCCTGCAGATACGAAGCCAACTCCTTCGCAGGGCAGCCTGGCGCATAACGATTAGACCACAGCACAAATGAGTCTGGAAATGATGAGGATCGACTTGGGAGAAGTCCAGGAGCGGAGAGACTTCTAGTAAATATTACCCTGAACCTCAGGACTTGGCTGCATTTTCATGTCTTGTCCTTGGTGTAGCAGCCTGGGGCATCGTGCCTGGTGGATGCGTTGGATCGATGATATTCCCAGGCTGTAACCGTTCCATCGCTTGGGGGAGCGGGCTGGATGCTGGATCGGGGTGCAATGGCTGACGGCCGGGAAAGGGGATGCTTTGCTTACCCCTATTACCCTGCCGATGCTCTCAGTTTGGGTTCCCCAGCTCTGTTACTACTCATTAACAATTCGCTCCGGGTGGATTTAGGACTCATTTAAAGCCAATGAGAAAGGGGAGATCCACTGTAGTCGGTGGAGTTACACCGCGCAGAGCACAGCAGAGATGCTGGTCCTGGCCCACTGTGCCCATGGTTACATGTCTTCATCAAAGTGACATTTCTCACCGCTCGCGGAGGGAACAGCCATTATCTCGCTGTCTGCTGCTAATGAACTTCACCACAGTGAGCAAAGTCCTTTGGTGGGCATGACTGGCGCTGCTCGTTCCAATTAAAAATGCACAATTAACATCTCGCGCCATCCTCTCCAGCAGAACGACTGTTGGAAAATGTCCCTGATCCTTTCTGTCATGAGATGGCCCTTGTGCTGTCACTTACCGCCCTGCCTGGCATGCTCTAAACTACCCGGGGGTTAGCACTGGGCGGCTCGGCCACCCCCACCCCCCCACAGGCTGGGTGACGTGCCTGTCACACGCCACGAAGCACAGGGGAATCCGAGTCGGAGACGTTTCGGCTGAGAGTAGAGAAACAGCTTCCAAAAACCATCATGAGAAATTATTGGGAGTCACTGCCGAGACGAACAGCAGCGGGTCAGAGGGACACCGTACGTACTTAGTAGATCTTGTAATCACCATCGCTCAGAGATGGCTTCATCCTCAGAGGGTTTGTCCTTTTCTCTCTTTTTTGTTCCCCTCTGGAAATAAGAATTGATATTCCATCATTTCGTCTGGATGTTTTCACACCCTGACAAGGGCCGGGAAGGCTCAGGAAAGAAATAACAACTGCTGTTTTTTCTCCCACTGGGCCGAGCTCTGTCCTTGCTTGAGCGGGAGTGGGTCTGTGCGCGCACTGACGTCTGTCTGTGGGGCTGCGGATGGACAGGGTGGGCTTCAGCTGCCCAAACATGGTACCTAATGATGTTCAGCACGCCCCAAGGCATCCCAGGCAGGCATGGGACTGCCCGATCACGCACAGGAGGGACCCCGGACATCTGTAATGGCATCTAACACCTACGTGCGGGCTACTGAATGCTGCCTGGCCGACTAAGGAGCACTGACACTCCTAAGGATGATACAGGAGAAGGACATCTCCACGAGACTTGCTGGAAGAACTGCTACTTTCCCTTGAATCTCCCTCTCTCATCCGTTAAGAAATACAACTACCAAAGCGCCCTCAAAAAGCCAAGCCTGCAGAGAGGGGGGGACACGGTCGGGGGGGGAAGGAGGAGGAAGGGAACCGCTAATGGATGCTGTTGGGCTGTTACTGCCGACTCTGAGAATGAAAGAACTTGCGAAGAATCAGACCCAGAATGGCAGACGAATGAATAATATATAGAGATAAAGAGGGAACGGGGTCTCTGCTGCAGAGGGAACACACACACAAAACCCGCACACGTAAGGAAGAGGGAACAAAGGTTGAGAGTCCTTGAGAAACGTGTTTTCTCTGTAAAACCAGGCATGGGAGACTGCTGCTGCTGCTGTTTCACTCTCTATATAACCTGAAATAAAATGTCTTCTTAAATAAAAATCACCTGTAGTTGCATGTGTGTTTCTGTGTGTCCCGAGAGGCAGAACAGGAACGTTATCCTTTCCAGGACAGGGAGAAGGAGGCAATTAATTTTCTGCAAATGTTGATTCAGCTTTCCAGATGAATTTGCTTTGCCTGGGCAAGGGTCCATTTCGGATGTCCGTTGACTAGCTGTTCTAACAAAGGGATTTTAACAGCCCAAAACACGTTGCCACGGCTTTTACCCGGCAGGCGGGATCTCCACGGTTCATGTTGGAGCGTTTCTAGCCTGGAGTTGAGGATAGCGTTGGTCAGATGAGACGCCAATTTATTGAGCCTGAAATACTTAATTTGATGTATCTCAGCTACGACTCCCTCTAACCGTATTCAAAGCAAGTCACTACCAATAGCATTTGGCTGACCTGACTCGTATCGAGGGACTGGGATTTTCAAAGACACATGGTCCCCCTACTTTTTTCCTGCAGGTCGGCTACACCGCCATTGTAAAGCCTTACAAAAACATGGAAATCGTTGAAATTGGTGAAATTCCCAATCTCAAGAGCAACTGCATCATCAGGGCTTACGGAGCACTAGACACAGGAGCTAGACACTGCCCTCGAAGCTGGTGGAGATTATATTGAGGAGGATTTGGCTACTGGTGATCATGACGCAGCTAGAACAAGCCCGGACTGCGCACGCAGGCGAAGAGCTCACCCTTACATTTCCTGCTAGAAAGCTCAAGATGTGGTGGGAGATATAACCCTTTCTCCTCCGACGTCTGAAGGAAGACTTTTTAAGCTTAAAGGAAGAAAAAGAGGTAAAAGGGATATTTCCTTGGGAGTTACTGTCTATTATCATGTGCTGTTCCCTGAGGGCTGGGAGCAGAAGGTACCACTTCATCAGTAGAGCCAAAGATCTTCCCTGTGCTCCCTTTATTTCTTCATGCTTGGCCCCAGCAGTAAAGCACAAGAAGGAGTTTCCTTCTCCATCGATTCACCCCTCGTTCGCACAGGTACTCAACCACACACACGCACGCACACGCAGCTCTTCCATCTCTCATCCACAGTCCATGATTTATTCGTTCACAGATACTCCTGTGGGACGTTTATGGGAAAGGTGTAGTTCAGTGCTTTGGCAGCTTTAGCAGAAAGGTGGATTTATTTAGGCTGGTAAGCTGCAACTAAATATTCACCCTGTGCTCTAGGCCCCTCGACACAACTTAATGTCTTTAGGAAGATGGTGCTGAGGAAGCCGGTAAGAAGAGCTTGCTCCTCTTGAGTGAAGTTACTTGGCTGAGCGTGAGGCAAGCGTTGCACCGGCACATCGGGTACACGCTGCCCACCCACTGGGGAGACAACTGAGCTCCTTATAACAACGGAACAGCCTCCGACCACCTCCAGGGGTGCAGGACCGGGGGCTTTCAGGGGGCAGTTGACATGTAATGGCGAATGCCATCGCTAGATTGGTACATGGCTCCGTGTAAACCACTGGAGACATTCCCACACCAGTGTTATGGACCTCTCTACGCCCAAGGACAGCAATGCCTTGAAAGGCACTGCCGGATCTCATTGCTGCCACTCTGCCATCCCCAGGGGTGGAGGGAAATAGAGAACCACATTCCTAGGGTGTCTCTGAATCGCACCCTTCTCCTTGCCGAGGGGACGGGATTCACTTGCCGTTCTTTACTCCTACCAAGAGGTGGCAATAGGCAATTCTGTATTGGCCTCAGCCAGGAAGAAACCCTGAATTTTAATTTCCACCAGTCAGTGACACATGTAGTTTCCCCACTGGGTATAGCGTGAGCAAAGTCCCTGGGCTGGAAGGGGGAAAGGGAGGGGTGCTGCAATAAAAGCAAAAAAGGACACTTGCAAAGCAAAAATGACATTGATTTTAAAGAGCAAGAGCAAAACTGCCATTTGCAAAGGGCACAGCAGCTCCAGGGAAAACTGGAGAACATTATCGATAGATGGGTAGTTTGGAAGGAGCACAAACTGAGAAGATTGTTTAATAATGAGGCAAGGAATGCTCTATTAGTGCATGCTAAAAAAACCTCCCATAAGCAACTGCAGCTGATCCAGACATGGTAAAGCCAAACACGAGAGTTAGAAGATTGCAAGTCAGCTCCCTTTTCCCCTGGGTAGTGATACTGGCCAAACATTACAATACTACCATCAGATGTGCATATATATGTGCAAACACTCATTTCTTTTTCATTTGGCTTCTGAACCTTGGAGGATGAATGCAGGTCACATTTGCACAATACAGAGGATCAGAAGCTTAATACAGAATAAAAAGAAAAAGCAAGAGGTCCTCTCCCACCACATGGCTCCAGCAGGCAGGGGTGGAGAAAGCCAACAGACTCTGCGAGAGACGCAATGACATGGAGGGGGGTGAGCAGGGAGCACGGGAGATCTTGGGGGATGCCTCCATCATCGCTTGCCTACTCAGTCACTGCTCTCTCCAGCCAGCTGGGGCCCCTTCTGGTTTGTGTCACGGATATCAGCAAAGCTGATGCCTGTATTGCTGCGGTTCCTGGAGCAGCAGCACATCACCGCCTCCCTGCAGAAAACCTACGGGCAGTCTACGAGAGCACTGGGTGACCCCCACTTGGACACGTGGGTGACCCCCACTTGGACACGTGGGTGCTGAGTGCTCCAATGAAGACGCTGTAACGCTGCCTCTGTCTCTGGCTTTGTGCTCACCGTCAGCCTAGGAGGTATCTCAGAGGAGAGGAGTCTCGCCCCTTCCACTTACTGACCCTTCAATCTGCCCCTTTGGGTTATGAAGAAGACCCCCGTTCTCCAGGAGACGATGCTGACGTACCAGGCGGCTTTATGAGACCGGTAATCAATTCCCCATCCCTCTGCAGAAACAGCTTTCACATTGTGGACTCTACCCGGCAATTACATGCCTGTGCTGACCTTTAAATCACATCTGCTTTCCCTGGAGAGCGCTGAGCCGAGAGGTCACAGCCACACCACGTGTATGCACTGAGGTGCCTGACATTTTGGGAGGAAACATAAAGGCGATTTCAATCTTCTTGTAGCTCCAAGGTGCTATTGAAATAATACAACATGAAATAACATCTCTTCAGGGCCCGGCTGCAGCTGCTTGGTAATGGAAGTATGGGAGAGAGATTGTTCCAAGGGATGGCCCAAGACCTTGGGCGAAAGGCTTGTTAAGTCCAATCGTAACAAGTTTGTCCCCTTGGGCAGAGCCCTTTCTTGCCTGCAGACAGCGGAGACGTGGGGTGGATGCAGGATGCTGCAGCGGTGGCAGGGGCTGTCTGCTCACCGAACAGTGCCGACGTGTGAGCCCAGTGTTGGAGAAGACAATCCAGGACAGCCCTGGCCTCGGGCAAGGTCAGGACAGGGCGGATCTGCCCTGAGAAAGCTCCACTCAAAGTGACATATAGGCAAAGCGCTGAATCTCTTTTGGGTGGGGTTTTTGGCACAGCCAGAGCCCATGGTTGGGGTTCAGCCCCCAATGCTCGGCTGTGAGGCTCAGCAAGGCCAACGCGCTCCTTCTGCCCAGACCGGCACCTCCACGGAGTCACTCAGCCCACCCAAAAGCAGCCACATGGGAAGGGGGAGCTGAAGCTCCCTTGGAGGGCTAACTCCTCGTCTTAGCTGCCATCATGTGCTGACGCTTCAGGTGATTAAAGTTCTGGGGAAGGACCTCCCTTCCAGTTTGAGCCACCCATGGAGCACACAGCGTCCCAGCTGCAGCCGTGGCTGGCTTCAGAGAAACCCGCGTTTCCAAGCTCTGTTTGCAAAGGGGAAAATCCCATGTATGAACTGCGCCCCCGAGAGCTAAGCCAAAACCACCTTGGGCACGCGGTGTTGTAAAGCAAAGCTTGTGTCACTTGTGAAACTGCAGAGATCTTGGGCTCTCTGTTTTAACGAAAGGTGTTTTTTCTGCCTAGAATCCTGAATTTCTTCCTTTCCTGCTTACGTTCAGCATGCTGAAACCCCCTAAAGCATTCATAAGCGAGGAGCTAACCAGATACAAATGCAGATTGGGAAAGCAAAGAGGATTTGTTGGGCTTTGAGGCTACGGGTGTTCCCACTGGGCAACTGCGTGTTCCTCATCGCTTGTGGCTGGAGGTCATGGAGAGCAACAGCTTTGGCTGTTGGTTACAGCACGTGAAACCTGCCCGTTGCGGACTCCCTTTGCAATCAGTGGAGATCTGCTCCGGACCAGCAAAGGACCCGAGGTGTGATTCCCCCGAGGGAGCTGATGACCCATCCTCAGATGAATCCCAGCTCCACAGCTGGGGCGGACACCTCCACCCAAGGTGCCCTACCCAAGCGGGATCTTTTTTGTGTGTCGGTGCCCTAAGTACCTGGGTAGACATTTAAGAGAGAAGAAGGGCATATATATTTGTGTTCTGAACTGAAAAGATATAAAAAATTAGTGCCCTAGGCTGCTTTTTACTACCCTCGGTTATGGGAAACCTCAAGCGCCACTGAACAAGACGTGTGCGTTTTCCTGATGTGTTTCAGTGCAGAATCGAGCAGATTAATTAAATCTCTGCTTGAAGGTGATCAAAACTGCCCTACCTTCTTTTGCACTGACCTCCGCCACCTCCATAACCTTTGGCTCAGAAAGTCTTTGAGCTGCATATGCCGAGGGAGGGAGCTATTAGCATTTTTATACACCTGACCTGTACGTACACACTTCCCTAAAGCCTCCTCCGCAAGCCGTCACCAGAGATGGGATCCAGCTTTTCGATACATGAAGCTTATTACAGTTCCGACTGACTCTGACTTATCATACTTATTTGTATTGGAACGGCAAACTGAGGGCAGTTTAAAAGACCACAACCAGGGGATGATGACTTCCAGATGAGGTCTCATCCGGAACAGCCGCAGCTTCTACCTTCTTCAGCCCCACCAGCAACACTCCCGTCACACACGCTCCGCAGGAGGGTTTTGCCTTCCCTGGCAGCAGCTAGTCACGCGAATTGCTTATCGCACACTTTAGGCAGGTACATCCTAGGTCGAGCGGTGTAAATAATTGATTTTTTTTGCTTCACTGGCAATTTCAAACAAAGAAAGAAGCAAACAAAATATTGCTTCGGGTCAACTTGAAATTCAAATCCTTCAAATTTTTTTTGGTAGTTCGGAAAGTTGGAAAAAACAAAGTTTGGGTTAAGTGGAACATTTTGTTTGCCGTAATACAAAATGTTCCATTTGGAAGCCAAGTATTCTCTTTAATCAAGGTGTAAATATAACTTAAGGAGGTTTCTAACCAAAGAGTGTTTATTTTTTACATTTTTACTTTTTCTGATGTTTCGCTTGTGTGTGTCACCGGCAATTCTGCAAGGCTGAAATTCATCCAGGGAACAGTTTGCTGCTGCTGAATCTCTATTCTTCCTGAGACAAAAACATTTGGCAAAATATCGCACCCAGGTGACGCTGGAGCTCTTTAAGAACCTTTTCTCTTATGTTCTCAAATCACCTTTTACCCAGTAGACCGGGGACGTATTAAACTGTCTGGTTTACCTGTAAGCAAAGTAGGTGAAACGTAGGCTGGGCAGAAAGCCAGCCCAGGAGCTATTTGTGGAGAAGCCGGGACAGAAGTAACGGGAAGCCTCATTTTCCTCTTGCGGGAAAGGCCTTAGAGTGCAACACGGAGATTTTGTGCCGTTTCAGCTTCACTAAAAGGACTCGTGAAGGACCTGAATGGAATGATTTACTTCGAGAATGCTGTAAAACCGAAGGTAATACCCAGATCCGTATGATCTATCTGGTCTCTGTGATCTCTGTAACTCAGTTTTTGGGGCGGAAAGAGCGCCTTATGCAGCGACGGTGCCGATCTTTCCACTCCCTCCCCAACCTTGTGATGCCAAGATAAGGCACTTGGGCTGGGCTTGTTGAAGGTCGCGCCGAGAGCCACAGATGGAGTTGATAACTGAACCCAAGAGACCTGACTGGTTGCACGTTTCTGAGAAATAATGTTTACTGTGATATCTGAGTGCCATTACATCAGCCCTCGTTTCTAAGCACTAGATATAAATCTTCCCCACAGGGACAAATAGCAGACATTAGAAGAAACAGAAAATTCAGATGTAAGAGAGCAGCTGACAGTTTAAAATTAACTAAATCCTCACTCTTTTCATGTTCGTATCATTCCAAAGTGAGTCTATGTAAGCCTGAAATGAGCAGATCCTATCAAAGCATTTGGAGAGATCTCATCCAACGCTACGTGAACAGCGGAGTCACCACCCAACAAAATCACTTTTGAACTCTGTGCGGCAGCAGCCCGACTAATTGCATTTCAGATTAATGAGTCTTTCACTAAAGCCCTAATTGCATAATGAGAACCTTATAGTTCACTTTTAACTACTGAACTGTTTCCAAATTAACCAGGCGATGCACACGCACCCAGTGCAACCTGTAGTTGGGCTGATTTGCATACGATAATTACAAGTGTTTCGCTTTGTAAGTGGCTCTCTGCTTTCTCTTACAGAGCGTTTGTTTCTGCTCCAGCAAACTGAGTTCCTGGACATGCGTATTATGGTGGAATCGTGAGCGGTGAAAAGGCTGTTAGCGTTGTTTTGAACTACCTTCCAGCGAGAGCGCACAGCTATAATCGCGCTGTAATTGTTCCCTGCCAGCTGTCTGTGTGGGATGAGCCCGTGCTCTCTTCTTGCTTATTTAAAGGCAGCAAGTCCCGTTCTCCAAGCTGGAAAAGCTTCTTCCTTGTCCCACGGGCCCCTTTAGGTTCCCCAAAGGTTTAGTGATTGTGCCCCGTCCTGCCAGTCCAGGTCTTATCAAGGCTCTGGGATTGACTGGGGGAGGAGGGCTGAGCATGAACGGGGGCGGTGAAACGCTGCGTGGCAGGGGAAGGGACGTGGGATGGGGCCGTGGGGTGGGATGGGGAAACAACGGGCGGGTTATACACCTCATTGAGCCTTTTTTCTTGTGTGATAATAGCGTGGGAAAGAGAAACCGAGAGAAAGACGGAGGATGCGGCACCTCTCTCCTCACCCTCCTCTTGCCCACCACTCTTCCCAGCTCAGTGGGAAAAGCAGAGGGCAAAAGATATTAACTTTCTCAATACAGCAAAACGAGCATTTCAGTTTCAAACGTCCTTTTTTTTTTCCAAATCAGTTTGATTTTTTTTTTGTTTTCGATAGTAAACAATGCATTGGTAAAATTTGTGTCATGACAACAGCATCTTCCCTAGATGAAAACCTGTCCTTCCACGGCCGAAAAGCCCTTTATTCTCAAGAGTAATATTTCAAGATTTCTGCATATTGCTATAATAATGGTCACCTACAGAGAACCTTGCCCAGCTTCTTCACCCTCCCTAAACCAGCCAGCGTGTCGCAGACCCCGCGCGCTCTCTGCCAGCCCTTCTGCCACGCGGGCCATGCACTGAGGTCCACCACGAGACCCTGAACTTCTCTATCACTGCTGGCGGAGCGACTCATTTCTCTGTACCACTGCACTTATTCTTTCTTCATTCACTAGGAAGTCCTGAGGGCAGAGAAACACGTAACCTTTTCTGAGGGTCACCAAGGTATCTGTCATTGCTTCTGCATTTTCTCCACGGCTGTTGCTTGGATGTCAAGCAGAACCAAACCATCACGGTCCCTTTGCTTTCCCTAGATCTCAGCCCAGCTGGCGGCAGAGCAAATTTCTCTCTCTTTGCCCTTCAACATCACAGGCCTTTCCTCATTCCGGAATAATTATTTTGGCTCGTCTCAGCCGCTCCTCTCCACTGCCTGGTGCTATGGCTGATTGATTGCTGTTTTCCTCTTGGTCTGTCCTGTCAATACTGGGAAGTCATTTTATGTCATACATAAAGAGCTCCGGTTTGTTCCCTATGCTGTTGTCTAGGCTATAACATGAAGGACTCCCTGCTTTAAAAAGAAACAAATTACAAATCTTTTCCGAGACATTGCAACTGCAGGTACCCTTGCAGGTGACCACTCCACCTCCTTGTTGTGCAGCCTCAGCTCCTCCTTGCGCACCGGGGCCTCATCCTGCTCCTACAGCAGTTTCTCATCTTTAACACCACATTTTTCTGCCTTCCTCCATCTGCACTAAAGCTCAGCCTGAAAGGGCTCTCGTGAATCCTGTTCACCCCTTATCTCATTTTCTTTCTCTTCTTCTCAGCCCCGTTGCCAGCCCAGTTTGCAGAACGAGTGACGCTGTGTCCTGGATATATTAAGCCAACCTAGAGCAGTCCCGTGTCCCATCCCACCGCAGCTCTTCCCCTGTGCCCGGCCCGGCAAAGCCTCTCCCCTGCTCCCCTACAACCCCTCTGCCAGCGGCAGGATAAGCCCGATCGCCCCATGGCCCCGAGCTCCTGCCTCACCATCTGTTCAGCATCGCCTGGGAGAATGCCCCCCCCCTTAAAACCAGAAGGACAACCCCTTTGCGCCACACCACCCCATGTCCTCTCCATCCTGACCCATCCCATGGGCAGGGGAGAGGTACAAACTGCCCCACTCGGTCTCCTTTTGGAAAAGAGTTTTTGAGGCTACAACTTTTTCCTGAGATACAAAGGGATACCTGCCAGCGCGATAACAAATGGACCTTTCATAACATACCCGTAACAACAATAATAAAAATAACAAGATTGATACTAGGAACAATGGTAGAGAAAGGTGGATTTTGTTATCGATAACTTTACAGAGGAAGAGTGACGTTCCCGGATAATAGCGTATTATAGCACAATTCTTCCTGGCCGGGAAGCAGATTGCCTTGCACATCCATGTGTTTAGATGGGACAAAGGCTCTGGTTTCTATTCAGTACAAAGAAAATAGACTGTTTCCTGCGGCCAGACAGACATCTAATTGAGCTCGCTCGCTGCTGTTTGGGATTGCAGGAATTCTTTGTTTCTCATTAGTGTTAAATGTTGCCCTCGCAGCATATGACACAAGCACACACGCTCACGAGCATCGGCACACACAGCAGACTGTGCTGCCTCAGAGGTTAAAAAAAATAATCTCACAAATGCTGCAAATAAGAATCCCATCTCCAGTGTTCAGGGTTTGTTTTGTATTCAGCAATGATGGGCTTTGCATTATGTGGGGGTCCTTTGTCCTCTTCTTTCCTTGACAAAACAATGACGGTAAATAATCTTACAGCCAGTATGTGAAGCACATTTTTGCAAGGGGACAAAAGAATGACTCGATTAGACACAGGCGTTTTTTCCTTCCTCTCATGGTACAGGAGCCACGTCCCTCCTCCGCCATTAGGAATGAAGACGGATTGTATGGTAGCAAAACCAAAGAAACTTAAATCAGTTTACCCTCTTTGCAAGTTGGGGTATATCTCGCTATATGTATGTATGCACACATACATATACTTTCATGTGTATTAAATAAATATCTATATGCGCATACTTGGATGCATGCATTTGTGCGTGGTGCATGCTCACCGTTGTGCATGCTGACGGGACTCTCGTTAGCTTTTACAGCTCAGCCTAACGAAGATGAATCTCTCCTCGCTGAGCAGGAGGTGGTGAAGAGGAAAAAGGGAAACGCTACGTGGGTAACTCAGAGCTTCGAGGTGACCAAACACCTCAGGGGACTTAGCGCTGCCTAAACATGGCAAAACGTTCCTTTCTTCCCCCCTTCCCTTGGAGACGTGGTGGACGCTGACGACGCTCTCCTCCTCCTGCCTGCTTTAACACAGCCGCGGTGGGTTTAAAGGAAGAGTCTGGTTTGCCATCGGGGTCAAATTGCTCAGCCTTTGCAGCGAGAGTTTGGCGCGCAGGAATCCCAACGCAGCTCTGCGAGTGGTTTCTGTTACCTCTGCAGCCGCCTGCCTCTCCCTCTGTCCCAAAGGGGGACTTCCCCTCCTCCTAAGCAAAGCTCCAGCAAGATTACGAAGAATAAAACCTTTCATTTATTCTTTACAGACACAGCTTGGCACTCATATCCCATGGGAGGCGTATTCGGCTTTGTATACCTCGAGACAAAACTCAAACACCTTTGGATTTCAGTCTGTTGAAAATCTGTGTTTTGTTTGCTTTGTGAGAATAACTATCAGGATAAAATTCATCTCCATTCAAGAAGGACTTTACAGCACTGAAGCCTTGCTAGCGAAGAATACATTTACCCTGCAGAGAGCATTTAAGCCTACGAACCCCAGAGCCATCAAACACTCACAAGTTCGCTTTCGCAGTTCAATCTAACAGCCGCGTTTCCCAGCAGGTTGGGGAAACTGAGTCACGGCACCGCAGAGGGATGTAGACAGGCAGAAAGGGCTGACGTGCTGGGGGAGAAGCTCAGCTGGACAGCTGGACTGAGGGACAGCCGGACTGAGGGACAGCCTGATCGAGGGACAGCCTGACCGAGGGACAGCTCAACCAAGGGACAGACCGACTAAGGGACAGCCTAACCAAGGGACAGCCTGACTGAGGGACAGCCCGACTGAGGGACAGCTCAACCAAGGGACAGACCGACTAAGGGACAGCCTAACCAAGGGACAGCGCGACTAAGGGACAGCCTGACCAAGGGACAGCCCGACTGAGGGACAGCTCAACCAAGGGACAGACCGACTAAGGGACAGCCTAACCAAGGGACAGCCTGACCGAGGGACAGCCCGACTGAGGGACAGACTGACTAAGGGACAGGCTAACCAAGGGACAGCCCGACCAAGGAACAGCCTGACCGAGGGACAGCCCGACTGAGGGACAGACTGATTGAGGGACAGCCCAATTAAGGAACAGCCTGACCGAGGGATAGCCCGACTGAGGGACAGCTCAACCAAGGGACAGACCAACTAAGGGACAGCCTAACCAAGGGACAGCGCGACTAAGGGACAGCCTGACCGAGGGACAGCCCGACCGAGGGACAGCCCGACCGAGGGCCGCAGCGGGAGCACACGCTGTGCAGACTCCAGCCCTTACAAGGCAGCACGGCACCCTTTTTGAAGGAATTATTTTACCCATCTGCAACATTTCAGCTTTGGCTATTTTGCCCCCAAATCCTTCAAATTACATTTTTGCGACACATTTCAAGAAAAAGTGCTGGTTTTTCCTCGTTTGAATGTCATGGTTTAACCTCTTCAGCCTGCGCAGCCTTTGTTGCAGTTGAAGGCAAACAGCTGCCAGGTGAAAGACTAAAACACCGGTTCCTGCAAGAGCAAACACAGTGTGTTTGTCGCGTTGAAATGACAGCTGCCCCTTGGACACAAAACCGGCTCTGGAAATGTAATACAAGAACGATCACAAAATCTGAAGCAAGTTTCATAGCGGGCTTCGTTCCGCAGCCTTGGATGATTTTTTGTGGGGACTTTGCGCTATCTCAATGACAATTCCTTTCTTCAAACCAGTTGCTTCTTTGGGCACGATTAACCCAAACATCACACCCTGCCGTACATCTCCCCTCCTTGGGACAGCACCTGGGTTTTATCTGGGGCTGGTGGCATTGCCCAGTGGGTGCCTTGGATGCAACAACCATGGAAAAGAGTTTTCCAGAGAAAAAAGAAATGCTGTGCAGAGCTAGCAAGGAAACCAGAAGCACGGAGTCACATCGAATCGGCCACAACGTGGCCCGAGAAACTCTTTGCTTCAAGTTAGTCCTCACCTGAAGCTGAACTTTGGGTACCACAACGCGGTCCTGGGGGGCTCTCGAGCTACTGACACAGCCCCAGCAATGCTGGCGCCAGCCTGTCCCCTGGCTGCGCTGTGTCTGTCACCTCCTGTCCCCAGTTCTGTGGCAGGGCTCGGGTTAAGTGCACTCACCAGCCGGCTCCGAACGGACTCCACAAGGCTGCAAAGCCGCAGCCCTGCACGTCCGCCTCTCTCGGACCCTGTGGCAGCACTACAGGGCACGGCAGCCTTCCAAGGAAAGAGAAGCAGCTCCCTGGGAGGTGTCTTCCCAGGTCTCTCATTACCGCTGGGTTTATTTATCTAGCTCGGGCCAGGCTGAGCTGGTCCAAAAGCGCCTTGACATCAGGCACTCCCGAAATTCCCAGCCACCCCCCATGTGGCCGCAAGTCCCTTCTATGCCAGTAAAAGCCTATGGATGGGAATAGCCGTCTCCGCAGCAGCAGGATGAGATTCCTGACTCTGTCTCCTGTGCACGGCTGCAACCCGGGAGACCGCGCTCTTACACACGTATTTGTATTCTCTTGCTCGGCACTACCACCTTTCTCTCATTGCAGATCCTCCCCAGCTTGTGCAGCGCTGACAAAAGGGGATCCACTTCTCAGAAATGTCTTTGTCACGTTTTCGAATGCTCCTCAGGCATTTCTGAAACGTTGCCGCATCACGTTATCCTCTGTGTCCCAGTCTAGCCAGTTTGCTGGCAGAGTAACTTTTCCCTAAACTGAATTGCATTGTTTTTTGTCCACGGCTTACAATTAGAAGCCTTGAAAATACAAGTTTGCTTATTTTACTTACTACTAGTACCTTCCGCATTTAAAGATATCTGAGTAGATAATTGACTACACAAATGACTTTCTAACAAGAGTTGGAACGCTGTGAGTATTTGGGGATTCTCAGGACAACCTTTAAACCAGCTCACGGGCGAATTTTCCTGTAAAAGCTGGAACACCCCTAGTTTGCTGCGCACGCCCGTAAGTTATCTCCGATAAGTTATCTTTGCTTTACATGCACAAATCACAGCACTTACAGCCCCTGTGTGAAGCTGTCCTTCCCGCGGCGGGGTGCACACCGTCCGCGTTGTTATCTATCATGAGCCAAGGCAAGGGACGTACAACAAAGATTTTGGGGGAAAATTCCATCTGTGTGTAGACAATAGTAATATACTTCTAATAAGCACGGCAATGAGAAAAAACAAACACTTTCATTAATAATAATAATAATAATAATTACAATTTTGCAATCAGCATGTCAGCATGTATCTAATGGTCTGTTCCTCTTAAACTGAGATGAATTGGCGGTATGTGATTTAAATATGGTTTAAGCTTTGCTTTGTAGATTGCCATAGAGCATCTCGGAGGAGCACAGAATCAGCACATGGGATCGCTTAGCGCTGCGTCCCACGTCTGAAGTTGCACGAAAAGTTGCTGTTGACTTAGCGGAATTGAAAAAAACTAACATTTCTGTGGTTGTTTCCAGCCTGTTTGGCAGAAAACGTGATGCAAGATTTTCCTTGCAGGAGGATGCTTTATCAGCAGCTGTTGAAGTCAGAAGTGTTGCTTCCAACGTAATCAGTCGCGTTTTTAATAGCCAGAGGTGACGGCATTTTTATAGCACGTTGGAGCCCAGTCACGGACTAAGATCTTACAGTAAAAGTTACTGTGCAAGCGCCAAGCAAAAGACAACCTCAGCTACAAGAAAGATGAAGTCCTGTAATTAATCCGTGCTCAAATCAAGCTACTATTCAGTGCCAACCGATCGAGCACTCCTTTAAATGGCTCTTGGGGGCTTGGGGTACTTTTCTTCTCATTGAATTTCAGAAGTCCTCAGATCAGAGGAGACAGGCCAGGGTAATCTCTCTAATCCACTTATCGATTAGTCATTCGGTGGAATTCAGAAGCAAAACGCAGTTCAAAGGCGCCTCGTCCCTGCGGCAGCTCAGCGTGTGTGATCCACCCGGGATGGAGCCCACAGCTGCCCAGGGACGGCCACCACGTGGGTCCTTGCTCTGCTCCAGCTTCATCCCAAGCTGTTCTCTACATGAGTTGCTCCGGATGCTGGAAAACTGGTGTAAATCTAAGTCGGCTGCAAACCCCCCAGACAGATCGATGCTGGAATCAGGACCTCTGAGTAAAACACAGCAGCATGAGCTGAAAAGCCCGAGCTACTGCACATGTCCCTGGGGCAGCAGGCGGCTTGGTGACCTACCGCTGGGCACAGCCTTGCGTCAGCGAAGGACGTTGATCCTGAACATCGGGGCTCAGAGCAGTTAAAACCCTCACCCGGGTCCAGCCTGGGGCACGGCTGCTCTGTCGGTATGAAAAGTTGACATTTGCATTTCCTTTTCAGAAAGCAGTTACCTAAAAGCGAAGTGTCTCAGTTGAGCAGCCGTCCCTTCCGCCAGAAACGCGAAACGGGATGCTTCGGCTATTTGGAGACTTCTTCTCCAAATATCTTCCAGAGATCCAAAAACTTTTGGATCTTCCAGAGATCCAAAATCTCAACACACTACATTTCTGCAAAACAATAATCCCTGGCCAGAAAAGGTTTAGCTGGAGATTGCCCAGCTCTCCAGTAAATAAGAGACACGCTGAGTGTGTAGCGGGTCACTAACAACTTGCAGCAATTCCACTGCCTGACATGTCCCTGTATTCGCACGACTCCGGGAAATGGGGATTTAAAGTGGAAGAAAACATACTGCGATATAATCCAGCACTAAGAAACAATGAAATCATGGGTAACGCGGCGCGTATTTTACAGCTTCTGGACAGCTAAAAAGAACCGAAAACAATGTCACTCTTTTTCCCTACTCTCCCACATCTCCCATATGGCGCTTTCCCTCCTCCACGCTTCCTGCTCTCGGCTTGGCACCATCTGTCCCGCCCGTGCCTTCCCTGCGAACGCCCTCCCCTCCTCCTCCGCCTGGCACCCTTCCTGGCATCCCCTTCCACCAGGTTCCCTCCGGCAGCAGATCCTTCCTGTCCTGGTTTCAGGTAAAACAGGACCAACTTTGTTCAGTAACGCGCTCCGCTCTGGTTTTGCTCCTTCTCTGCTGGCATTTGTGTCACCTGAGCTGGGGCTGAAGGGGGACGTCGCCTCCCTGCTTATCCGATCGCCTCCACGCCGCTTTGCAAGACATCGGGAAGGAAATGGGAGGCGAGACTAGCTGGATATATTTATATTTCCCTGTGGGGTTTGACGTGGGGCTCAGTCCCCCGCCAGCCTCAGCAAGCGTGTCGTGCAGAGCGGGTCGATGCGCGGTGCGCCCTGCGAGGTTCAGGATTTACGCCGTTGCTGGCGTCCTCGGCGGAGGCCGGAAAGGTCTCGGCAAAAGGCACTACAGCATCGTGCAGGTTCCTGCTGGCCCCAGGACCTCGCTGACCTCCAAAGGCAGAGCCTGGGGCAAGCTGGTGAAAACTGAGCCGTGGATTACCTCCCCCCCCTCCTCAAAGCTCCTCAGTGAGTCACCGCCTCGCAATAATCTTGAGGAGGAAAAATCAGACTCAAATTCTTGTAATTTCTGCCACATATTACTGCCGTTCCCTCCCTGACCCCTCTCCTCACCCAGGCTTCCAGTAGTGTTCAAAGCACGTTAATGCCCAAAGCAGCTTTCCGCTGCACTAGGCGGCAGGGGAACGGGAAAAGGAATCAAACCTCTGCCATGGAAAAATGATTTCCTTATATTCACCCACTTTTTACCTTGACAGGAGCTTCAGCTTACAAAATCAGAAGAGTGTATGGCAACAGATATCTCCTTTAATGCATTTTTTTTTAGTGTAGCCCATCTCTTCTCCCTCTAAGAGAAAGGCCTGGAAATAAGATCCCTGGGGAGGCGAGAGGGAGCTGGGATGAGGGCTCAGGGCTGCTTGCTGGCCGCACTGCCGCCTTCCCTCTTCATCAGGCACTTTCTTTTCTGTTGGGGTTTTTTTTCCCCTCTTTGCTAATAAAACTCATCTTTCTCCTCCCTTTAATATAACCACGGAGGGCACTCGAGAAAGCCACCAGCTGGAGTCCATCGCTGTGATTTCTCTGCCCGTGATTGCTGCCCGAGGCCCGGCGGGCTGCCGGCGGCTGACTGAGTCAGGCACAGCTCTCCGGTGGCACCGCGGGTGACGCTGTCCCCATTGTCGAACCGCCGTGTGATCCCGACCCTCGTCCACAGGGTGGATGCCGAAAGTCACTGAAAGTCAACGGTCCCTTTGGAAACAGGCAGTAGCTCCTTTGGACGGTCAGAGCACATCAAGTGAAGAACAGGTTTGGAAGTACAGATGTTTGCCAACATACTAAATGTTTCATTGGAAAATTTGAGGAATTTGTGCTGGAAGGTATTTTATTTTCCTTTTCATGCTGTTTGCATACCATATCGTGATGCCGAGAGCAGTCACACAGCGCTAGCGTAAAACCACGACACAGCCTGACAAAACGCCTACAGCCAAGGTCACCACGCGGCAGAGGGCTGGGGCTGAAATGTCCCAACATCTCGTCCCTGCCTGAGAGCCAGCGCTTCTCGGCATCCTCCCCGCGGCTTTTGCTCCTGCAGGCTGCTGCCTGTAATTCTACAAACGCCGTGTCTATGTCTCGCCATCCCTTGGCAGCCAAGCGAGGGCTGAGAGGTGTAAAACCTCCGTGGAGCGCGGACACGCAGCGATGGGGCTCGCGGGGACGGGGCTGAGCCCTGAGCTTTGCAGGATCCTGAGCCTGGTCCCCATCAGCGGCCAAGGGATGCTCAGCACACGGGAACACTTGTCTGAGAGATCCTAATGGGAGGAGGCTCTGATTGCATTAATCATCGTTTTCTAAGAGGACACGATTCCCCGGTACAGCGCGCACTTTGCTATATTAAGAATATTGTTTATTCAGATGATAAACTTCCGTCAGCATTAGTGGGTTGAAACAGCCAAGAGCCGAGCGAGCTCCATCAAAAGAAAAGGGTGAGGGCAAACTTATCCACCACCGTCCACACCTGGACGTCATGGCCTTTGGTTCAAGGGGGAAAAGGAAGATTTTAAGGTCGGTGGTGTTATCTGCAAACCCTGAATTCAGACCGTTCCTCCAAATGCGACCGCACGGTGGGTTGAACCGCGGTACTCCCAGCGCAAGCCCAGACCACAGCGAAAATTTCTGGTTGGAGATTTTCTCTCCGAATGGCATGGAGGACTTGAGGGTATTTTTTAGCAAAACCAACGTATTCCCAGTTGACGAGAAAAAAAGAAAATCAAAGTTCTGCGTTTGGTGAAGAAGCGTTTCCTTGAATGAAGAAAATACTGTCCAAACCCCCCGTGGGCGGCCCCCACCAGGGCACCCGTCCCCGCCGCTGCCACCGCAGACCCGTGTTCAACACAGCGCGGCTCGCTTGGTATCGCCTCGTTCTCAGCACCTCGAGTCATGGAGTTTCTGCTGTTTCCTGTGAGAAATTAATTTATGGAAATACAGTTCACTGTCAAGCAATTCTCCCTGGCGCTCGGTGAAGACGCTCCCTTTCTTGGCATTGTTGCATTATTCCTACTTAGAGCTCCTTGAATCAGCTTTCCTCTCCCTCCTTGCAGTGTACATACTTTGCATACTTATTAAAAAATTAGTATTGTAATTTAGTCGTAACTGAACGCGTCCCTTAAGCAGCCGACTCCATTTCTCTGTTGTTTTTTTTTCAATTAATCAACACTTATTGTGGTTTCTAGGACTGCAAACACCGGGTTAGGTGGAGCCTCACTGATACTGCAAACAGTATTACCGCAGGGAATCTTCTGGAGGTTAATTCTAACCATTTCTGTCGCCCTGGCTTGATATCACGGAAACCTGAAAGACGAGGGATTGCCCAACCAGTTTGGTTTTACAGCGAGATGAGGTCACCTTCCCCCCGTCCCAGCCCCGGCACCATCGGCGCCAGCGTCACTTCTCCTATAACCTCCTTGAAAAGCTCCTCTCTTCCAAAAATAAACAGCTGAAACTGTCATTTTGCTACTGTCATTTAAAAATAATAAAAACCATAATCCGATGCCAATATAGCCCTACTTAAAGAAAAGAGTTAGTAATTACTACGACTCGGAGCTTTTTAGGGCTGAAAATATGTCACATTTCAGAGCTGTTACCCATTCGAACCCTCAGAAATGTTGGAAACGCCCTGAGGGGAACCCAGTCTGTTATGCACATACTATTCAAATATATTTTTATAAGAGCAGATTGTGGTTTTGTTTATTTAGAGCTTTTTCTCCCTTGCATATGCTTTACTATTTTGGGTTAGTCGATGAAATATTACTGCCTCTAGACTTTGGCTGCTGTATCTTTGTTACCTCCACTAAAGTACGTGTTTCAGGAGCACTACGAGACAGGAGCTAAGCTAATGCAGTGGGAGAAGAGGTGATAGTCACATTTTTCAGCGTTAGAGCCACAGAGGGGCAGTGTACCGGGGGGGACCAGCAGCGTCCCCAGGCCTCATTTCTTCTATAGTTTCAGGCACGGGCGCGACGGAGCTTTAGCCTGGGAAGTCCTCAGCCGCAAACACTTCTCCGTGCTTTAACTTAAACCCGTTAGTGGAAGACCGAAAGCCAGACATATAAAATCCCACTGTAGGAGAGAGATGAGTTATACTGTATTTGAAGCAAGTGGTTTACTCGTGAACGGGGTGCTAATTAGAAAGGGTTTTCCCAACCGGTTCAGGACACCAATGGAATGGGATGGCTCCAGTCCCAGTTGGGTGCCTGTCCGCTCAGGCGGGTGACGGCAGGGACGGGTCTCTGAGGCTGGAGAATTACTGTGGGTGGACACCACAGCGTGAGCCACCCGCGGCACTACTTAGGGAGAGCTTTGTTAGAACGAGAGAGAAATTTTAGCTGAAAAACAAAACAAAACAAAACAAAAGTGGTCTGGGACAGTCGCATCAGAGCTGGTTTCTGGGACGAGGTTCGGAAAACTCAGCTGGCAGGATGCCGGAGGAACAGCCATGGGACAGGTCAGGACGGGGGGGGTTTGGAAAACCCGTTCTTGTCAGGCGTGGAAGCGCGTGGGGATTTCTGACCTTGGCTCGGGACACAGGTCCTTCTAAAAGCACCGGCTCTGCTGCCCTGGCAGCCTGCTCCTCCTCGCGATAGTCACTCGGGGGCTCTCAGGAGTCTCTGCCTCCTGCGCGCAGCTCTGCGTCGCAAAGGAGCCTAATTCTGGTCTGGCTTAGGTGGATCACAGATAACTCCCCGGAAAGAAATGAAATAACTCAGGTACTAAACTGGTAGTCGGTCTCCATGGGCTCTCTAGAACAGCTATTCCCAATACAACAAGGAAATGTTTTATAGAAGGATGGAAGACAATTAATTAAAGGAAGAAAACAAGTTGAAATATAAATACGGGATGTTACTTGGCTCCGGAACCTTGCCAAAATAAATCCTAATTAAATCCTAGTTAAATCAATTTTGTGGATGTGCCTGTATCTAAACCCCAACTCTTTTTGTTATGCATCCATCTATGTAATGAATAATGTTATAAAAGCCTTCGCTCGCGCAACACTTGAAAAGACTCCATTGGAAATCGAGAACCGATTTAAAGCAAACAACAAAACCTGCCACGCGAGTCCGTCCCCAGCACACGACAATAATCACTGCCACCCCGTCACAAAGCACTTGTCTCTGACCGATCAACAGGAGCCGCTGCCGGTAACTTGTCTAATTACCGCTTTCAAAAATGAGATAGTATTTTTAATGAGAACGCATTTCTCCCTTCTCTCCTGCTTGTTTGCAAAAGGTCAGAAAGACGCTTTCATGCTCAGGCTGCTTCAGCCCAGAGGAGCCGGCGCTGCCTTAAAATCCGCCAAAATAGCCTCCTTAGAAATGGCTTCAGAGACATCCATGGGACTCAGAAACAGCCTTCTCGGAGTTACTCCTGCAGGTTTCTTAGATGTAGCTGTCACTGAGTTTCACGGAGAGGAATTATTAAAATCAACCGGGGTTTTTTTTTGGTTTGTTTTGTTTTTTTTTAACAGCAAACTTGGATTTGGAGACTAATCCTCCCTCCCCAGTCCCGCAGCGCGATGGGTGTCAGCACAGCCCCTCTGCGGGAGCCTCCGCTGCCTTTCTGCTGCTGCCATGAGGGCGTCAAACCCCTTCCCGAGAGCTCTTCAGCTCTTATGAAAAATGTGGGGATTCTTCAGGTGCAGACGTCTGCCTTGCCTCATGCTTTTAACCTTACAGACAGGGTGGGTTTTAAAGACTGTGTTCAGTCATTTCTTCCTATGAAGAATTTTTTTCCCGGGGTAATATTCTTTCGAAAGGGAACCACCCACAAATAGGATCCTGCTTTTCTCCACTTCTGTTCATTTTTACGACTTATTTCTCCACCTCCGCTGGAGATTCGTCGCCAAGAAGCATCTTCCCACTTGTCTGTCCTAAAGCCAGCTGACAAAAGGTGTGCGGGGCCACCTCAAGAGGGATGTCCCTGCTGACTGTGATCCCCTTCCCGATTTTATCCCACAACAAATTATACTCAAGTAAGGAATCGACGCTCTGCCTCGCAGCTGGGAGCGCGCAGAGGATGGTCTCTACCCCCAGGGAGAGCATGTCTTTGGGTGGGCTCTGGGGCACGGGCTGAGCTCGGTGCCTGCTCGAGGAGCACCTGCAACTGAGGCAGAACACGGGCACGTGGCGTCAGCAAACGCAGCTCCTCGCATTAAAGCTTGGAAGAGGAGAGATTTGCTGCTAAGAGGGGATTAATTTTATGAGTCATCAAAATCTCAATTGAGATGCAGGGAAAAGGATTGAAGAGAGAACATTGCGGTGAATGAGATTATAAAACGAGGAAATCTATCACAAACTCCCTCAAAGGTAGGGAGCGCATTCTTAATTCTTATTTAATGGCACCATTCCTTGTGTCAATAGCTCAGTTAAAGATTAACTAGAGGCCTTGTCCATCTGCATACTGAAAAAGAAGCTGGAAATGCTCTTTAGGGTAACTCACAGAGAGAAATAAACAATTGCTGGTTTAATTTCACCTGCACCAATTTTAGAAAAAGAAACCGTGTCCTACTTCTTGGAAAACTCTGCAGGTAACTAATCACTTCATCTGCAAAATAATCCATCCCGACTTCTGGGAAAGGGGAAAATCCTCTAAAGTAGAAGTTTTGCTTTCTCCAAAGCACAAAAAGCCTCAGACATACAGGAGAAAAACAGCCACCGTGTCACACCAGGCTTGAATCACAATAAGTGCTCCCATTTTTCAAGTCAAATGCCCTTGGAAGTGTTAAATTTCCTGACAAATGAAGCTCGGGGTCTCTCAGCGTGAACTTCAGAACTGTTTGATTTAAGCTTTGCCGGAGCAGACTACTTGTGAAAGACACTTCATCACCGTGTCCTGAAGCTGGCTTCCCAGTATGCCTACACTGAAGTCCTCACTTGTGTTTCTACGTATGTTTTACCATTTCCCTTCTCTCTCTGCCAAGCCCACTTATTCAGAGCCCCCCAGAACCAGACTGTTTTGCTTTCAACCTGGGCCTCTCTATAAGCTCAGGGATGTGGAAAAAAACGAAGTAAAAACCCACCTATTCTGGACTGAGGTCACCTCAAGCTCCTTCCCATGAAACCTTCTGAAGCCTTGATGCCATCTCTCTGTTGATACCATCAGGAAAGGATCCCGGAGCATCCCATCACACGGAAGCAGAAGAGATTTGTGGATACATGTGGCAACAAGGAGCTTCAGCTCGGGGCTCCGACTCCCGTGCAACTGTCCGGTGTGGACAAACTTGGGTGCAAAGTTTTGCCAGATCCTAAAACCCTAAATGCTAGAGGTGGAAAAGACCTGAAAGACCAGTCTGCGCTCCCCCATATGTTAACAAGTTCTATTTTCCCATCTGATTGTAATCTTTTTCAAGTCCCCAGGCTCCTGCCCACTCCTCCTGGGAGATGCCTCCGCAATCTGGGAGCTTTTTCTGCTGGATGGATGGCTCCCAGCTTGCTGCAACACTGTAAGACCCCACCTGGGATTTTACAGCTTGATTATTCCAAGTTGAGAGCGTGCAGATTCTGTCGCTGAAGTCCCTGGAAGCTCAAAACCTCTGAAAAAAATTACTTTACTGCAAAAAAGTTGAGTGATCTGTTGTAGAAACACTTTCACACCCCTTGGACACCCACATCCTTCCAGGCAATAGAGCCAAGAGCATCTCTGTGTGCCCAGGCTGGACGCAGTCGCGCTCTGGAGTGTGAGGGTGTGCGGCTGATACCCCTCCATGTGACAAAAACACTCTGTGTCTGAGGACACTGGGGTGGAGATGTCACCTCCTTAGTGTTTGGGATCACTCCATCCCCAGAACTAGCTAAATACTGGAAGTAGGTAAGAACCGCGCAGGCTGCGTGTTTAGACGTTGAAAACTGTATTTCACTGAAATGCTCTGGGGAAAGGTATCATTATATACTACATGTTGGGGTTTTTTCAAGAGGGAAGGCAAAGAGTTTTGATGGTGTCGAAACATTATGACAATATCATAATGGAACATTTCAATTTCTCATTTTGGAATACTCTTATTTTTCTATGCCATTTTACAAATATATACCAGTAAAAGAATATGATTAACAGTAAACATCAGCATCAGCAGGAAATTTTTAGATTTTATAAGAATGAACTGTTCAGATCAATCCTACTATGAAACTGTCTTCAAAATAGGTATTTTCTTAACGTTGTCTTTGTTTTGCAATTTCTGGATATTATTCATGCTGGGTTTTTTCACATGTTTTTCCATGAAATGAAACTGTCCTGGCCTTGTCCTACTCTGAGTGTTTTGACAACCCCAGGCCTTCACAGAATCACAGAGTCACAGACTGGTCAGGGTGGGAAGGGCCCTCTGGAGCTCAC
>RSEF01000027.1:965877-980314 GCA_003993805.1 Himantopus leucocephalus | reverse complement strand
GGGGGAAACCTCTAAAATATTCTGAGTGTATCCCAAGAGATGAAGAGGGAGAACTGATTTACCTCGGTAGCGAATACCGCTCCCTCTCTTGCCTTTAACACAAGCCAGTGGCTTTTCCCGCTGGGGCTTTTGGTTTTCTTTCCCCCAAATACGTTTTTAACCTTGCACGTGAAGTACCTGCTGAGTTTGTCACACGGTGCTTCTGTGCTGCTCCTCACGTGCTCTCCATCACCATCAAAGCCTCCAGTAGCCTTGAGATCGTCATTGATGTGCTGGTGCCACATCTCCCTGGGTTGTCCAGCCTCCTGGGCGATGTTTGGGGGGGGCACAGATCACTTCCCACCTCTGTGAGAGAGAAGGAGTTGGTCCACTAGGAAATGATCCTTTTTGGCCTCGTTTCATGCCAACACTGATTATTCGAAGGGACCTGGGGAACACGAAGTCCCTGTTGTAGGCTGTCAGCAGCGCTTTGAAGCAGCAAGGTTTGATTTCATGGCTACGGGGAAGGGTTTGGAGAGAGAGAAGCTGGTTACCTTTGTCGATTCCTTAGCTCTGAAAAGGGAACGCCTGAATTTCCCGTTGGGGCTCGGTTGTGCTTATCTCATCCTATCGTAGCTGCTCATGGAGATGAAGGAGCTGCCTTGGCCCAGCGGAGGGGAGTTGCAACACCTTGGATGTGACTCATCCTGCTGTAGACATCTCCCTGGGATGGTGTGAATCACTCTAGAGCTCCCTGCCTCGCTCCTTCGGTGACAGGAGAAGCCTGAAAACAGATTTCAGTGTCCGGAGCTGGGCACAGGGCTTGCCTGGACCTTGTCTGGGTGCTGTCAGCGGCAGTGAGTCCTCCAGCAGCAGGAGGGACCGCGGGGGTGTCACTGCAGCATCCATGAGACCCCCGCACGGACTGCGGCAAGGAGATCACGTTGGAGAGAAAAGACAGCGTTCCTTGGTGGGCTCAGAAGGTTGCAAAGGGGAACAGCCTTGGAGGTGATGTCCTGCCTTTGGGGCTCCCAGCAGAAAGGGGACGAGGCTGAGGGACCTGTCCTTAAGAACAAAGGCCTGGGTGGTGTCCATCCAGGAGACCGTAGGACTGTAACCCGTTAGATTATAGGACTTTCCATCCTATCACCCCCACCCTAAATGCAATCTACACCTCCTGGAAAGCAGTTAGTGAGGTTTTCCCCTCTTCTACAACAGGGGCTCTTCTCCAGCCACTTCAGGGACGTCTTCTCCAGGATCAACTTAGGCATTCCCTTGGGCCAGCACTGGCCCTACCACGCACCGGGGAGCAGCCAGACTCCTCCAAAGCTTGGACGAGACCAAGACAGGCTCCCCACGCCCCTGGCCACCCTTGCACGGCGTCTCCTGTACATTTAATTTATCCCTTTTAAAAGCAGAGGAGCAGCCAGGCTGGGCTCACGCGCGCTCTGCCCAGCCCCGCTGCCACTCTGGCTCCTGCCGCATCCGAGCGGGACACGTGGTATTTCCCCCGGCAGCTGCCGGCGCCGGTGGTAGCCATCTCATTTTCATCGGTGGGGAAATTCCTAGTCCCCGATTGCTCCCAAAACAGCAGCCGAAGCGCAGCCCGCGCCGGCGCAATGCACAGGGCAGATTTCCAGCGACTGGTTTTTAGTGGGGAAAGTTGCGTCGGCTCTGTCGCCTGTCAAACGGATGCTCCCAAACCTCCCCGAACCCTGTTGCGAATACTCTTATTTCGGCTTCACTTAATCCTGTTACCAAGCAACTTTAAGCGAAGCAAAACACGACGCTGCTGTCGAAATGAGAGCACGCGCAGGGGAGCGAAACTGGTTTCGCTGCCGTTAAACTGGTTTCTTTATAATTCCACGTTTGTTTCACGGTAGGCTTGCTGGCCCTGCGTTCTTATAGTTACGTTTCCATGGCGATTTGAGCGGGGTTTTTTTTTAATCTATACATTTTTTTCTGTGAAAAAATGTGAATGTTAGGCATTTGTTTAAGATTTCTGCACAGATACAGTCTGATGGAAGCGGCAGTTGGCTTCCCCGCGTCTGGGCCCACAAGGCACGTCCCCTGGGTCGCTGTGGGTCCCGGCTGCCCCACTGGTGTGATGAGCCCGACGTGCTCGGGAGGTGCTGAGCTGCGGGCGCGGACCCCGGCGGGTTATCTGAGGACACGCAGCCAGGTCCCACGTGCTGCTGAGCTGAACGGGAAGCGTGCGGGAGGGATGCAGGAGGGGCTTAGGGGGTGGCGGGGTCGGTGGGATCATGGCCATGGCCATGCTAATTTGCAGAGCCAGAGCAATTCGGGGTGCTCAGCCCTGGTCCCGGGGATGCCAACCCCACCCCGGGGGATGATGCGGGAGGTGGAGGAGCGCTTGCTCTGCTGCGCATCGTTTCCATGGCGATACTGAGCAAAGGATGCCCTAAAAACTCGAGGTGAACCTCCACGTCTCACAGCATCTTCTGGGCACATCTGTGGCGCCGCAACAACCCCCCAGCTCCTGGGGAGCCTTCCTCCCTGAGGAAGACAAGAAACTGTGGTCTCAACATACCCTTCATGCAGTGAACATCTGTGCTTCCTTCCAGATGTTGTGCTTGGTGCTGCCACTACCCCTAAAGGACACTGTCCCCCTGAGATTGTCCCCGTCATTGTGCCCCAGTGATACACTGCGCTGTTGAATTGTGCTTTGCAGAGCGTAGAAGACGCATGGGTGACTCTTCCAGCCCGATGAGTGACATTGCTCCCATTTTACAGATGGGGAAACTGAGGCAAAGGATTACGAGTGTCTAGGGAGAAGCCAGCGCAGCACAGGAGAAGGCTTATTACCCCAAGTAAACCTTCAGGCCACCTTCTAATACAGTCAGAGAGTGAACCAGCTGAGAAAATACCATCTGCTTTTCTCAGATGGAGCCACGTGGGATCTGTTTTGGTTTTCTCTGAGCAGGAGTGCCTTCCACCGAGCTGCCGGTGTCGCCGGCAGAGCTGGCAGGTGATGGCTCCAGCTAGAAATGACGCGTGACTCGGGCGGTATCTTCAATTCCCAATAAATTAGTGCTGAGCACAGCTTCAGATGTTAATTGCCAGAGAGAAGTGGATCAGCTTGGACATAATAAGGCAGGGGGAGAAGGGTAGCGCTGTGCCTTTGGCAGCGTTTCTTACTTTAATTGCAGTTTCTTGCATATTCA
Source organism: Himantopus leucocephalus (assembly GCA_003993805.1). Classification (NCBI taxonomy): domain Eukaryota; kingdom Metazoa; phylum Chordata; class Aves; order Charadriiformes; family Recurvirostridae; genus Himantopus; species Himantopus leucocephalus. The sequence continues at coordinate 977,150 of RSEF01000027.1, read as the reverse complement.
CAGGGATGAACTTTGTAGCCCGCACCCGAGCGTGCAGTCAGCTGGAGCTTTATTAAGATTTTCGAGCGATGCTCTAAGCAGAAAGCCCCGACAAAGTCAAGGAAAGCCAACACCACAAATAGAAAGCAGTGCAATCTGCAACTTATAATACTCTGCAGCCAGCTTGAAGCACATGCTGAATTAATCCCCAATTTAATTAACGCTACCCTAATCCTTCAGTGAAAAGAGCAGCTCAGGATTTGTTTGAAAACACTGTCCGGTGTACAGTAATATATATTAATGCGTTTCAAAATGCAGTCATCAAGGAGTTTTTGCTCTCTTCCCACCCTGGGATGCACTAAGAAATGAATTTACGGGCGCTGCCCTCTGAAAAGTGGGATTAGAGATTGAATGAAGGTCTGTGGTTGGGCAACATCATGCAATTAGTTTAAAAACCTTAAGGTATGAACCAAACCCCGAGTCACCGGATTTTATTTTTAAAGTTTTTCTGGGATTTGAGCCAATTCAAAGGGTTTTCAGGGTTATTTTTCCCCCCCCTGTTGATGGGCGATGACAAGAAACAGGTTTAACAAAACAGCAGCAATGACCTGGACCGGCGCTCAGCCCTCATCCTTCCAGGAGGTACCGCTAGAAAAAGCCATTCAAAATGATGCTAGAACTGCAAAAACTGGCAAAACCACGGCCGGGCCGTGTCTTCGTGGATGTTCACGCTCCTGGGTGCACCTCTCCAGCCTTTTTGGGTTTGCTCTGCCCAGGGCCGTTCATTTCAGCAAGGTAAATGCGCCCAGACCCAGACGGTTTTGAGCTTCTGGGTCCTCTGAGACCTTTTCCTTACGCTTGCGGCAAACGTTTAACGCACACTAAAGCTTCTCGGCTCCAGCAGGGAGCTTGGAAACGTTTAAGATGCAACTAATGAGGACTGGTCCAGGCATATTCCATCAAAGGGTTTTGTAGCTGAGCTTTTAATTTTTCCTCTCTTAGTGGAAAACAGCTATTTTGTAGAAAATGAATTTTTAGGAGAAGTGACAGTTTTTCAAAGCCCGTTTCATGTTTATAGTTTCATCCTCGCATGTGTTTCTTGCAGGAAAAACAATGAATACTGCCTGGTTTCTGGCAGCTTTTCTAAAAAAAAAAAAAATGCTGTTTATTTTGTTCTTCTTGTTATTATCGACGATGAAAATTAATAACTGTGTGTTTTAAAACCGAAGTGTCTTCTGTGGCACAGAAAATACCTCCTCCTTCCCGTCCGTGATTACCACTGGCTACGTGCCAGGATTTTCGATTTAAAATTACAAACCCGCTTGCTTTTAAGTCTCTCGTGGATACCCGCGGGTTGCGTCTTGTTTGGTTGGTATGGATGTACGGGGCTTTACCTGCAGGCGGACGCGGATGCAGCACCCGGTCACGGGAAATAACGTGGAATTAAGTCAGAGCTGAAGAGAGACAGGGCAGGTGCAGAAACGGGCAGGATAATTTCAAATGGAAAATGTTTCGACAAAACAGTTCCCGTTGCCCAACACGTTCCACTAAATAGAAGCTTTCTCCTCCAACTCGTCAGGTAATTACTGAAGGAAGCATATGGTATCTCCTCTGAAGTATTGGAAGGGGATCAACACCAGGCAAAGCGATGGAGCCGGGTGGGATCGGTAGGAGTGGGCGTCACGTGGGAATAACAGGATCGGGATTGAAATTGGAGGAGTTGGTGGGCGCTCGGGAGAGGGTTAAAACCTGTTCTGGTGTGTGTTCGCTCGTGGGGCATGGGCACCTGGGTGCCAAATCAGCGGTGGAGCCCAGGGCTGCTGTGGTGCTGTTGAGCAGCGATGAGGTTGGATGGGGACGCTCTGCATTGCCGAAGGCTTTGGGGAAAGCTGGCTTCACCCTCAGCACTGGGTGTTTTGGAGCGCTGGGGAGATGTTGGTAGGGAGGAGACCCTCACGTGGGACCCCTGTGGGTGGGCAGATGCAGGGCTTGAGCAGAAAGCAAGAGACCTTGGACATGGCAACATCCATCTGATGTCTCGTGGAGCAAGGGGAGCCCAAGTATGGCTGAGCAAAGCAAAGGCAAGGCAGGTTCTTGTCACTGTGGGTCACAGTAATAGGGTTGTGTTGCTTGCAATAGCCCCCATCATGGGAAGGTGGTGGGGAGCGATCCAGGTCATGGTCAAGGGGTCTTGAGCAGAAGTGGAGGCCAAGAGCAAGGATGGTCAATGCCAATCTCGCTCTGGGAGGCTTCAGTGCAAGGAAAAGTCAAAATAAACTCGTACTCTCTGTGCCAGTGTCCCACCAACACGGGATTCAGAGGAGATGCACTCAAGCTCCGCATCTGCCACGTGCTCCATGCCCTCAATCATGGTGTTATTTAGATACCAAAGGCGCTTTTGTCGGAAGAAGGCAAAAATAAATAATTACCTTGCGTGGGGCGTCGCAGAGCCAAAGCACAGCCAGACGGATTAGCGTGGGCACCGGAGGCATCGGTCGATGGCAAGTGTTTGTTCAAGAGCGAGCCTTGCACATCAGTACATCTCTGACTGGTTAAAAGTCCAACTCCAACTGGTTGGAGCTGAGCCCCGGCCAAGCGCATGGAGAGCTCGCTGCCATCCCAGAACTTTGCAGAAGGAGGCAAGGTCTGGGGAGGTAACTTCTAATAAATCCGCTTTATTTCCAAATTGTTTTCCCGTGCCTTAGATAGAAAAATTGGGCTTTAGGAGGTTAATTATTAATAGCCTGCTCCAGCTGCTCGGCCTGCAAAGGCTGCTGAGATCGAATGCTTGAGATGCGGAGACGCCTCTGGTCGGCAGGTCACTGCAGGTGCAGAGCGTGAAGTTTAAAAAAGCAGGCTCGCTGTCGGAGTGGGGCTTTTTAAATGTTGTTTGTTCCCAAAAGCTGAATGAAACGTGTGGTTTGGTTTGTGGTTGGCGGGGAGGGTTGGTTTGCTCTGTAGGGGATGAAGGTGACAACAGCGTGTCTGGCTGGGGGTCTCTGGTCCGACCTTCTTGGACCCAATCTCGATCGGTTTGGCCGTGGCTGAGTGTTGAACCTCAGAGGATGGATAGGTGTAAAGGGGGTAGATCTGAGCACTGTGGATGCTCTCCCTGAGCCCGACAAGTCCACGCTTAAGCCCCTTCCCACCCATGCAGCGTTTGGCTTCGTTTGCCCTGGGAGCTACCGGGTGAGCAGGGTCCAAGAAAGTCCTCTTGGGAGAGGAAGGCTGATCCCTTTGCTGCCCGATTGAGTCAGCAGAGCTGCATCCTCCTAAGCGATTTGTCCCAAGATCTGTAAACCTCACGTCGTCCAGCATCACCTTATTCCTCCCTTGTCCTTCTCTTCTGCCCGTATCACCCCGTGGTCCGGTGTCTTCTGCTGCAAGTCTTCGTGCAGCCCCTGGCGTAACAGCTCTGCGGCTGTGATTCCTCGGTGCTGGCTGTCTACCGGTGCTTCGGATTGAATACGGTGCTGTTAAAAATTGAAATGCATAATAAAGCAGTAGAAAAATACCAAGGCATAATAAGCAAAGAAAACAAAGAGTGACTCATCTTGGAACAGAAGCTCTTTAGATGTAGAGGTGGCGTTGCTGGCCACGGGCGTGGATGCATATTAGCGGGTAACTCAGTTTTGAGGCCAAATTATGCATAGTTAAGATCTTCCTTTCCAAATGAGCCCCCCACCCCTTAGTCCCGTGTGCTCCCTCTAGTTCGTTGGGGTGTGAGACCGCAGCAGCAATGCTAAAGAGAGAAAGGTTACGCGCTCCAGCTGCGTGAAGACGCCTGTGTGATAGAGGAGCCCAAAGGGCTCACGTACCACACTGGGGTCTGATTCGCATCCCATTAATTCTGCTTCAGAAAGTCTTTTTTGGGTTGATTTTAGCTTCCAGTGGAAGAGGGGGACCAAACTCGAGTTACTTGGTATTCAGCACAGGTTTGGGATGTGGAAACCTCACATCACCCATAGCTCTGCATCCATGCCCACGTGCTGCAAATGCCTTTGTCCAGCTTGGAGCAACTTCAGCTGCCAAAAACATGAGCTCCTTTGAATTTAAAACACTTTTTTTTCATTATTAAATTGCCCACGTTGTCTCCCAAGCGACCTCAGGCTGCGTCAGAGGTGGGGCAGCGGACGCAGGGTGCACCCATGCTTTCGGCATCGGGGACCTTACGGATAGTAGAAATGTCTCTCTTTGGGGGAAGGAGGAGTTTGTTTTAGTAATATGGGAATGCGTTTCAAATTCTGTAACTAAATATCAGCTAGAAAGCCGATGTCACCTCCTGTTTTCTGTAGCTTGGAAGTACAGCTCAAGCTGGAGAGATCGCGCATCTCTGCCTTACAGGGAGGGTGAGCCCTTGGGACGGGCAGCAGTGTAAGGACCAGGAGCCTGGAGATGCTCTTGGTCCCGATGGGCAGCGGTGGTGATTGGGGCTGAGTCCCAGGTGTGCTCTGCTCACGGCAGACACCGCTGCTGCCTTCCCTCCCTTGATGCCCAGAAGTCTCATCATCCAGGTGGAGCACTCCCAACCGCTTATCTCCTCATTTTGAGCAGCAGAGATTGACCAGATAGAATTTTTCACGGAGGGACAAACATGCCCACGCTGGTGGACACCGTCCCACTACCCCGGCCCTCTAACCTTCCCCCTTCTTCTTCCAGAGGAGACGACGTTCGAGGCTGGAGTCAAAGTCCAGATCCACAGCCAGTCTGAGCCGCCTTTCGTCCAGGAGCTGGGATTCGGGGTGGCCCCTGGATTCCAGACCTTTGTGGCCACCCAAGAGCAAAGGGTAAGTCCTAAACTTCATGTACACACCAGGATCCCTCCAGTGGGTCCGTATGAGAGGTTGCTTCTACGTACTGATGGCCCTTGAGCGGCATCTTCATCATTAACAGCTATTTTTATGCCTTGCTTCAAACTGGTTGGGATGAGGGCAGCTTTTTCCGCGTTGCTTCCCGTGCGTTGCCCACGATCCGTGTAATTTTGGCCGCAGAAGGGACTTCATCCCTGATTATTTCCCTGCCTTGCTCTTCCATGGTTATGGCTCAGCTGTGGCAGTCGCTTAATGTGCTGGGTACCTTCCAGCCCGCGGAGAAAGGATGCTTTTTGCCAAAAGGCTCTCGCACTCCAAGGATATAAAAAGAGACGAGAGGAGAGTGTTTCATTATGTAGATCAGCGTGAATCCTTTCAGGTAACACAGAAATAGTCACGTTCTTTATTATAAACTGCGGTGGGATGCTCGTGGCTCAGGATGCATCACTCTCCCGGAGTCCCAACGGTGGCACATCATCACGGTGGGGATGGATGCGATGTGATGTAGCGTCATTAGACCCGAATCCTGATTAGGCATACGGAAAGGCGGCCAGCAGAATAATTTTTTCCCCCAGCTTAGCCTCGGCGCTTTCAGTCCTAACCCTCCTGCCTCATTGCCTCTCTCATTTTCTTCCCTGCTCTCGCATCCACCCTCAAATGAGACATAAATCAAGCTGAGGAAAGCGAACACGAGCTGTTGGAGGCTTTGCTCTGATTAAACCTCCGTGGAGATCAGAGCCGCGGTCGTTACACTTCAGCTCAGAGCACCGCGAGCGATTCACCACCGAATATATCGTTAAGGCATCTCTCCACGGTCACCGGGTACCAAAATACCCCTGAAGATGCTGCATTTCAGCGAGCCTGGATGCAGATCTTCTCGCCTTCGTTACGGCGCGCTTGTGTGTAATCATCCAGGAGATAACCAACGGTGTGGGTTCCCGGTGGGCGAGCGCCAGGTGGAAACTTCTCAATTAAAGCAGAGAAATGTTTCGCTGCCGTCGGTTTGTATCTTGTGGGAAGTCCGGTGGGCTGGAGAAAACGAGCAGCTTTATTAGCGCTCAGGGCTCTCGTTTGGAGTGCAACACCTTAGTAACGGCGAAGGCAGAGGGCTCTTCAGGGGCTGAGGCAGCAGCTGCTGAAGTCCAAAGCAGAAACGGGCTGGGAAACCCATCATGGGCGTTTTTCGTGCCCGTTTCCCTTGAGAGCAGCCCTTCCACGTGTCCGCAGGGTCCTCACCCGGCTCCGCAGCCGCTTTCTGCCGTGCCCAGGGGACCCAGCAGCGTTCGGCGTTGCTTACGTGGGGCGTGCTGCGAGGTAAAGAATCTGGAAGGGTGGAAAACTCATTAATTGCAGTTGGCAGTAATTACTGGGCGTTGAATGCCTAATCCATCCTCTGCCCTGGGGGCATCTCCTGAAGCAGTGCAGGGGTGTCGGCACGCCGAGGCGGCGGCGCTGGGGTCAGCCCCATGGCCGTGGCGGATGCAGCGCAGAGCAGTGGGGTCTGGACACGGCCCCAGGCTCAGGGGTAGCGGCTGTTTGTCCCTCACAGTGGCTGTAGACGGGAGCCCTCCCCGTGCCAGCAGCGGGCAGGCGGCACGCAGGTGCTGGGTTACGCCGGGGAGGACAAGTGAGTTGCCAAAGGTCACGGAGGAAGTCAGTGTCGGAGCAGAGGGTCCCATGTCGGACGAGATCTAAGGAAGAAGCGTTTTACGCTGAGGGTGGTGAGACACCGGCCCGGGTTGCCCAGAGAGGTGGGAGATGCCCCATCCCTGAAAACATTCCAGGCCAGGTTGGACGGGGCTTTGAGCAACCTGATCTAGTTGAAGATGTCCCTGCTCGTGGCGGGGGGTTGGACGAGATGGACTTCAAATGTCCCTTCCAACCCAAACCATTCTACGATTCTATGTCGGAGCAGAGGGTCCCGCGTTTGGGTCTTGCATTCCCATCCCCAGCACGCATGTGCCTTCGAGCGAAGCCCTCTCCTCTTTTCGCAGCGGCAAAGGGCAGGATTTTTGTTTAGCAAATCGCCAGCTGTTGAAAAAATAACCTCCGGCAGGACGAGCACCCCCTCAGCGAGACCGGGGAGATGCCGAGGCTGGCGATGGAGAAGGGCACTCTGTGCGCCCCGGTCGCAGGCAGGCAGCGCCGGGCAGCGTATCGCGGTGTGCAGTGCGGCCGCCTCATGCTGGAAGAGTTTGGCAACACCTCCTCGAATCGAACTCGCCTGGCAGCGCGAGCAGTAATTGGAAAGATTTGTCTTCCTTAAACGTTCCGGTTTCAGCAAGATTTGGGAGCGTGGCCGGGAGCTGGAGCCTGCAGCGAGGATCTCAAGGACTTTGTTTTAGGATAGAAATAGTGTAAATGCTGGAGGCTTTTAAGACAGCTGCTGTAAATCTTCCCCATCCCATTGCCAGCATTAACTATTTAATTATTTTTATTAAAAAACTAGATTTCCTATCAGGAAGACAGCCAGCAGAGACGGAGAGAGAAGGAAAAAATCCATCCTTCCCCAAATTCCTCCTTGCAGGCAGGGAAGATGTAGAAGATGACAAGAAAAACAGATTTGAGGGGGACTCTTAGCTCGAGCGTGTTCCCTCTTCTGCAGGTTTTGCCGGAGTTTTGGTGCTGGGAGAGGGAAGGGCCCGTTTCTGCTCGGGGCCAGGGGTTCTGTAACTGGTTTAATATGATTCACGGGCTGCGACGCCTTTACCCGGGAGACGCGGAGGGCTCTTCAAGCCGCCCGCCTGGAGCAGCATTCAGCTCCTCGGGCGATGCTGCCCACCCCAATCCCTCCTCTCCGTAAAGTCATTTTTTAACCTAATTACAACCATTACAGCATACGCATGCTACTGCCTCCTCTAATTACCCCGCAGGGACCGGCTGGGCATCACCCGCCTTCTCAAGCCCTGAATGCGCATCTTTTATTCAGACCCCTGATTTAGTCTTCTTTTTTTTTTTCCCCTACTAAATCTCTACATCTGGGGCAGGCACATGCTGCTCCTTCAATAAATCAGAGCAAAAGGTGGAAAAACCCCATGAACATCACCCAAAGGACTGAGTCCGGCCAGTTATTGGGGTCCTAAACCATGTGTTTTACACCATGAAACATAAACGCAACGATTCCCCAGCTAGAGAAGAATAAAAATAAAGATAAAGAGAAGGTCGTTTCACATCTCCCAGCTCAGAGCAGCCTCTGTGTTAGTGATAAGCACTTTTCCCAGCCATGAAAAATAATAGGTGTGGAATTGGGTAGACTTGCCCTGGTGCGATGGTGGGAGCCGTGCATCGTCTTTGAGACGGGCTTTGGGGTGAAGGGGATTTATTTCCGGCTGGTTTAGAGGCTCGCGGCTTTATTTGTGGCTCTGTTACTACTCCCTGTGGCCGTGCTCAAATCTATCCCTTCGTCCCCCCACCCCAGTCTGGAAATAAGAGCATTTACTGGGCTTTACTTACTGGTTTCCCACCTTTCCAGGTGCGCAGCCCTTTAGCTCAAGTGAGGACTTGTGTCTTGGTGCCAGGGCGATAAATCCTGGATCTTTATCCCAAGAGCTTTCCAAAAGCTCCTTGTCGAAAGCAAACTCTGGCTCCGTGATGGTGCATGATCTCGTTAAATCTCCCTTTAAAATTAGCTGTCAGTCTAAAAAAAAATGAACAAAATCAGTTTTTCTCCTCCTTCTGCCACGGCTGAGCCCTCTGCTTCCTGCAGAGTGACACTTTTAAGGTACATTTACCAGTACGGGAACGTTAGTGTAGTAATGATGTCGCACTGGTTTGCACTAGTAGCATCGTAAAAGGGACTTTGCACGCGTATCGGTCGCGCGTGCTGAGTCAGCAGAAGCAATCCTGCGAAGGCAATGCCCGCAGCAGGTTGCCTCCATAAAATGTGGTGGTTGGGTCATAGGGGCCAAGCCGGTTCTTTGCTGTGGACTCGTGCCTAAAGGGAGATGCTTTGTGTCTGAGATCTCAGCGCGAAGCCGTCCCCTGAAGTTTCAGGGGAGCCGGGACTGAGCTCCCCAAAGCGACTCAGGAGGCGGCGCAGCAGAAGGCAGCGCACGACAGACAGTTGCAATTAAACACGACCGACAGTTGCAATTAAAACAGGAGCATCTTGATGGAAGATGGTGGAAACATCCTCTTTGGGTGACTTTCCGTACACCGTGGCAGTGGCTGTGTCTGAACGCAACGAGAAAGGAGCTGGAGTGGTTTCCATGGACGTGCGAGACCACAGTTGCTGTTTTCTGAGGTTTTCACACCGTTTTTACCCAGGGAGAGCCGGCGGCGGTCCCCGTTGTGCCTTGCAGCGAGAGATGCTCCGGCCACGCAGGGGAGCGGTTTCCATGGCAATTGCTGAGTCTAATGAATAAGGTTTGTTTTCTCATGAATGGGCAAAGCCCTGAGCTGCGCAGGAGCTGGCTCGGGGCATGCCGTGCCGTCACCCTCCGGACGGCTCCCAGGGGAGGGCAGGACCACCCCGAGTAGGGCAGTGCCCTTCAGTTCCCGCCGCTGCTGGCTTTGGAGCGACGCGCCTCAATTTTCCCCTTTTCCCAGCTCTTTCGGGTGAGCCTGGTGCTATAACCTTGTGTTGTGCGTGGCCTTGGGGAGGCTGCAATATCCCCCCAAACCCCTGCGCGGGACCACAGCACCGCGGCACGGGTGGACACACTGGAAATTATATTTTGGAGGATTGATCCCCCGGAGAAAGAGAAATTCTTCCTGGATTTGGCTCCTTTTAATCCCCTTTTTCCCAGCTGGGTTTTACAGCATCGTCGCCGCATCTCAGCAGCATCACCCGAACCTCTCCCAGAAGGGATGGGCTCAGGGAATGTTACTTCCCCAGCTCGGCTGCTCCCTGCTACGCCATCGGCGCGGCGTGTTAGAGAAGATGAAAGGTGCACTAAAACTGGCAATTTCTGCCGACTTGGCAATAAAAATTTAAGAGGCTTCAATTAAGCAACAGGTTCGAAGATGGAGCAATATTGTTTAATAGGGCTCTAGTGTGCCTTGGAGACTCATCCCCTCGGAGCGCTTGCATGGGACAGAGAGCATCAGCTACCAACAACCGCAGTACCAAAAGTGTAATTACAGAGGCAGGAGAATGGGACTCGGGGTCTGGCAGCGATCGCTCTGAAGCCCCGTATTTCCAAACAAGGTGTAGGCAGTGGCATTTGAAAATCAGGAGCAATTAAATAGTATTCCCCACGTTTCCTAACCCTCGCTCAGAGCATCTTCTCCTACCTACGGTCTTACACGTCCTCCTAGAAGAACATTCACTCTCCGATTTCTTTGTTTCCCTCAATCCCACGCACTCTCCCAGTTGATTTCCTCCGGTTTATCATCAGGCTCTGAATTAATTCAACAACAAGAAGCAAACTGGCAGGCAGGGGTGGCCAGCCGCGTGGAAAACCTCATTGCACAGGAGCGGTTCAAAGCAGGAGATGTACAGAAACGATTGCATGGCTGTTCTTGGAGGGCAGCGGAGCGGTTTTGCTTAGAAAAAAAAGCATTAGGAGTGAATCAGCCTGTTTGTTTGTAAAAGGATACAAAAGGAAATAGGTTTGGAGGCAAGCGATGGAAACGAGTCAGGGCCGGTAACGGTGCGTCTGACCAGGGAGAGATTGGAAGGGGCTCGCTTAGGGAGGAGGTCAGAAAGAGAAAACATCAGGGATGGAGATGAAGTAATCATAGAATCGTAGAATCATAGAATCGTTAAGGTTGGAAGGGACCTTTAAGATCATCAAGTCCAACCATTACCCTAACCTGACGAAAACCACTTCTAAACCATATCCCCAAGTACCACGTCTACCCTTTTTTTAAACACCTCCAGGGATGGCGAATCCACCCCCTCCCCGGGCAGCCTATTCCAATGTTGGATAACCCTTTCAGTGAAAATTTTTTTCCTAATATCCAACCTAAACCTCGCCTGGCTTAACTTTAACCCATTACTGGTAACGGTCTGGGTGCTCCTGCTATCCCTTCCCCGTGTTATAAGGATACGAGGATTTTTTAAAAAATGCTAGAAGGTTGCTCACTGAGGACAGGAGGGCTTCAGAGCGTCCAACGCCCACCACGCACCCACCCAAACTGGGCACCTCTATAGGACTTTGGCCAATGGAGTCCAACAAATAGAGCCGACGGTGTCCGGCAGAATGAGGTGGGATGCTTTTGCTGGCTGTAGATATGCCAAGGAGGTGACCAGGAGGGAGAGGGCGGAGCTTATTGCAATTTAAGACGGAGTTTGCACATGGGCGAAGGGTACAGCTCGTTTAGCGGGGAGCTAGAAGCGAGCTCTGGATGCAGCGACTGCCGGGGGCGCCGTGCAGCGGGGCCTGGGAGCAAACCTGGGATGAGCCTGTTATGGTTTGAGAAACCCGTAACAATTCATTGTCATTTAGAAAATCATTCTCTCACCCGATGACCCCTCCCCAGCCGGGAAAGGGAATGGGGGAAAAAACAAGGAAACCCGGGAGTTGAAGTATAAACAGA
>RSEF01000027.1:950985-964877 GCA_003993805.1 Himantopus leucocephalus | reverse complement strand
ATATTTTCACAAATTCAGACACCAGAGTCTTCTAAAAGTGCAGCGTTCCCAAGAATTCGAAGAGAAATTAGTCCTTTGTTGCTCAAACCAGGACAGGGATCCACCCAGCAAAGCAAAAGCTGGGACTGGGAGGAGGAGTAGGGATGTCCACCTCCCACCGGGTGCAGAGATGGAGATGGAGGAGAATGGGGCACGATCCCCATCTTTCCCATGCTAACAGTGTCCCTCCTCTTCCCTTATGCCCCCCGGGGCTCAGTTGGCAGTATCTGCCTTGAGAGAGCATTTCACGCCTCCGTGGCACCCCAGTTTTATCCAGAGCCTGCTACCCGTTTCTCCAAGAGGAGCTAGCCCTCCTGCAGCAGGGACAAGGGATGTTCAGACCAGCTGAAGTAGGACACGGTGCCAGGTGGTTCCTGGGACACTCAGGACATGTGAAATGCGATTCACTGCCTGGTTGCCTGTTCCTGGCAGAAGGTCAATGCTCCTCACCTCTAAGGGAGGACGTGCCTGCTGGATGGTGACACCAGGTCTCGCACCACTTTTTTGCAGCCTAGTAGGAGAGGAGCTCCAAAGCCAGCAGGTCTCAGCCACGTTTTGGGGGTAGCAAACGTCTTGGTCTGTGTCTGCATGGACCGGTCCATGACAGATTACTCTAAGCATCCTTGTCCAGGGTACACAAGCTGAAGGACCTCTAGCACAGTGAATAATGTATATATATAATATAGTTTTGGCTCATTAAGGTCCACTAGGAGCTAGACTCTTGTACAGACTCTTGAATAAACCCTCTCCACTCCTCAAATTCCTCCCCTCACTCTTCCCCCAAGGGTGCTTGCTGGGCTGTGGGAAGAGCAGTCATCTTCATCTCAATCTTGATGACCTTGATTTTGCATGACAAGCTGCATACTTAATTAATTAAAGAAAAAAACCCTCCGTTCCTTCTAAAAGGCCATTATTTTAATTTTGACAGGTAATTACAAGAGAAGAAATGATAAATCTTCCTGAACACTGTTTGTCTTTAGCAGAGGCATTAATTATGGATGTTTTACAGCTGAGGCTGGATGTAGCTGAAGACATGTCAATGGATGAAGAAGTGCTCGAGACCACCTTGAGCATGACTTCCTGACGGGTAGCCCCACCACTGCATTTCTTCCCACGCCGTAGGAAGGATGATGCTCTTCTGAAGCTCCATAGCGGGAGCGAGGGAGTGAAACAGCTAAATGAAATTCACTAGAGAAACTCGTAACGGCATGACACGCTTGGCCTCTGGAACTCATTGCCATCATATATCATCTGGCAGCGTTTAAAAAGGGATCACCGTTTTATGCAGATAATAAGAAAATCCAGAGNAAAAAAAAAAAAAAAAAAAAGAGAGAACCAAGATATTCGGTGAAGAGTGGAAATAAGTGCGCATGATTTCTCCTGCATTAGTGTGCTCAGTCCCATAAATGTGCACCCCACAGTAATATCAGCTCCTCCACGTGTCCTCCACAGGAAGAGGAGACCACCACCTTGCAGGCTGATGAACCAGCTACTTCCAATCTCACCCTCTAATGGCCATGGCCAAGCGCTGCTCGCCTTCCTCTTGGACAAGGCATTAATTTGGGTCCCTCTTCTCTATTCTACCAACCATCTCCACAAAAGCTGTAGGATCTCCACCAGCCTGCAGACCGCGCTGTGGATGGAGACCAGACACTGCTGTCCTTGTGCCCCCATGTCCCAAGGGTTGCCAAAATGCTGGCATACCGGCAAAGACGGTGCTTTTTTAAGCTGCCATGGCCAAGTTGTTATTTGCTTCTGACATCACTCGCTGCAGCTCTAAAAGGAGATTCATTTTGGTAGGTGATAAACCCAAGTCATCAAAGCACCAGAGCTGGCCAGAAAAGTGCTTTCACTCAGACCTCGCATGGAAATAGCAGCTTCGATGAGCCCAGGTCGGCCTTGCTTCTGGTCGCTAACATGCAGGTAATGGGGAGGGGGCCAATTAAACAGTCGTTAGCCTTTTCTGAGGCATGAAAGCCATTTACATCCCCCCAGCCCGGGAGCTCCCCCCACGCAGCCGCCGCGGTGCTGGTGGGCAGGACGGGGTGCGGGGCGCTGGCTGCTGCGGCGGGGCTGGGAGAGGATGCGAAGGGTCTCGGTTCCAGCCGAAATGCTGATGGCTCAGAGAGCGTCCTCCCCTACCCCTGCCCCTTCCTGGCAAAATATTAAATCGGTAGAGATCAAAAATTCCCTCTCCTTGGCTTCTATTTCAGCTTCGCAATTATCACACCGCAGAAAACGGGCTCCTCCCCTCCACATGTTGCTCCACGGAGCATCCCTGTGCCTGGACTACCCGGGAGGAGTCCATGTTTTGCTCCCTCTCCGTGGGGAGACCGTGTCCCGCGTCCCAGCCCTGCGAGGAGGTGCGGCAGGACGGAGCAGATGCTGGGGACAGCCCCTGGGAGAAGGGGTCCAGCCGAGCAGTTGCCAAGGAGATGCTGCTTTCCCATCCCACTCTCACTCCTGACCTTTCGGCTTTAAATGATTTCCTGCCTGGCTATACGAATAAGCAAAGGCATTTAGTACATCTGTAAGTGTCATTAGCAGGGTAATTTGCACACACTGTGGTTGTAACTATCATTAAGAGGGCGATTTTCAAAGACCAGCAATAAGTCAATTAGATTTGATGTGATATTAAAACCAGCGCCCGTCCGCAGAGGGGAGCTGAGAGGCGGGTCGGACCCCTCGATGGTGGCTGCCTCCTGCTTTTTCCAATTATCCCGTAAAGTCCAGATTAAACAGAAGGATTTAGGTGGAGTCCAGCTACCCAAGCTGGCAACCACTCCGGTAATTAGTTAGTGCTAGACTAAAGCACGCGGCGGGTCCCTGAGTGCTCCGGGGGAGCGCTGGCATAGGGATAAAGGACCCACCAGCATCCCATTTCCAACGACTAATGGAGAGGGGCTTGGCTGGGAGGATCTGGTGCACCACGCATGGGCAGGAGCACTGCCAGAGCACATCTATCTACACCAGCGTTTGCCCCAGCTGCACTTTAGGGGAGGATTTATCTCATCCTGGGAAAAGCTGGGTTCAGCTGAGGGGGAAGCCAGCTTTTGCAGGCTGACAACACATTTGGGTGCAGATCCAGGCAAATCCGGGCTGATGGAAGGTGCAAGGTGGCACCCTGCCCCGGTGCTCACACCCCTTCGAGACCCTTCCCCGAGCTGCGATCTCGGCCCCTCCGCGGACTCACGCAGCTGCCTTTGTATCCCATCACCACGCAGGGTTTTTCTCCACGTTACGAGCGCTGGATTGTCATTTTTGCTGGAAAGCTGAGCTCCTCATCAGCCCAGAGGAGAGGCTGCTGACCTCCGGCCCCCCCAGACTCCCCCCCCGCCTCCACGTGCTCTGCGGCAGGGCAGGTTTCTATGGGGTTTTTTCCACGCTTTCCTTGCCAAAGGGCAGACACGGCATTAAGACATCACAGGAGGCCCCAGAAGGCTGGGCCGGAGCCAGGCTCCCGCATTAAACACCAACCCTGTCAGCGAATAACCTACGAGGTATGGAAGGCTCCATAGCCCGGCTGTCAGCCACACGCATCTCTTTTGCATTTGACTTCACCCAAAGGAAAATCCCAAATTCACTGCAAACCACCGTGAAGGTTTTGCACGTGCCCCAAATGAGCCCGTCCTGGGTACCTAAAGATGTCCCCCTGGGGAGGTGTCCTGCCCTCGCAGATATTATCACACTGACGGATGAGCTGCCAAGGGGAACATCCCTGGATGCTTGTACTAAGCCATAATCACGCTGGAGTCACTTTATTGTACTTTGAACAGCCTCAGACAGAAGCAAAGGATAAATCCAAATTATTAAACCCCTTAATCACTTCTTGTCACCAAGCACAGAGAGACGGGATGAGGTTGTAAGCACCATCTGTGGTGCAGCCAGACAAGAAACCCCTGGGGCCGAGCAAGGATGAAGATGAGCACCCAACAATGGTCACCTCTGCCCTGGACGTTTGTCCCCCACCTGGGTTACCATGCCAAGTCTTTGAGGGGCTTTTTGCTCCCCACCTGACTTGAGCTTTTCACCCTAGTGCCTCCCTTCGCCATATCGTGGGGACAATAGTGCTCCTCTCCTGCGCAGGGACATTACAAGGATAAGCATGCTGAAGACTGTGAGATGGTGAGACATTACTATGGTAACAGGAGTACCGCATACCTGAGACAAACCTGGAGGAGAAGGCCTCGATAAAAAGAGCAGAGAGGCGCAGAAGAAGCGGAGACTTATTCTAACCCTTGCCAGCTGGGAGCAGGCACCATGCCATCACCCAGGCTGAGGAGTGAGGAGTCTCAAGAAGAGATAAAGCAGATGAGATGGGAGAGGCAAATTAGCTCTGCTGGGAGCCTCCTGCCTGCTCAGGAGGGACAGATGGACACAGGACCACCTACAGCACCTCATTGTGACTTCACTGGGTGGGAAACTGGCAGGCAAGCCAACAAGTTGGCCATCACTTAAGGAGATGATGTCCTCAGGCTCATCACAGAGCACATTAAACTAGCCTGGGCACCATGTCCAGGGCAGGGAAGAAGAATAAGGCAACAGTGTCGTGAGGGAAGGATGGTTTGAGACCCACGGGTACGCTGGAGGGTCTGGGAAAGATAAGGCTTGTCCCTGGCATGGGGACAACTGCAGACACATCCATGGCTTTGAAGTCTCCCATTCCCCACCTTCCTCCTCATTCCTCCTGCCACAGATTCACAGGCACGTCCGATGTTCAGCCGTTGAGACCAACCTTCTCAGCACCACGGGCCACTTCATCTCCCCCAGTTCCCCAATAACTCACGTGGGAATGAAGCATCTCTCAAACCATCCAGTCTCCACAGGAAAACCCACCACTTCCTTAAGAGGTTTGCTCACATGGTTAATCACCCTGCCTGCTTGACGCACGAGCCTCATTTCTCATCCAATTCCCTCCCAGCCACCTCGTCCCTCTTGTACTCTTATTTCACTGGATGTTTTGCTCTTGCAGAGATGCTCACACTAGAATAAAACCACCTCACAGTCTTCTTTTTGAGGAGCTGAAGAGCACAAACTCTTTCTTTCTCCTTTCAGACACTTTCTCCTGTTTACCCATCACAGAAAAAAATTGTGTAAAAGGATCTGTCCTGCATCCCTCCCAAAGGGTGATGCTTAATAAGCTGGTTTTATTCTCCTCACCTGCACAAAATTGCTCTCACAGGTGTTTCAGGGCTTGCAAAAGGGCCATTTTTATCATTTAGTCATTGAAGGTTTTCAAATCCCTTAATTATATGCAATTCGTAGCGGTTTGAAGAAGCCGAACAGCATCGGCAACTTCTGTAACAATCGACACAAAAGCGTCTTCCAAGTGTCTCTTTTATGTGGTTTTGCCCATAATCATGGCAGAGAGATAAAGTTCTGTAATTTATTTCCACTAATATAGTCAGGCAGCGATTGATGTTTTTATGAGGGTGAATATGTCTGTGGGATGCACTAATGTTTATAGGCTGGTAAATTTGATTTATATGGAATAGTCAGCGTTGCTATTGGTAAAGACCCAGTGTTTCTAGGAGAGCTAATACGATTTGCATTGATGAGATTAATATCAATTAAGCACTCCCAGGTTTGCAGAGTGCAGCTGACGTGATTCCCACCGGCTCTAACCCCAGGGGGTGAGGGGGCTGTTTGCTTTGCAGGCAGCGAGCGGGTGTTTGACCCCAACAAGCACAAACCCCAAGGGATTTGGTTGCCCTTACTGGTCCCAGCCCCAGAAACACCAGGTCTGCTCATGCAGGAGGAGATTCTGGCTCTGCTCGGCTCTTCCTCCCCTCGTTTAAGGCGATGGAATTTAATGGGAAGGGCACAGCATGGACATGCACACCACGATGTAGGGCAGGAGCATCCTCTGGATGTGTGTGCTCGCTCCTCCATGTACAGTGACCAGTGGGAAGATGCAGAAGGGACTTTATGGCTTCAGGAGCTCCATCTGCGCTCAGGACCAGTCTGATGGCGGTGGTGTTTCAGTGCCCTCTTGTGCCCAAGCACAGAGGGTTTACGGAGGAGCTGAGCCCGGAGAGATGCTGATGCGAAGTTCTCCTCGGTGGTTTTGGGAAGAGGGGAGAATGTTTTCCACCAGGATCAACCCCCTTAGCATGATCCTGACTTAATGCCCAAAACCCAAGAAGAGATAAAACCCACATAAAAATTAGGCTTAATGCTTTTAAATACCAGGTGCCCTGGATCGCAACGGAGGGCGCCCACAGCAGGGAAGGCAGAGGGGACTTGGGGTGACTCCATGCGAAGGTGGCACGGCGGGGCAGCCCGTCACTGCCGGAGAGGCGTGGGAGGAAGCGATGGGGCTGGAAATGATGCCGGGGATCTGCCGGGAGACCCGGCTCAGCTGCTAGCGTGGGTGCAGCTTCCCAGCGCGGTGTATCCAGGATTTTTGGCATTAACAGGCTGTCTTAAGCTGATCCTTCCGCTGCTCCCTCCCCCCTCAAAGCATCTTGGCTCAGCTGGAAAACAGGGGATTTGTCCCAGCTCTGTCCCACGGTACCAAATGCCACACCAGTCATCCACCCTCCGAGCCCAGCCTTTGCCACCTGACCCACGGGGATGGAGGGGACTGAGAGGGGTTGTCCCTGGCCGCCAGGCGACACAAGCCGTCCCGAGCCCATCACACAGCCTTTCAGCGGTGGATGGAGTTTGACAGGCTCCAGAGTCAGCCTGAAAGCTTACAGCCGCCGAACGACACCGGAACGGTGAGATGACAAACTCAATCTCATTACAGCTCAGAGAAGGTTAAACAGGAGCCGTCTTCCCAGCACCGCTTTAAATCCTCCTGACAGGGAAACCTTCCCTGCACAGGTAAATAATTTAAAACCTGAGTTATCTGGCTGATAACTCAAAGCTTAATCATGTGCCTTATGTGAGCTGTTAGGCAGAGCTGTGTCACAGGTTGGACCCAGATGGAGCTGGGGTAGACCGAGGCAGGCGTGAGCTTGCAAAGACTCGTGGTTGGATGAAGATTTTGCAGCAGCCAGCCTGAGGATGACATGAAAAGCAGATCATTTCCTTCCAAAATGAGAAACACATCTGCTCAAGTGAAGGGAGTGATGTCCATCTGCTCACCCCAGGACCAGCATCCACACTGCTGAGAGACTTCCGCCAGCAATCAGCTCAAGCTGTGGAGCCCTGAGGTGTTGAAGAACACCACGAAGCCAGTGGTCCTACAGCTGGGGGGGGAAATCATCCCTATCGATGTCACCCTGACAGCCAGAGAAACCCAGGGGCTGTCCGTGGATTCGTGGGTGGAGGTTACAGCTGCCCTGGGAGCAACAGGGTGATGGATGGCCGAGAGGCAGAGCGCGCTCACATCCAACACATCTGCAAGACACAAGGTGGTCACAGCTGGAGCTATTGGTGGGATGAAGCACCGCAGGGTCGTATCTGGTGGCAGTGCAGTCCCACACATGGTGGGAGTGGGCTTGACACATCGAGCTCTCTGCTGTGAAATGTCCCTACCACCCAAGTTTCTGCATTAGTCATGAACCAAAGCCATCTTCATCCCACTATCTCCAATAACTTGTTGCTTTAACGCTCTCTTGGGCTCTTGGTAGCCACTGGTGCCTGGGAAGGAGTTTAACACATGAAGAGCACGTCCATGGCTTGCACCAGACTAACTACTTCAATCCCCCAAGAAATAAAACCTAACAATGGTGGAATCTGCAAAATCCAGGGTTTGGTTGGTGGTTCTCTAGTGGTTCCCCTCAGTCCTTCCTCTGGAGCACAGTTTTTTTTGGAGATGTCTGCAGCCGTCTTGGCCCAGGGACCCTGTGCCTTTCCTTGACATGGTCAAGGCTGCTCATCAAACAATATTGGTCCCTGCTGCCTTCCTCCACCACCCGTCACTGTCCATCTGGGAGATTTTTCCATGTCCCAGGAGCGTTCCTGTGATAAGCTAAATATCTCCCTTCCATCCCCAAAGTATGAGTTGGCCACCGGCAGGGATTTGCAATTTATATGTTAATTGTATCCGCCTCCAGGGACTGTGCTGACCTCCAGAAGGGGAGGTTTAATTGAAAAATATGCAAAGGATGCTCCTGACTTTTCATCCAGAGAGGAAGTTTCCCCTGGTCTGTGCAGACAGCTGAGAACAAGCAGCCTTCCCAGAGAGACACTGAGCCTCACCTACGCTGATGAACGGGGTCTCGCTAATTAGGCTTCAGCCTGTGCCACATAATAGGAGAAGAAACCAGGGTAATCACGTTTGCTCCCAGCTGACAAAGAGAAGGTCCTTTAATCAGCATCCTCTGGGCTTTGACCCTGTGCTAATGATCTGGCACCTGGTGGGACGCTGGAAAAGTTTGACATTTTAAGAGGAACTCCAGCAAAGTAATCGTTGAGGTCTCCGCACCTCCGAAAATGTCACAAGAGGAGATTAAAACCAGCACCTGAGTAAGTGGAGAAGATGGTGCCTAGTGTTCCCGGGAGCTCCAGGCTTTCTGCATTAAGGGAAAAAGGAAATTAGGATTTTTCCCGAGCGCCTGCTGATCCCCAGAGATGGACTGAAACAGAGAGGTACTGCTGAAGCTGCCAAAGCTCTCAGGCAACAAAACGATTGCAAAGATGCAGCCACTAGGGACTGGAAACACCCATGGAGATGTTCCTGCACAGCCAGGCTCTGCTTTCCTGCTGGGAAACCAGTGCCGTGATTTATTGGCAACCTCTGCCACGTGCAGGGACGAGGCGGGTTGGGATGGAGCATTTCCCACTGCAACAGGGGTGGGAAAACTGGGGAGAAGGGAAAAGAAGCCACTTGCTGAAGGTCATTCAGCAAACCAGGGACGGGGGGAGGACCTGGCGTCCTGGCTGCTGGCACATGCTTGTCCCCAAGCCCTGGGGATTTCCGTGAGCTCACGGGAAGACGACAGGAACGAAAAAGGAGCTGGAAAAGCAATAAAGCCCTAATCCTCACAATCCTCGCCTTCTTTCCCTGAAAGCCCATTGCTTCTGCGAGGGCCCTGCGGCATCGCAGCAGGATGGCTCGTACCTACCGACTGCATTGCAGAGCACACACGCAGGCAAATTAAATTGCTGTTCTGCTGGCGTTTCTTCATCTTAAGCCTTTTGTTTACCTACCTTATTTCCAGAAGTTTAGGAGCGTCTCTTACATTTCAGCAAAAGAAAAAAAGAAAAAAAAAAAAACAACACAAGAGGTGAGGATTCTCTGGTTTAGATTTTTTTCCTAGTTATGAGTAGGAAAAGCAGCTCTGCACCCTGGAGAATGGTTTTCCTATAGGAAAGGGAACTGGTGCCCAGCACAGCCCGGTCTGAAACAAAGAAGGAGAATCATCTCAGCGATTGCGGAGATGAACAGCAGAGCCATGTCTGTCCTCCTCGGGAATGAACACCCATTGTCGCTGCCGTCCTGTTGAGCTGAGAAGCCACCGGGGATGAGACTGGAACAAAGTCCTGCTGAGGACTTAAGCCCTGTAAGGGGGAAAGGGCTGAAAGGAGCCTTTTCTGACCCATTCATATGTAGGAATTCTGCTCAGGGGAAGGTCTTCAGTGACAATCACATGCCAAGAGGTTTCACCATCACCTTCAGATGGGTTTTGCCTGTGCCAACTGCCCGGGACACTGTGGTGAAGCCACTGGAGAGGAAAAACATCATCACTTTTACTGCCTTCACCAAACAGACAGGGACTACACAGTGCCCAGATTACCCAAAAATCCTAGAAACCTCCCCCAAACCACTGGCAAACTTGCCGGGATGGCAGACAGCAACTAAATCCAGTGCCAGCCCAGAGATTGACTCATGAGGTGAATAACTCCCGGGCACGGAGCACGGTCCCCGAGCATCGCTCACTGCCCCGTGCCACCACCGAGGAACTCCCACGCTGGAGCAGTATTTCAATGTTTCGTGGCATTTCATTAAGGGTTATTAGCAGCTCTGTAATCGCCACCGGAGCAGGGTTTCATGTTCTGCTTAATGAAGTGTCAGCGCTTCTGAAGGGAAGATACGTGTTTTAATGATGGTTTCAGGCTGCGGTGGAAGCGCGCAGGCGGGGAGGGAGAGCCGGATGGTTTGGAAACCGGGGTGAGGGCAGTGCCCAGCACCAACTGCCCCAAAACCTCGTTTCAGCCCCATTTCATCCAGGCATGGGGGTCCACCACCGGGACATCGTCAAACAGCGGGGATACAGGAGATGTAATTTAACAGGAAAATTCGCTTTTTTTGGTGCTTTGCTCCATCTAGTGCCCATGGAGTGAGGCTCTAAGGGGACACAGGTGTCGGTCGTACATTCTGGAGCACTTTTGGGAAGACCCTGGGAAAGCCACCTTGTCCCGTAGACCTTCTCCCCCACCACCACGTCCCCCCACTCTCCGTGGGGAGCAGCCCTGGCTTGTCCCAGCCTCTGGGGAGGAATGACCCAGCCCCACGGGATGAACAATAAAGCAAAAATAAGCCCAGACACACCGGTCCGGCTCCACAACCCCAGCACGGGGGACCAGCGGCCGCAGAGGGCAGGTTGGCAAGACAAGGGGTGGTTTAGGGATGCAGCGGGCTCCTCTGGAGAGCCCCCTGCACCCCCAGTTCAGGGCCAGCACCCACATCCCCATGCCGAGGGATGCCCCGGGTAGCTCTGCCCCTGCTCCTGCTCTGATGTCCATGGATGTAGCCCCCCCCAACAAGGAGCTGTGGCATTTTTAGGCCACCCTGTGATCAGCCACGAGGTCCCCCACACTGCTGCAGGGCCGGGAGCTGCAGACAGATCCCCATCCCCCTCAGGGAGCCCAAATTTCTACTTTATTACTCCAACTTGAATGCCAGAAGATAAAAGTTCTCCTTTGTATCCCATCTGCGGGATGCCATGGGCATCACCCTCCCCATCACAGCACATCTTCCACCGCTTCCTTCTCCCAAAAAATAAACTCAAGGCAGCAGGATACAGGGATGCTCCGTGGTCCGGTCCCGGTCCAGTGCCCAACACATTCTGGGGGGACAGGAGCGCCCCACAGCACCACCCATTTTCTGCAAGCAGCTTGCTGGGAGAAAGCAGGTAGAGCTCTGCTCTCATCCCACTCCCTGCATAGGCAGGCAGACTGGTTGAACTGGGCACAGGTAGGCATCCTGCCACCCCAGGGCTGGCTGGGGGACGGGGCTGAGCGCTTGTGTCCTGCCTGGCCAGAAAGCGAAGGTGGCAAAGAGGGAAAGGGGGATTTGTCTGCCTGGTCAGGAGGGTCAGTGGCCACAAGATGACTGTTCTGTTGATGGAAATGGAGAAGCAAGGGCAGAGAGGGGAAAAAAGGAGAGAAAAAGGATGCAAAGACCAAGAAAATGGAGTGGGTCAGCTGCCGTCGAGGGTCTTGTAGCCAGAGGTGGGGGGAAAAGGGCCAAGCCGAGCTCCAGAGGGGTGACAAACTTCATCCCACCTTAGATGGGCTCTATCTGACCAGGTAGGGGCAGAGAAAGCCCCTGGGGCCAAGTGGTGGCACTCAAGGCTGCAAGAGCCAGGGGACAGCCTGAGGCAGAAAGGATGGGGACCAGGACAGGTCCAGGGCTGTGCCACCCACCTCCAGGCTGTGCCCCCGGTCAGGATGGGGGGCGGCTGGGGGCCGAGGTCCATGGGTGCGCTGGTGGCAGGTGAGGTGTGAGCAGCAGCTGAAGCCCCTGCGGCAGAGCAGGCACCAGTAGGGCACTGGGGATGAGCAGCTCGGAGCGCTGGATGAAGGCTTTGCCGCAGCTAGGGCACGGGAAGGGACACTGGCCCAGGTGGGCACGGCAATGCTTGGACCAGCTTGGAGCTGACGCTGAAGTGGTTCCCACACTCTGGGCAGCCGTAGGGCCGCTCGCCCGTGTTACAGCCGCGGTGTATGGTGAGGTCGCAGCGCTGCAGGAACCGCTTGCCGCACTCTGGGCACCGGTACGGCTGCTCGCCCGAGTGGATGCGCCGGTGCTTGCTCAGGGCGGAGCACTCCGTGAAGCCTTTGATGCACACAGGTAGCATCAGCGGCGAGCGGCGAGGAAACCACAGCCACCAGGCTGCTTGCCCAGCCCAAGGGCACTTTGGCTGGGTGGCCCCAGTGGCTACTGTGCCATCCACGAGCCATGCAGCGGCCCTGGGGCTGAGCAACCTTGGTGCTCAGCGAGACAGGCGGGTGCCTGGCCAGGCCAGCGCCAAGATGGACGTGGCGCTGGCCTGTGTTCTGGGTCTGCGTCTGCAAAGCATGGGAGGCGACGGTGCTGGGAAAGGGATGCTAAAACAGAGCTCCTGCTGCTCCCCAGCTGGGTCACATACCTCCACAGGGCTGTCACCTCCCTGTCCCCAGCCACCAGCAGCTCTGAGACCGCCAGGCATCACAGCACGCCAGTGATAACAGGACCGTTGTATGGGCACAAGGCGCCACCTGACAGCAAAAAGAGAAAGATTTTTCCTTGCTCATGGCCCTCACGAGCCCCAGGAGCTGCAGAGGCAGCTCGGGACGGGGCAGAGGCTGTCATCCCCCAGGTGTGGTGTAACACATCCCTGCTGGGCACAAGAGACAGGAGTTTTGGCAGAGATTTATTAACTTGCCCCAGCTGCATGTGGGAGCCAGAGGTCCTGGGCCTGCTTTGGGCTGTGAAAATGGCAGTGCTGTCCTCTGAAATGCCCATGAGAGGCCGAGAACAGGCAGAAAACAGGGATAACAACGGCCACCGGGTCACCGGGTCCCTTCTGGCGGCCAACTCACCATGCAGCAAGGTTCGGCGCCCAGGGGGCTCAGCCAGGGCAACTATCTTGTCACCACAACCCCCAGTCCTGCAGGACCAGGTCAGCCTGGCCACCCGCAACCGCATCCCAGCTCCCTCCTACCAAGGAGAGTGGCCGGAGCCAGCCTCGGCATGTGTTGTTTGTCCCTTCCGCAGTGTCACAGGTGGGCGTCACCTCCGGGGAGCTAGGACGAGATGCTCAGAGAAATGTATCCGTAGCTGGGGATCGTCTCGGGGTTTTACAGGGAGTGCTGCCAGCTCGAGGTGGTGGCTGGTCCCGCGCTGAAGCAGAGGAGGTGGCTCCCATGGAGGGTTTCTCTTTGGTGTTCCACTTCCTTTCACGGGGGCGTAGCTGGGGAGGAGAAACTTTTGTAATTTCTGTGTGTGTTCCTAATCTCTGCTCTGTTTTCTGCTGGTGGAAGAGATTGCAACCAGCTGGCCTCAGATAGTTGCCCTGGCTGAGCCCCCTGGGCGCCGAACCTTGCTGCATGGTGAGTTGGCCACCAGAAGGGACCCGGTGACCCGGTGGCCGTTATTATCCCTGTTTCCTGCCTGTTCTCGGCCTACCTACGTGGCCCCGACCCACACCAGGCTCTAGACTGAGCCCTGCTCCTGCCCTGCCCCACACCAGGCTCTATGTCGGGCGCTGCTGCTGCCCAGCCCCACGCCGGGCCCTGCCCCACGCCGGGCCCTGCTCCTCCCGTGCCCCACACCGGGCCCTGCCCCACACCACCCTCTATATCGGGGCCCACTCCTGCCCTGCCCCACATCAGGCCCTGCCCCACGCAGGGGTTCCGCTCCAGCCCGCCCCGGCTCGCCGTGGGCACGGTCCTGGCGGTGCCGGTACTGCCCCCGGGGCCTCCGGTACCGCCCCCCGCCCCGAGCCCGGCGCATCACGCGTGCAAACGGGCAGGGCTTTGTGCTTGTGAACGCACGCACCTCATGTGCACATGCGCACGCCTTTGCACACACACATACACACGTGCTTTCACACTCCTGTCTGTAAACACACCTCTGCACCCACATCCGCAGGCACAACCACACCTTCACACCCTCCTGTATGTGCACCCACGCGCCTGCACGCTCACGCCGAGTGCGAGGTCCTGCACGTGGGTCGGGGCGATCCCAAGCACAG
>RSEF01000027.1:938689-949985 GCA_003993805.1 Himantopus leucocephalus | reverse complement strand
AGCCTGTCCTCCCAGCAGAGGGGCTCCAGCCCTCGCAGCTTCTTCACTTGCTGCTGCTGCAAGAGGGGGCAATAGCCCTAACGCCAGCAGAGCTGGGCAGGTCACCCAGGCAGGAGGTCAAGCCACCATGGTCTGTCCCAGCTCATCCTCAGTGGAGGAAGGGCAGGACCAGCTCGGGAAGGCGGAGGTGGTTGGGTGCTGCCTGAGGGGTCCCCACCGCTCCCCATCGCACCCCCCATCACATGGGCTGCTTGCTGGGGAAGGGAAGAGCAACACACATCCTCCAGCCATGCGATGCTCCACTGGCCTTTCCCACCGCGGGGACCGGATCCAGCCACCTCCCAAACTGGGCTGCTCCCCTCCAGCGACCAGCTGGGGACAGGATCCTCCTGTCAATTTGCCACCAGATGGCACCAAATAAACCACCGTTGGGTGGCTCAGGGCCACCACCACCCCCAAACCAGAGCGTGTCCCCCATCACCCCATTCCTCTGCCCCCCACCTCGGCCGGGAGCTGCCGGCGCTGCCCGTGGGGCGATGCAGCCAGTTCGGGCACAGGGTTATTTGCATCGGGTATTGTTTTATTTTGGTTTTAGCAGCGTCTGATAAGGCACCCTCCCTCTGCGTGTTTATATGCTGTCGGAAAATTAAATGATTAAGAATGGGTGTTTGCATTTCAGTGGAAACTATTAGACGGTAACGAGTCTGGCCGGGTCTCAGCAGCCTTTTGTGTCAACATAACCGCGGGCTCAGCCTTTGCCGGTCCGCGCCTCCGAGAGCAGCGTCGGTCACTCCTAATAATGTCAAACAAGTGCTTTTAAATATTAAGGACCTAGTTCTTTTATTTGCTATTTTTTTTTCAGGGGTATTTAATTTACATAGCAATTCTTATTGAGGCCTTTGAATGGCAGAGCGGCAGTGGCGGTTCATTCATTGGCTTCGTGTCTCATTATGAGAAGTTATGGAAGGACTGGCTAATGTGATCTGCCGCCTCGTTAAGAAGTGGTAATGACGTAGGATGACTAAAATTAGCAACGTAAATAGTTCACCCTCCTCCCACCCCAGCACCAAGTGCAGTGCAGCCCCCCTCCCGCCCCCCGCCAGCCCTCCACCCTTCAGCAAGGGCTGTTGGGGCCATTTTCGGTCCCTCCTTTCACCGTCGCCCACTCCTGAGTTGCTTCGGTGAGGAGGGTTTCGGGGAGGTCCAGGGGCGCGAGGTTGGATCCTTAATCCCAAGAGATTACCACGGTCGCCTTCCCTGCGCTCCTGGGTTTCCTCCTCCTCCCTTCGCCCCCTCCTGCCCTCTCCGCCTCATCACCAAAAGCATTAAAATGGTGAAGTTTGGGTCAAAATTCCCCTTGTTAAAGGGATGGGGTTTTCTAGCATGGAGAATTATATCTATATAGATTTTATATATATATATATGTATATATATATGTATATATATATGGGGAGAAGACCCCAGGTGAGGGTCTGGGGGTCCGTAGCTGGCCCTGAGGGCAGCCCCGTCCCTGGGAGGGATGCTGTGCTGGGTGGGTTGTGGTGTGTGTCCGCCACGGTTTGCTCCCGCTCCCGGGGGTCCCCACCAGCACCCCCTCTCCTCTGCTCTGGTTCGGTACCGATGTTAAGGCACCCGCCGTCCTGGTGGCACCAAACCACCGAGATCGCGAGCTCAGCCGAGAGCAAAAACCTCCGTTGGGGCAGAGTTAAGGTTATTTTGCAGAGGGAAAAGGGGGGTGGGGGGGTGTCCCAGGGCGGAGAGGCAGGAGGCGGGCAGGCAGGGGCGCGGATGGGGACGGGGATGGCGGCGGTGCTGTGGCATGGCTGGCAGAGCCTCCTGGGCAGGCAGAGCTTGGAGGAGCATCGCTGCCCCCCACCCCGCGTGCGTGCATGTAGTCCAGGCACATGCACACGTGTCAGGGCGTGTGGTTGCACACGTGTGTGCGCACGGCGCCAGCGTCACAACATCTTTGAGCTCTCCGCCTTCCTCTCGTCCCAGGTCCCGTGTGGAACCAGCCAGCGACTGTGGTGACCCTCGGCGTGCCCCTCACACCCCATCCTGGCTGCACCCACAGCCTTCAGCCAGCGGTTTTCCAGCTCAGCAGCATCCAAGGAGCAGGCGAGAGGGCTCCGTGCCCCCCCCGCGCACCCCCCTGGGCCCTGCCGGGTGTCCCCATGTCCCTGACGGGAGCAGATAACGGGGTGCTGGGAGCCCGGTGGTGGCCTGGCTGGGCAGTGCCAGGCTGGGGTGTCCCCCCTGTCGCTGCTCCTCGCATCCAGCCCTCTGCGTGGGGAGGGGGAGCGGAGGGTGAAGCCTGCCATATTACCAGATCCAGGAGCTGTGACATTCAGTCTCGCAGAGAGACGGAGCCCCGTCGGTGCTGGGCAGGGTGGGGGGACAGTCAGAGCCGGGTGGGCACGGGGAGCGGGTCAGGGCCACCCGAGTGGGACCCAGCATCCGCCACGGAAAAGTGTCCCGGAGGGAGCCGGGAACAGGACAGGGCTGGGAAGGAGCGGCGAAAGCGGGGTTAGGGGGAGCAGGGTGCTGGGTCGCCCCTGGGAGCCGGGGTGCTGCTGCGGCCCCCCACCCGCAGGGCCATGCAGGAGGAGCTGGGCTGTCCCCAGCCCTGTGGGGACTGAGCCGGGACACCCGTGGACAGGGTAGCACAGGGTTGGCTCCGGCCATGGGGGGCCCATGGCAGCCCCCCGGTGCCTGCGCGCTGCTGGTCCTGCTGCTCACGCTCCTGACGCTTCGGGTAAGTGTCCCCAGGGATGACGGAGGGCAGAGGGTGGGCAGCGTGCGTGGCGGTCCCCTGCCTGTCACAGCCACTTCGGGGTCCGGCCAGCCCTGGGGAGCAGCATGCCTGGTCAGGGGTCAGCTCCCTCCCAGCACGTCCCCATCCCTGTCCCCATCCCTCGAGCTGCCCGACCCCAGGGTGACACCAAGCCACAGCCCTGCGAGCTGCCGGCACCGCTGCACCCGCTCGGGTGCTTTCACAGCGGCTTCTGGGGGAGGATTTGCTGCCACGCAGCGCAGGGAGGGAGGTGGGCGATGCCGGGACCCCCCTGCGCTCCCCAGGGCTGGGACAACACTCGGCGTCCAGCCAGGGCAGCTCTGGTGGGATTCAGCTCCAGGGGACGCTCCAGGGCATCCCCTGGGAGGGTGACCCCGCTCTGCCCTGCCCTGGGGACGGTCCTCTCCATCCTGATGTGGATCCTGGTCCTGGAGGAGGGGGCGTCGCTCACATCAGCCTCGAAGGAGCCCCAAGAGCCTGGGGGAGCATCCGCAGGCGCGAAGGTTGGGATGGCCGGAGGGTGCGGGGGGCAAGGACCGTGCGCTGGGTGCTCCCCATCCCTGGGCAGACCCATGGGGACGGCCGGCACCGAGTCCCCGCTGAACCATGGGGGACACGGAGCTGCCGGAGCAATGCGCGGCGAGTCTGGCAGCCGTGCGGCAAACCCATCCTGAACTTGGCAAATTGCTTCGGCGGCAAATGCCGGCGGGCGGAGGGCTCTGACGGGAGAGGGTTTCGGCTCGGCGTTGCTCTGCAAAGCCTTTGGGATTTCTCCCGGCGCTGGTTCGCTCCACAAGTTCTTTAGCTAATATGGAGGATTTGAATAACGGAAAGGAAAAGGAAATGAAAAGAAAGGGAAGGGGGGAAAAGGAAGGGGAAAAGGGAAGGAAGAGGGAAAAAAGGGGAAGGGGAAGGGAAGGGAAGGGAAGGGAAGGGAAGGGAAGGGAAGGGAAGGGANAGGGAAGGGAAGGGAAGGGAAGGGAAGGGAAGGGAAGGGAAGGGAAGGGAAGGGAAGGGAAGGGAAGGGAAGGGAAGGGAAGGGAAGGGAAGGGAAGGGAAGGGAAGGGAAGGGAGGAAAAAGAGGGAAAGGGGAAGTAGCAGGGAAAGCGAGCAGGGAAAGCAAGCAGGACCAGGGGAGCACTGGAGGCTTCGAGGGCTTTATAAGGAGAATGATGGCATCAGGCCCTTTCCCAGATGGGGAAACTGAGGCAGGGCAAGGAATCGCCTGCCCTGAAGCAAGCTCGAAAGAGAGCACTCCACATTACCTGCTCCGGTGCTCCGGCAGTCATGCTGCGTTGCCATAAATAATAAAAAACAGCGGCTTTGCAGCTAAAAGGGGCTGCGGCTCCTCTGCCCAGTCCAGATCCTTCATCGCTGCGATGAAGCAGTGTGTTTTCTCAGTGCTGTGCCCAGCAGGCATCACCGAAATGCAATTTGCAGCCCGGGAATTTCCCTGTAAATCTTGTGTTCAGCAGGAAAAGGAAACTAAATCTCCTGGGGGAGGTGAAGGGACCCCAGAGGAGTGGCTGCACGGTGGCCAGGACACGGCAGGGAAGGACAGGACTAAGCCAAACGATGCTTTAATGCCCCACACTTCCCTTGGGTCTGCTCGCCTGCCCTCATCCCTCTATTTCTGCAGCTTTTATACATCTGTTCACACACCTAAAACCATCAGCAGCCCAATCCCGTGTCCTTGGCCCAAAAACTCTGCCCCAGACGTGCCCTGTGTCCAGATGCTGCAGCCCGCACCGCATCCCCCTGTGGGCATGGGTGGATGGGAATGGGCATGGATGGATGGGAATGGGCATGGATGGATGGGAATGGGCTTGGGTGGATGGGAATGGGCATGGATGGATGGGAATGGGCTTGGATAGAAGGGAATAGGCATGGATGGATGGGTATGGTCATGGGTGGATGGGAATGGGCTTGGGTGGATGGGAATGGGCATGGACGGATGGGTATGGGCATGGATGGATGGGAATGGGCTTGGATGGATGGGAATGGGCATGCAAAATTCATGGCCTGCTCTCAGGTCATCCTCAATCTCCCGGCTCTCCAGCTGGAAGCCAAGGGGGCAAACCCCGAAAGTGGGGATTCCCCGGGCAGATTCTCTCCCGGGGCGCTGAGCCACCTTGCATTTTTGGGAGCTGCGGGGTCGGGGCGTGCTCCGTGGTGCACTTCTGTTAGCAAACCCAAGAGCTTTAAGGAGGTCAGCGTGCCCGTTTTGCAGCATCTCCCCAAAGAGCTGGGGAACAGGAGAAGAGTGAGCTCTGACGGACATTACCGATGCCTCTGATTAAAATACACCAGCCTGAACGTGAGCAAAACCCGTGTGAGCATAAACCCAGCTGGCAAGGGAAGGATTAGACATGCCCAAATAGGTGGGGTGTTTTTTCAAATCTCTAATTACATGGTTTCCTTGCTCAGGCTTTGAACGTGCTCGCCTCTGCCCCGCTGATGGGGTCGGCCCCTCCGTCTTTAAGCTCAGCTTCTCTGCATGGAGCTTGCGTCTTGGCGGAGCAGTGCCCTTAAGCATCACACGCTTTCAGAGGGAATTAGAAATAATTGCGGCGGTTCTTTATGGTGTTTACAAGGCAAACAGTAGAAAGCTAAGGAAATGTCAGGGTCCAAAAGCACGGTTACGTAGATAGGCTCTCCTGGGGCTGGCTGCAGCAGAAATAGTGAATATTGGCTGGTATCCTGCCTGCTCAGGTCTTTTAATGCCTGACATCCTCCTGTCTGCCCTTTCCCCCTTCCCAAGGTGCGAGCGACACATCCCGACTGCTCCATTGTCCTTTATTTCCAAGAGCAAGAAGCTGAATGTCTGGAGATTATCAGGAGCGAAAGCCAAACGTCAGCCCCCCCGGGATCCCCCGGGCAGCAAGGTGAGTGCGAGCTGCCCGCCGTGCACGGGGCTCGTCTCCCTCGGGAGGAGGAGGGGGATTTGCTAAGAGGGTCTTTGGAGGATGATCCATGGCAGGGGCGGTTGCAGAAGAGCGGGTATTTTCAGGAAAATGGAGAGCAGCGCCGAGGTGAAGGCTAAGGACAAAGGGAAATGGCCTCAAGTTGCGCCAGGGGAGGTTTAGGATGGATATAAGGAAAAATTCCTTCACCGAAAGGGTTGTCAAGCATCAGAGCAGGCTGCCCAGGGCAGTGGTGGAGTCGCCATCCCTGGAGGGGTTTAACAGACGGGCAGACGTGGTGCTGAGGGACATGGTTTGGGCAGTGTTGGGTTGACGGTTGGACTTGGTGATCTTCAAGGTCTCTTCCAACCACAACGATTCTATGATTCTGCGATTCTAAGCATCCCTGGAGAGCCCCAAAATTGCTGCTGCAGGGAGAGAGGGAGGCTGAGATTTCACCTGGGGAGTACGGGTGGGCTGAGGGATGCAAATAAACTCAGGGGCTGTGTCCCCCCCAGATTTAAGGCATATGGCAACGAAACGACGGCGTGGTCCATGTCCCGAGCAGAGCCTCATGTCCCGCTCCCATCCCCCCTGCACCGATGCTCCGGGACCGGGCAGGGATACGGGCACGGGCCATGCAGAGCCCTGGCCATCAGCATGAGCATCGCACGGTGCATGTCACCACTTCGTGCCTTCCTAATTCAGTTAGTTTTAATGCGAAACATGTTTTTGAGCAACTTAATTTTTACATATCCGGGACTTTTAAACCAATTAGCTAATCGAAAAACAGTTTTAAAGTGCTGCTTTAGTACTTTGGGTTTTTTTAATTGCATTTCAATTTCCATCCAAAAGCAGCTTGGCTCAAATTCTGGGTAAAAATTATCACCTACTGAATAAGAAATGCGTCATTCAACGGGTTTTCATCTAATACAAATGTAAAAATGAAGCATCTCAATAAATGCATGTTAAGGTGCATAATTGCTTAAGTAACTGTGCAGAGATATAACGTATCATCCAGCTTAGCAGAGAAAAGCCAAGTTGATTGGAAAAGGTCCATTTTTCAGCCCAGATCGTGCCAGCCAGGGGGAAGGAATCTCACGGTAGGAAAATAAGCAAGAAGCATGAATGCATAATTAAAATCAGTATTTAATCCCGGGTTTCCTGCTTGACTGCCGCCTCCGCTGCCCACCTGAACTGAATTTATCCCTTCCCCTTTGCTTGCTTGTGCCAGCGTGGGGAGGGTCCTGTGGAGAGCGTGGCACGAAGTGACGATGGAGGGGAAGGCTCCGATGCCCTGGAGGTGGTGGCAATAAAGCGTGAAGGAGCAGGACAGGGACCTCAGGCTTCAGCATCCTGCTGGGGAACCCACCGTGGGGCCCTAAATCTGGTTAGAGATCACGTTCGCAATGCTTTCGCTTCAAAGTCTGCTCCAGTGCTCACAGCATTTACTGCTCGGAGATAGTTGGGAAGAAATAACCCGCTGGTGAGGCTCAGATGAGTTCTTTTGGAGGTCTCCAGGTACCAGTTAGAGCAGCAAGAGATAGGGAGTCAGCCCTGGCAGGTCTGTGTATAATGAACCAGTAGAAATGCTGGGCAGGAACTTCCCATCAAACTGGGTTTTGAGGGAATAAATGCTCTTTTCAGCCAGGTGAAGGAGAATGTCGCAAGGATAATGTTGGTCTTGGCGATGTTTCAGCCCTCCACTGGGAAAATTGGAATGGAGCAGATTGCTTTGGGTCAGCCCAGACCGAACACCTCGGGCTGCTGCGCTATGCCGGTTGGGAGCCTGGGGACGGGGGACAGCACGAGGACATAGTGGCCCCCGGGGATCAATGATATGGGGACACTGAAGGCATAGCTCTTGCCTGCGAGGTGGGCAGTGAGACACGTCGCCAGTTCCTTTGCTCATGGGTTTTTTTGCCCTCCCCCCGCAAAAGTTGCCTCCACCACCTCTTCTCCATGGGAGAGTTGTCCCCATCTTGCACACCGCTAAGAAACGGGGTTTTGTTTCTCCTGCAGCAGCCCAGGAGAGGGAAACAGGGTGGGAAGGGAGCCTTAAACCTTTTCACCCCATCCGAATGGAGCAGTGACTTTATTCCCCGGGGTTGCGCTGCAGAGCTGTGTGAATCCCAGCTCAGTCCCTGTGCCATGGGCGGCTCCTCTGGCTCCCAACCAAGTGGTCCCACAGCACTCACTGTGCTGGAAGAGCTCGCTCATACAGCGAGAGAGGCATTTATATCCAGCAGGGTGGCTCCGCTACATAGACACATCCAGATATTTCGCTCAGACCCCAAGAAATGCGGCAACCGCTCTCAGCATCGGTCCCAATAGCTGTGCTCGGTTCACCTGTCCTCCAGAGCCGAAATTAAGACGTACCTTGACGTTGTAATGACAGCCCTGCAAATCCCTCCAAGCCTGGCCAGATACCTACAGACCGCTTTGCTGAAAATCAGAGAAAACTAATTAGACTTGTCTGAGTCCACATTCCCTGGCTGGGAATAGATGCGCCTCCAGGTTAATAATGTATATCTACGAGGTTAATAATGTACATGTGCAAGGAGGAGAGCTGTCCTGGAAGTGTGATGTCTATGTCTCATCCCGGTGTGCTGCAGCACTAATTCTTCAAGGCCCCGCATCTGCTCGGCCGTGCTCGTTTCCAAGGCAATTGGAGAGGCATTTAAAGCTGAACTTAGTGCTAGAGAGGGAAGCAAAACGTGTTTAAGCTAATTGCTCTCCAGCAAGTCTTGCGGTGCTTTCTCCTGTCCTCTTCCTTCGGGCTGGAGAGATGTCCCGAGCTGGGTCACCACGGCTGCTGGGTGCCGAAATCCAGCATAAACCTGCATTATTTGAGATGCCACCAGGAAAGTCCCAGAGCCCTTCCCGCACCTTCATCCCCCGGGGTCTCTCTCCCCACAGGAGCTCTGGGTCTGATGTAGCCCCAGGAAATACCAGATCCCATCTGGCCGTGGGGCTAAAAGGAGATCTCAGCGCCGGGGGAGGTCATTCCCAGAACTGGAGCCGGGATGCTCCTAATTCCTGAGGGGGTACGGCATGGCCCCGTGGATCGGGTGACGGCTGGACGCTCTCTGCTCTCCCGTTACATCCACGCAGCCGTGCCTGCTGCCGGCTGTGCCGGGGCACCGGGGGGGCTGTGTGTGTGTGTGTGTCCCCAGCACGTCCCTTCCCAGCAACGCTAACCGTCCCGTCCCTCCCCAGGTTGCCTGACCGAGTGGGATGGAGTGAGCTGCTGGTCGGCCGTGCCCGTCGGCCAGTCCCGAGCCGTCTCCTGCCCCGACATCCTCCACGTCTTCAAGAAGTCCAAAGGTGCAGTGCTCTGAATGCCGCCCGGATCGCTCACCCCCTGGGACCGAGGGCTGAGCTGCCTGGGGGTCCTCGTGCCACCCCAGCCCTTCCCCTCTGGTCCCGCAGCTCCTGCCCCAGCCAAAAGCTCGCAATCCAAGCAGGGGATGGGCAAAAGCAGAGATGCAGGCTTCTGCCACACCAGGGAAGTCCCCAAACCCTTTCATTATCCAGTACCAAGCATCCCCTATGGGTAGGGCACTTGGGGACCTCATCCTCCAACTGGGTGACACCAGGAGAGCCCCCTACCTGCTCGGTGCCCTCCTTTCCCCACCCACACACCAGCCTCATGCTCCTGACCTGCTCGGTACCACTCCAAGCCACGCAGATGAAAAACGCAGTGTAAGATCATGATTATTTCAAGGCCAGGCGCTCTCCCGAGGCGGGTTCTGCTGCCGGGGGAACTGCTGCCTCCATCCATCTCAGAGGCAGCGGAGCGTGAAGGAGAGCACCCAACCAACCCCCCGGCACCCGAGCGCTTCCCCGGCTGGGCGAAGGCGATGGAGGGTTGGTAAATGCTTTTGCTTTAGGGCAGAAACAGCTCAGGAGAGGCTTGGTGAAGCCCTCGCGGGATGAGAAAGCCCCTTTTTAGCTTTAATTCCCCACCGCGTGGATTCATGCTCGCTTTCGTATCCTGCCCAAAGATGTCCCGGCACCTCCAGGCACAGCACGGGAGGGCAGAGGTGTGATCCGGGTGGGAGGGATGGGGCAGGCAGGCCATGCGGGTACCATGCTGCTCTCACAGCCGGGGTGCCGGTGCTGAGATTTAGGCTGCGTCCCACAGAGCAGGGTGCCACCCCCAGGCTGGACAATTTGGGGGTGCTGGTGCAGAGGCGATGCCCGCGGCTCTCGTGAGGTCCCTTCTTGTCGCTGCAGCGCTGATCCGGAGGAACTGCACCGAGTCGGGATGGAGCTTCCCCAGCCCTCCCTACTACAACGCCTGCGAGCTGGAGGCCGTTGGCAGCTATAACGACACTGAGGCCAAGGCAAGTGGGTCCCCTGGGGACCGTGGGACACCCTTCCTAGCATCACCCTACCCCACATTGACCCATGCCACTGGGCGATGAAACATGAAGATGAAGACATCTCGTTGGCCTCATTCTTGTTACTGGGCTGCCTGGAGGCATCTGAGCTTGGCTGGGCACAAGCCCAGCCTGGGTAAGGGCTGGGGCATCACCACCCTACCACCTCCCTGCCCATCGCAGCCCACCACCTCCCAGCCCATGCTGCCTCACTCCGCTGGTGCTTTCCCTTCCAGAAAGGCTATTTTGTCACCATGAAGGTGCTTTACACCTGCGGCTACTCCACTTCCCTGGCAGCCCTGTTCCTGGCCATCGGCATCTTCTCCTGCTTCAGGTAGGGCTCGGCGCTGGCTGCTCCGTGGAGGAAAGCAGGGTAAATCGTGAGCAGGAGACGGCTGCTCTCAGTCTTTCCCCTCCCCGAGCAGCCACGCTCCATCCTTGCCAACACAGATAACCAGGGAGGCATGAGACAAACCGCAGCGTTGTCCATTCCTGCTGACACAAAGGCTTTAAGCCCCCCAGGTTGCCCTTTCAAGCTTTGTTTTTGCAGACCTCGCTGTGCTGCAGAAGGATGCTCTCAGGAGGCGGCTGGAGGATGTGCCCCAGCACACCTCATCCCTGGGCAGCAGCTTCGAGCACAGCACAACCTCGTCCTTCACGATTTCACAGCAAGAAAAGCTTCTCCAGGGCTTTGTGCTTGACCACCACCCAGATGTGGTCCCCTGGGCTGGGGTCAAGCCGGGGAAGCAGCTCCCGAAGGAGAAGCTGCTCTGCCTATCTGCTCTCTCTGCTCCTCCCTGGGCACAGCACATCTCTTCCTCCCGTAGGAAGCTTCATTGCACCAGGAATTCCATCCACATCCACTTCTTCGCCTCCTTCATACTGCGTGGGGCTGCTGTGTTCATCAAGGACGCCGTCCTCTTCTCGGACGAGTCTGTTGACCACTGCACGATGTCAACGGTAAGACGCCAAGTCCCAACCCGGACACGGTGCAGGAGAGGGCACCACGTGCGGATCTGGAGGGGTTGAAGTGGATTCGCAGTGGATTTAGCACTGCAAAGAGGAGAGAGGGAGAGGCTGTGAACCTGGGGAGGAAAGGCTGGCTTGGGTGGACTTCAGGAGGTTCACGACAACATCTCTGCCTGGGCCCTGTCTGCAGCGAACATGTCTGCAGCCTGGAGAAGAGAAGGCTCCGGGGAGACCTTATTGTGGCC
>RSEF01000027.1:887023-902063 GCA_003993805.1 Himantopus leucocephalus | reverse complement strand
CCTGTACTGGTGCATGGGGTTATTCCTCCCTGGGTGCAGGACCAACACTTGCTACAAGTTCTACAACCACGTTTTAAATTCCACTCCTTTCTGGTGGTTACCCACTGTTTCTAGTGTTCACAGTGAATAATGAATTCAGTTGAACAGCTAAAGAGACATCCCGAAGGGGAAGTCCAGCACCTTATCTCGTGTGAGAAGCGAATTCTCGCTGCCCTGGAACTGGTGTCCTTTCCAGCTCTTTCCAAGCAATCCCTTTGCTTCAGGTGTCTCGTGCATCTATGGCATATTTACGTAAATAATACACGCTGTGTTTTTAGAAGTAAACTGTCACATTGGGCAGAGTGCGCAGAAGAGATGCAGAGAAATGCCAGCACCGTTGCAAATGCCACCGTTCTTTTGATTTTGTAGGAGTAGAGACAGGCCTTATGTTCTCAGATACAGCTTCTACCCTCCCGGAGAACAGCCCTCCCGAGCGTTGTGTTCTCTGCACCTTCTGGGCATTTTTTATTTATATCTTTGTTGATCCAAATGCGAATCAGACTTAATTTAGCTTCTCGACTAGCTTATGGGGAAAAATGAAAGTCTAGCCTATAGCAGAAAAACCTCCAAATGAGCTCTTCAGGTCACTGCCGGGGGCCTCTGGACGCCACAGGGCACTGGGTTTTGGGAGAGGTGGTCCTGTCGAGGGAGCTCGGTGCCACAAATCACAAGGGAGAAAGCAGGAAGAAAAGCCTCATTCTAAAAAAATCAGAGAAACTCTTGTTTCCTAGGTGATACAACAAAATCTGGTGGTAGGCATAAAATATGCATTTGGTTTCCCAAGGCAAAAAAACCCTTGAATATTTCCTTTGAAAAATGAGGAGCAACACAATGCTCAGAAAAGATGTATTTTTCCATAGGCAGATACGACCCGCTTCTACCTATACCTACTGCGAGAAAGCAAGCGCACGCACCTCCCATCAGCGAGACTTCAAAGTCTCTTCACAGGCCTTCTATAAAAAGAGCTATAAAAGCTTCGGTCCAAACAGATTCACCCGTTATTATTCATCTCAAGCTGTTGAAATTAAGACCCCACGCACTCAAGCTAAAGAAAACTTTCTCAGCAGTTCCCAATACTTCAAGAGCAGTTCCCTGGGTGGCGAGCGGTGGTATTACTTCCTTGACTTCCCCGGAACAATGTCAATCATCAGCTAAAAAAAAAAATCTGTCTCAAAGAATTTAATGGTTAGCAAATATCTTACAGGTCGTAAGGTATGTTCTATACATAAACATTTTTGAATATACTTTTAAATTCCAGGCTTGACTTGTGTCTATTCATATCGCCGGGTATTTATCTTTTTAATTTCTTTTCTTTCCAAGGAAAGAAGTGTATTAGACTGCAATTCTCTGTCGATTTTAAAGAGCAGACACCTAACATTGCTATTGACAGTCAAGAACCGTTTCACACACAGCGTGATGATTCGGTACCTTACTGACAGCCGCGAAGGAAGTCTGATGCTGCTCCAGAAGTGAAACGTTCACCTCAAGGCACCGAAGTGCGCTCTCGTTACCAGTAACACCTTTCTGCCTGCCTAAGGGACCAGCAGTAACAGCACGTTTTTTGCTCAAGAATCCGCAGAGAAGCTGAATCATGAAAATATCCCCTGAATGAACTTGAGCAACCCTTATTCTGTGGGCTGATGCTTTGTTAAAGAGTAATATTGAAGGGAAGCAACAAAATCACCTGATAATCAATTACATTTTCATTTCTGTAACTCACTCCTCAGTCCCCTGCTAAAGCTTTGCGTGAGCCAAATTTCAGCTGAGAAACAAACAGTAACAGCCAATTTGCGAATCCACAACAAACCAGGTTTCACCTAAGAAACCCGACAAACGTCCCTGCAGTGAAGGTCGCTCCCTTTCAAATGCATCGACGCAGCCTGGACGCGCTCATGCCAAGTGCCACGCTTGTGCAAGTAACATTTGATATGACACGGGGAAGTTAAAGAAGGATAAGGCTAAAGGGAAATAAAAAATATTGTGATTTTATTTACTTATTTATTAAAAAAGAAAAGGGAAGAATGTAGCAACCAGAAGAAATTCCCTGTATCCCACAGCACTGGAGCTGATCCTCAGGCTGCCGGTGCCTTTTGGGTAAGAGGCAGAATGCTACAGCTTGTGTTTTTGCCAAGAGAAACACCTTCATTTTCAAAAGACAGCTTAGGATATAAATTGGTTTATGTGAAGAGTAAAAGAAGGCTAATGATGTTTTCAGGGTAAAGACTGTGTTCTCATAGTCAAAGCACGGAGTTGCTTACAGGCTCACTTTCTGTTCTCACTGTCGCTTAGTCTGCAAATCCGCTGGTCAAATTTAAGGCCTCATAGATTTCCTAAAGAAACGCATTGGTTGGGAAACGAAATGGTAAATCTTGAAACGCCATATCTTTGTCTCGTTAGCTTTCAAAGTTCAGGATTGTTTGTCTTCTCTCCTCCGTTCACTTCAGGCTTGCCTGGGCATTTCTGCTCCATACAAGGGGGAAGACAAATGGTTCACTCAAAAAGATATTACATCCAAGCGCAGATTTGAAAGGGGTCATTTGCTTTTCAGTTTAAACATGGAGATGTACTGAAATCGCCAGGCTTACACACGTCGTTAAAGATCCTACAAAGATGCAGTCTTGTCCTCACCAGCAATGCTGAAAGGATTGTACCCGTTTGTCGGAGGAGAGGTGCTCCTATTTGCTTCTTTAAGGCCATCATTTTCCTAAAGGAGATGCTGCATTTTCACTAAATTGAGCTGTATTTTTTCTGTCTAACACAAATCCTTAAGAACGAAGACCAGGAAAAGTATTAACGACTTCAAAGCCTCGGGCACCGCCAGGCTGCGGACGAGGAGCAGCTCCCCCGTGCATCACCCAGGGCTTTGTGCCCATTCCTCGGCTGGCAGCCCTGGGTCAGCTTGTCTTACCCCAGCCCCGCTGTCGCTGCGCCTACACGCTGTCCCACCACGCTCACGCGTGCGCTTCTTTTACTGCCGACTTCAAAAGCCGCGCAATGGTATCTCTGCCCAAGCAGGCAAGGGGAGGATTAAGCCTGACCTCTCTGGTAGAAGAAACCCACCAACAATTTAACCTTTAAAAAGATCAAAAAGTAACAAGATAATTTAAAAGCCCCAAGACCGCAAGTCTACAACCTTGCCGTCTCCGCAGTATTTTCTGATTTCAGCTGAGCTACTTTATTTAAGCACCCGTGGTAGGCTGAAGCTTTCTTCTCCTCTGAAAGCAATGAGAGTAAGCTTTCAGGCTCAGGAAGAAATCCACGTTATGACAGGTACCACCTATTCCATCTCCAGACCGCTTTTATTATTGAAGCGCTGGGACACCAATGCAACAAACCCCAGCAGAAGAAGGATTTTTCCAAGAAGTAAACGCAGTAACAGGATGTACAGAAAGGAGGCCTGTTCGTACGCTCCAGGATTTCTTCATACACCATAAACAAAAAAAGAACCGCTGAGACGCTCGCCTAAAGGCAGGAGCTCTGTGCCTGCAATTACTGAGCGGGG
The DNA here is from genome assembly GCA_003993805.1 of Himantopus leucocephalus. Taxonomy (NCBI): domain Eukaryota; kingdom Metazoa; phylum Chordata; class Aves; order Charadriiformes; family Recurvirostridae; genus Himantopus; species Himantopus leucocephalus. The sequence continues at coordinate 898,522 of RSEF01000027.1, read as the reverse complement.
TAAGGTATGGATCTGCGCTTCAGAAAGCTGCTTTCCCCTACGCTTGCACAGGAGATCGTCCTTCAAAGCTGAATCAGGAGCAAGCGAGAGAAACGTAAGGACTTAAAAGCTTAAAAGTTGCGTAAAGGTGAGCAAAATTAAACTCCCACACCAGGTACACATATAATAATATACACCCCCTGCCCCCGGAGCAATTTCCCCTCACTGTCATTCCATTCCCATTCAAAACAATTCCTGTAATCACATCTTTAAGAATCGAATACCGTATTTTTACAATTATTCCAGTTAAGCTACAAACAGCACCAATTTCCAAATAGTACATTAAATGAATTAGAAGAGGAATTCTTTTGTTTTCAGCCCACAGTGAAAAAAGCCAGAGTGAAAGTCTCCTGTATCTCCTTGTCCCTAACAGAGGTTCCGGCCAAACTGCTGGAGGATCGTAGAGAGGAGGTTTGGATTCAGACTCACTGGATCCTCCTTTAATCCCAACAATACACGCCAATATTCACTCAAACTGCTCATTCCACTAGCGTTCTCCTAAGGAGAACGTGTTAAAAGCAACGAGATACTCCACTGAAATATTTTTGTTTGGAAAGCAATAAGAGATTTCTATTTTTATATACACAAATCACTGTTGTATAAATAATATAACTCCCTACGACTAGAAAAGAAGTTTTGTTATAAAGTAAGATTTTATGCGGCAAAATTAATTTTATCGTTACTGTTAAATATAATATTTGCAGAATCATAAACAATGATCGCGCACGTGCTCCCCTTCTGGCTAGTGGGGACCAACTGCAACAGCACATTTTTAGAAATAAAAAGAATATACAGCTTCTTAAAAACACTGGAACACCAGCAGCCCTGGCCTGTCGTTGAAATTGCTTTTGTCTGTTGGCTTTGTAAATTGGCAAATAGTCTCTCCTGACAGACGCTTAAAACCAGCATCATTTAGGTTGTTATGAACTACCCACAAAAATTACGCAAGCACATTTTTCTAATTAGTTTTTTTAAACCTTCCAACCCATTTAACAAAAAAACACATTCTGCTATGAAAAAAGTCAGATCCAAACCAGTTACACAGAATCAAGCGAATTTATTCACGCCCCTGACGCGAAGAGGCCGCAGAAGCCCCTCACGCAAAGCGCCCTTCGGGCCAAGAGGCTCAGAGTTACGTACCCATCAAAAAAAAAAAATCGCTGGTACCCTTCCTTGAAACAGGACGGCTTCGAAGTGCCGTCTGTTAAAGCCTCTCCAGGATTCCCCCCTCGCCCTTCGCTTCCCAAGATTTCACCCGGACCGTGGGAAGTTTCCCCCCCAGCCCATGTGTCTGTAGAGCACGCGTGATGCCGGTTACCTTGCGGACGTGGCAGGAGAAGAGAACGTTCATGTACTTGTCTTTCCGTTTCAGCTCGTTGGCAACAGGAATGAAAGAGCCCGTGGTCTGGGGGTTATCTGGTTTCTGAAAGAGCAAAGACAGGCACATAACTCTTCTTGCTTACCGAAGAAAGTAATCGCATTACGTGACGGCAGGCCAGAGAGCACTGCAGCTGCACCACCGCGTCCGAAGGCTTCCTCCAGTCTCTGCCTCGTCGAAGAGCAGCAGAGCATCTGGAGTTTTATGTGCTTGCTGAAAAAAAAAAAAAGCCTTAACAAAACAAAATGCTTAAAGGAAGGACGGAGCAAAAGGAAGCAATGCAACTTGCCCAGAGACAATTTCTTTGTTCCTTTTCATTTTAGGCTATTTCTTAACATCCCATTATATCTAGAATTTTAGTTTTATATCGACTTCTTTCCTAGCTTTGGCCATCTGAAAAGCCAGCTGATGGCATTACTCATTATCTTTTAATGCTGCTTGTGATGCTCGGGCTAGGCTTAAGTATTCAGAAAAATCACTCCTGGTGCAGCAGAAGTCAAAGACTGAAACGATAATAAACCCATTTACAGAGGAAATTTCTCTCTGGGGGAGAAAGGGGAAAGCACTGAGGAGAAAGTACTTCTCCCTCTCAAGAAACCAATCGTCGCTTTTTCAAATTTCCACCCTTTTTAGCATCCTAAGCCCCAGGCATCGCATCGATCACTTCGCTCGTACTCACCAGTGCGATGTAATTCCCCTCCCATGCTCTCTGCAGGCCGATATCAGCTCTGTGCCCCTTCAGCACTTCCATGGCAGCAACCTTGGCCCTCAGTTGAGGTAGGACTTCTGGTGGGACGCTCCGGATAAGTTCCCCTGCTCTCCACCTGCCACAAAACACCTAAATCAGTTCCGCAGTCTGTACCGCACACTACGAGGACTACTTCTGCCCGATCAGCGCAACAAGGACACCCCATGACTATAAACGTCAGGGGAAAAGTCCTTCCCTTGCACTCATAAAGTTGGAAACTTCCGTATCGTTTTAAAGTCACGTATCATCTCTGACGCCTGACAAATTTGACTGGTATACTCCCCATCCCGTACCCAGAAGTCAACTACCAGCGCATCTGTTTGCAATCAAGTTTTTGCAAGCCCATTTTTTGGCTCATTTACAACATCATTCTCCTCTAATAGTCGAATTTGGCCCTACAATTGAAACCTAACCAACTGTGACACGAAGCAGGTCCGGGTAGCTCATCCATTACTCCACACCACGCTCCAGCCTTCGGCAGCAGCACCAGTTCTCCAGGATTAATGCTACGAAAAGTCTTTTACCAACTAAAATTTTGTAGTTACGATAATTGAGCTTATTCTGAAAGCAGGACTCTCCACCCTGATAGGTCGTGGATGGCTTTCAAGAGACAGCCGGGGCAAAAAACCAAGGCTGACTTGATCTAGTGCTGGTGGTAATCCCCCTTCAGGCAGATGGCTGGACTGGAGATGTCTAGAGGCCCCATCCAGCCAAGGTTTCTCTTGTTCAGTGACTTTCAGAAGTCAGCATTTTTCAAATTGGAATTGTAATTACTTTGTCTACAACTTACCAGAGAAAAAAAATCACTAGCTCTTACATATTAGGAGGTTGTAATAAGGTATAAAATACCTCTTCTGCACATAGAATATGGGTAGATAGTAGAGCATTGCTTATTCTGTTGCAGAAAAGTACTGACTTAATATAATAAGTCTTGAGGAAGTCAAAAAGATTCCTTTTCTCATCCCCCTGTCTAACAGCAGTGCTCTTTTCTTTTGAAACCAACCAGAAAGAGGTCAAGGAAGGAAATAAAATGTCCATCCTGACTAAATCTTTGAAACGGCGTCATTAATTGCCCGATCAAGGCTACCAAAAGCCACTGACGTTTTCACCTACAACGCCCCGTTCATGTTCTTCAGTCATTTTTCCAAGTTTTACGGAACAAGCAGCAGCAGTTCACTCCTCTAGGTTAGACGGAAAAGACAAGAGGTTTTCTTTGTACCTGTGGTAAATGGTCTGGAGTGCCTCTTCAAATCGGCGCAGCACTTTTGGTGGAGTGGGCCACTGCACGTGCTTGCCATAATCCTTCATTAGCCTCACGTTGTGGAAGCGTCGGGCAACCTCGTGGATGTAAGCCTTCACTTTGTAGCGGCGGTAATACTTGAGTATCGCGAGGGCGGCTTTCGTCCTCTTATAGCGAAGGCGAGCCAACGTGCCCCTCCAGACCTAAGCATCAGTGGAAAAGACAGTTTTAGCAATAAAACCAGGATTTTATTTTTCCTTCTGTACTCCTTCCATACAGCTGAAATCCATAAATATATTAGTTTTATTTTAAAGGAAGTGACTTTTCTGTGCCAGCAAATCCAATTAAAACATCACTGAAAAAACACTGTGTTTACCAGCGTATCGAGAAACCATTTTAACTCAGATTAAAAAAAAAGATTGCTTTGAAAACAGTTTGGGGAATATCTATTCTGGCCACGCGCTGAAAAGCGGAAAATACGCAATAAACATGGTATCTTCCCAACTCGCCGGACAGGAGGCCAGCTCCACCAGCACCTGGGGGGCACCGGGGGCAGAAAACACACCATGTTCTGGACTTCTCTGTCCCACACCCCGTCAAAGAGGCTCTCTGGGACCGCTTGCAGCGCTGACGTGACGGTACAGCCCCTCAGCTGAAGCCCCCGCGCACGGTGAAGCACGGCAGCGCTCGGCCAGGCCGGGCAGGTCAACACGTGTATTCCCCCCCAGCGTTCTCCAGCTGACATGCGCGTCCCTGAGGGATTCGTCAACAGCTGTACTTTCCCACTAATATAATCTGCCAAGATGAAGATTGTATTTTTGTTTCCTTGTAGAATTAAACTGGAAGGATAATGAGCCTCCTGCACTCGACGAGTGCTTCACTGCTCGCTACAGGCCCTCGCTGGAGAGTTTATTTCCCTCTTGAGAAACATCCCATAGCACCACTGATGCATATCAAGCCTTCTGTTTACAGAAGAATTAATTAATTACCTGAGGCAATTTCCAACATGACATTTGCTTTATGAATCTGATGTCAAAGGTTCTCTTGACAGCTTTAGTGATAATCCTGATACGTGGCTGAAAAAACCCTCTATGGAGCAAGCAGCGTAGCAGATACGAGGGGCCACTCTTCTCTACATGCTCAAAATTCAAAAAGGAAATAGAGGTTTTGGGTTCCAAACCCCTCAAAAGCAGCAGACACTCTTCTCCCAACCTCTGTGAGAGTAACACCTCCTCGTTCTCCTTTGGCCTCGCTGTCCTTGTGTAGGACATCTCCTGTTCACGACAGACACAACGCATGTAGCTCTGGCACAGCTCGGGAAGTCACTTGAGTACCCACCACTTCACCGGTGCCTTTGATGCTCCATAAAGCCCATTTGTGTTCTAGCGCAGCAGAACAGAGTCCAGACCCTCAGAAAAACTGCCCAAGCATCCGATGGCACGGCTGAGCCAGTCCAGCCCTGTCGCGGATTTTAGCGTGTCCAACTGACTGGAAGCGCGCGACCTCCAACACTTCATTCCAAGACAGAAACCGGTGCTCGAAATAATGTGCAATCACACTACACCCTACCCATTCTGTGGATCGTGGTGAAAATCAAACTGCAGCTGCTAAGTCTCATACAGCTGCGAAGCAGAGGGAGCCCAGCTCGCTCCTGTACCATACGTTGAATGGAGGAAGAGGAAGAGGGAAATGGTCCTGGATAGCAAAGTGTAGGAAAATGAAGCCCAGCAGGCAACCAGGGGAACAACTCAACACATGCGAGGTGAGCGAAGGCAACGTGCTCCTTACTGGACGCCAACCCCTGCCAGGAGCCACTCTCCTAAGGAGGGTATGGGAATGATGAAGATGTCTCCATCCTCAGCCTCCCAAGCAAAGCCAGGCTCCCACCTTTTCTTTCAGCTGTTTTCTTTGGCGACAGATCCCAGCATCACCCTCACTGAGAGGAGAAAGCTCTTCCCAGGCAAAGCACCCGAGCTAAAACCAGCAGTTTAATTACTGTTCAGCATGGTGGAATTACTTTTTCCACGGTGGGAAGAGAGTATCTGAATTACAGGAAAGACACGCTACTGTCGGACTAGGTGTTAGGACAGGCCAACATTGGAGAGACTGATTCCCGGTGTGTGGAATATTTTACATTCCTGGAAAAATGTGCCCATGGTGCGGGGCGGGAGAGGAGCCGGGTCTGAACAGGCTGCCCCGCGCAATCACTGCAGCAACATCGCATGGCCAGGCACGGCTGCGCGGAGCAGAAATTGGTACCTTTTCCCTCATTCCGAACACGGGTGCACGCACACACACGTGCACGGCGGGAGCGATAGCTCACACACGTTTTGTACACTCACAAGGAATAACAAGTGCTTATTGAGGACACTCCAGAAGTAAAGGCCACTTCTCAAAGATCTTCCATTTGCAGTGAGCTGCTATCTTCCACCTTCGGTTGGACTTGATGATCGTAAAGGTCTTTTCCAGCCATAATGATTCTATGAGTAGAGACTGTTTCAGCAGTGGCAGGGAAGAGCCGGGGAAGGGAGGCAGGACACGGGACAGCGAAGGGAAAGGTAAGAGCAGGAGGCCCCAAAAGCAGTCCCTGTAACCTCGGCAGAAAACCAGCACTGCTCTGCTGCCCAGACCAACAACTGGCAGGAGGAGAAAGCGCCAGTTAAAGAGTGAATAGAGGATTGGTACTGAAAACCTCAACACCACACGCATATAAAATAATACAGAACACTTTCCTTACTTATTTTTTGAAATCATTAGGCAGATTGAGGGAAAGCAGCATCCTTTGCTTAACATATGCTGTTCTTAGTAGTCACTTTTAGCGCACTCAGTTATAACTGTAGGTTTAGATCTATATAACCTGTGTATCACAAAGAGATAAAAGGACATGGCCATATAAAGGGCGTCAGAGCTCCTGAGAAGTTCGGGGCGTCCTGAAGCCATGAGCTAAAATCGACTTGCACAGGGTCTGGATCGCACCCGAAGTGTGTAAGGCTGATTTAAAGCTGGCATTTCCACATCTGAGGAATTCAGAGATTGTATGAATTTAACAGAATCAGCAACCAGGATGAAATAATTGAGCATCTAAAGAGTACTGAAGTAATTTGTGCTCTTTTAAAAAGAAAAGTGAAGACGACTTGGATTGCGTGAGACATTTAAACATAGACTGAAGTGTCACAAAATGTACCTGCAAGGAATATAGCGACAGTAAACAAGATAAACTGGGTAAAAGCCTACTGCCAACTTATCATTTTTGAATTTAATAAGAATAAAAATGAGGAACAAAGGGTTCCAGGTTGCGGCTAAACAGCTTTCTGAATGTTATAAAGGATCTCAAGGAAAGAACACGCATGGTAAATTTGGGTAAGTTGGTAATAACTTTGTAGAGCTTCACTTCTGTCAGTTGTTCCCAAAAATATTTTGAATTGTTTTTAGATGCAGAACAAGGTCTTCATTTTGCATCCTTGTGCTTGCAGTAGGCACGCTCTTCAGGAAAGTCTCTTGCTGTGGTTATTTTTTACACCAGTCAGAGATCCACGGAACAAAGGCGCTGGAACAGATTGCGCCGATGTTGTATCAGCTGCATCGCTGCAGAAATTGGCTTCGCAGCAAGAAGTGTCACAATCGCTACAAACACGAGCCTTCCAAATCCAATTATCCGGCCGAGGCATGCCCCTTGGCTACACACAAGCAGTAAACTATTAATGAAAAGCATGTCCGAAAATCAAGTTGTCATAACTGGAGAACCTCACTCCTAGTAAGGACCTTCCAAATAGCCACAACGGCAACTCCTCCCAAAAGTAAGGAGAAAGCCAAAGATAAAGAACAAACTTTTCCCAGGGAATGGGGTACAAATCTTTTTAAAATTCATTTTTTTTTTCTGGCTCGGTGTTTTTCTTTTCAACCACAGAGTTCATTTCTGCTCAAGGCAGCCCACCGGGAATGTTGAACTGCCAAGGAAAGCCGACTGCCTGGTGGTCTAGCAGTCTCTTCCAGAAACACGGACCCTTCAAACCCACAAACAAGAGGCGGCTGTCAAAGCAACAAATGCCTCGTTCAGCGGCCACTTTGTGTGCTCTGCACTGCGTAGTTGTGAGCAACGGGTCAGAATCATACACAAGACAAACGAGGAGGCTGGAGCGTTTTCTACCAACACGCACCATTCTCATACATGAACAACTGGGAGAGCGCTACCTCCCTCAATATACCTTTCCACTTCTTCCCCCCACCTCCAGTTCATAATTCAAGAACATTAAGCACTGTAAAAAAAAAAAAAAATCAAAATAAAAATAAAATTTCCAGTGTTAAGTTTATCGTGGCGTTTAACAGATATTCTACACAGATTCTCACACTGCAAAAGCTGCTTTTCTGTTATATGCTGGACGACGACAGTAGAGCCACAGCCAAATATGAGAGACCTGCATGCTAAAAACCCAACAGAAAGAAGACCTGTGCATCCAGGATTCTGCTTTCTTTCCGCCCTCTGTACCCAAGTTAATGTCCAAGCCATTTTCATACATAGTTCAGAAAGGATTCAACAGCTCACATGCATTTCTGAAACTCAACCACCAGCGAGCACCTTTCAGCTTGAACTTCAATCAAAGCTACGCACCACCAAGTCGGTAGTTTCAGCACTTGTATTTAGCAAATTCTGCAAGGACAGGGTAAACGAGCCCGAGAGCGGCACTGCCCCGTGTCATTCCTCCTACGGGCAAGGATAAAACGATACTTCCCTTTGCCACCTTTCTGCGGGTTTCACTTCTGGTTAACCTGCCTTCCACAGAAATGACGCTAAAGATAACCCTGTCCCAGTCTGACCTCCAGAGATTGTCCTGCTATCTTCTGAATCTCTAGCCAGCTTCAACCAAATCTGACAGAGGAACAGAAGACTCAAAGAGGCAAGTCCATATATCTTTCAGGAAAAATCAACAGCAGGGTAGAGCAAGCCTCAAATTAGAGTGACATTGCTGGAAACGCTTCAGAATGAGCTCAAGAGCCATCTGCCTTCTTCGATCTCCAAATCCCAACCAGCACAGGCGAAGCTCCCAGCCAGGCCTGGCCACACGAGGCGGTGTGCCGAGGCAAACAGGTAGAGGACACCAGGAAGATCTGGCAGTATTTCAGGGGGATGAGAAGGTGGAGATGTGTAGAGGACTCAAGGGAAGGAGTGGAGGATACGACACGGGAGATTGGAGAGTACTGGCAGTGAAGTGGTCCCAAGATGTAAACTGATTGTCGTCACTGTGGGGCGTCAGCAGCGTAGGACAACCCCAGAGGAAGCCAGGCTCGCAGAAGAGCTGCTTTGAGGGTAATTTTCCAAGTGACACACCGAAGAGCAGACTCCAAAGCAATCGATTTTGTCAGCAGTTAGCGCAGTGCCTAGTGACCGAGCAGGAGCAAGAGACGTTGTGCAGGACACACTGTGGAATAGATTCTCCTCCAGAAGAAGAGCTGGCCAAGGAGACAGGGAAGGGCAGGGTACAGGGAGGGGAACAAGCGGCAGCATGTGTTGGCTCCACAACGTGTGCACGCAGGGAGGGGGATCTGAGCACAGTAAGGACTCAAGAGCAGAGACTTACAAGCAAGGTTACATTGAAAATGGAAAGAAAAGGTGTTTATCGGCTTTTTTTTTTTAAATAAAACTATTCCTCCTTAACCAGTCCTCACCCACAGTCTCTCCACGTCTCTTTCAATACCTCTGCCTTTTCCTCCATGCTTTGTCCTCCTAAAGGCCAGGTGAAGACAACATAAGGCGGCAAGTGAAATTACGACAAGAGGGCTAGGAGGATGGAGAGAGAGAAAGGAAAAGGTTGGAAAACAAAGCGTGAACAAGACAAGAAATTCAGTCAAATCCCCTGAATGTTAGAAAGGGTATATATTTCTATGGCTGCTTCCAATGAAAAGAGTTCCTTGCTGCTTCCTTTACCACAGTCCTTTTTACTCCTTCGGTTATGGCCAACAAGGTGGAAATGACCACTGGGACCAGGAAAAGCTCCAGACCAAGAGATGATCTTCCTGCACCGGTCTGGGCGCTCGGTGATCCCCTTGGTGGTTCCCCTCCTCCCAGTGCGTCAGCAGCTTCAGCAGCTTCTGAAACTGGGACTTGCACACACAGAAACAGAGCATTCATCCAAGCCAAGAGTCATATCTTATCATACGGGAAGTACTGAAATCTTTTCTGAAGTATGTTTAATTCACGTGGTTTTTTTGATTAAAATTTAATAAATTAACATTCAAATGAATGGAAAAGGAGCTCTGCTCATGCCTTTAGAATCAGCTTAAAAACCTCAGTGAGCTTCTAGCAAAGTTTCTGAGATTAAAGAAACCCAGATCGAGTCCACCACCTTAGCGGAAAATCCTGTATATCAACCTATGTATTATAGGCTCGTCTGCAGACGGCAGTCTGCTTCCAAGCTCAGAATATCCCATTAAAAAAAAATAGGAAGAAAGAAAGAAAGAAGCCCTGCAGAGGACAGGGAAAACCAGCAGCCCAGACAGGGCGGGCCTGGAGTGCCAAGATCGCCTCGCCTGCAGTCCTGCCATGGAAAAAGGGATAATCTAGATTTGACCTAGATGCTGCAATCTCTGTGAATGTAGAAGAAAACCCCCACAGTGCGCAATCTAAACATATGAGCAAGCAAACAAATGCCCAGAATTCAGCAAACGCACCGAGCTCATCTAAATTAAACACCAGTGTCATATTTTTGAGCAGTCCTGCAACTACCTCAACCCGAGAAAACTATTTCATGCTCGCTGTAACGCAGCCCACCTCCTCCCACCAGGTCTCCTTCGCGCTAGCCTGAACCGTTTCGTGATCAATATTTCATGCTGCCCTAGCGCCAGCTGCCCTCCAGGCATCCAAACTGAAAAGAATAAAACAAAACCCAGCTAGAAATTCACACAGGCATGAACCTTCCCGCACAGCTTTAAAGGATCGCAAACGGGAAAAGGTTATTAAATATTTAAGTCAACAGTGCGGCGCGGGAGCTGCACGCAGTTCTGCCACAGGGTCCTCCGAGGCACTGCACTTTGAATAAACGCTCAAATCTGAAGCAAGCTTTAATTATACTCTTCCTGATTGCTTTTGAAAGGGGTCATCTCCTTGCAGGGCACGGCGATGACGGGGTGGCTAATATCTCACGCACAGCACCCACCGGGTACTCGCACACACCACAATTTGCGATCTGCGTTTTCCCAATTCAGGTACATTCAGATCCCACAGAAGGTTTGAGGCAAATGGTTTTAAATCAAAGCCTCCCCGTTCTAATACAGATCACGTTACAGAACATATAAACAGCGAGTGGGAAGAGCCGCTTAATTTACTAAATGCTATTTTCTCGATTCACATGAGTCAGCTGAACAACGTTCATTCTATCGCTCTGCTTAACAGAAACAATATTGCGCGAGCTACGAAAGACAGAAGGGTCCCACTCGGAGATTAATTAGATTGTACTAACAAGACCGTGCCCAAGAATAAACATAAAAATTATCAAAGGAACGGTGTTTATTAGCAAGTTGCACACGTGAGAGTCACACATGCACACGTGACGTGCTGGATGCAGAGCCCGAACCGCGCTGGTCTGGGTTTCTCCTGCAGCTCCTGCAGCTCCTCAGCACCGGCGGCAGCACATTCATGCTGCTGCGCCCATCCTCCTTCCAGGCCAAGCCTGAGCTCCTCCTGCTGCAGTTCAGCCCAAAAGCGTCAAGAAAGCTCTTTACCACCCTACTCTTAGGGACTTACTACATCCATTTGGTGCCCTTAGCAGTGCTCCGGTGGCAGTGCACCACTGTCAGGCATCCTCTCACTCCATCCAGGTTGCATGCTACAGAATTCCCTGCCTCTGGCAATGAGCAGGGAAGGAATTCGCTGGGAGAAAGGAGATAACTTTATATGAACAGATGAAGAGAACTGCCAAAGCTCCTGTATTAAGGGAGCAGAGAAGTTTGCAATCACAACACGGTTGCTGCCATTAGAAGAGGGAAGGAACCTTCTCTCATCCATGAAAATTCAAGGTAGAGCTTTTCATGCTGAAGATACCAAAATACAGGTCATTTCTTGTGGCCAGCAGGGCGAGGGAGGGGATTGTGCCCCTCTGC
>RSEF01000027.1:866071-878532 GCA_003993805.1 Himantopus leucocephalus | reverse complement strand
ACCCAGGGACGTGTGGGGACACGCAGGGGACATGGTGACACGCAGGGAGGGAGGGGACAGGCAGGGACACGCAGGGGACTTGGGGACACGTGGGGAGTGGGGGACACGTGGGGACTGGGGGACACGTGGGGACTGGGGGACACGGGGTCCCGCGGGGGGGTGGGACCCGACCGGGGTGACCCGGGGGACAGCCCGGCGCCCCGCGTGCGCGGCTCGTGGGCGGGGCCGGCTGCGCGCGCGCGCGGTGGGCGGGGCTAAGAGGAGGCGGGGCACTTGCGAGGGGGGCGTCGCGATGGGGCGGGGCCATCCGCCCCCTGCGCGAGGAAGTGGGCGGGGACAGAGCGTGACGCGGCGCGGTGGGCGGGGTCAGGCGGCGGCACACGTGGGCGGCTCTGGCGCCCCTCAGCGCTCGGGGCGGGTGGGAGCAGCGCCGTACTGGGAGCACTGGGAGCACTGGGACGTGGGAGAGGTGGGACGTATGGGGGACATGGCAGTGATGGGAGATGGGCGCTGGGAGATGTTAGTGGGGAGATGGATACTGGGGAGATGGATACTGGGATATGGGTACTGGGGAGATGGCTACTGGGGAGATGGGTACTGGGAGATGGGTACTGGGAGATGGTAACTGGGAGATGGTTACTGGGATACTGTACTGGGAGATGGTTACTGGGAGATGGGTGTTGGGAGACGGCTACTGGGGAGATGGTTACTGGGATATGGGTACTGGGAGATGGGTACTGGGGAGATGGTTACTGGGAGATGGTAACTGGGAGATGGCTACTGGGATACTGTACTGGGAGATGGGTGTTGGGAGACGGGTACTGGGGAGATGGTTACTGGGAGATGGATTCTGGGGAGATGGTTACTGGGTGGTGGGTACTGGGAGATGGGTGCTGGGAAATGGTTACTGGGGAAATGGTTACTGGGAGACGGGTACTGGGAGACGGGTACTGGGAGACGGGTACTGGGAGATGGATGCTGGGAGATGGATGCTGGGAGACGGGTGCTGGGAGACGGGTGCTGGGAGACATATACTGGGAGACATATACTGGGAGACGGTTACTGGGAGGTGGATGCTGAGAGATGGGTGCTGGGAGATGGACACTGGGGATAGGGATACTGGGAGATGGGAGATGGGTGACGGGTACTGGGAGATGTCTACTAGGAGACGGCTACCGGGAGATGGCTAACAGGAGATGGTTACTGGGATACTGTACTGGGATATGGATTCTGGGGAGATGGTTACTGGGTGGTGGTTATTGGGAGACGGGTGCTGGGAGATAGTGACTGGGAGATGGTACTGGGAGATGGGTTCTGGGGATATGGGTGCTGGGAGATGCGTGCTGGGAGATGGATACTGGGAAATGTTTGCCGGGAGATGCTTACTGGAAGGTGAGTGCTGGGAGATGGTTACTGGGAGATACTTACTCAGGCTATTCTTACTGGGGCTATGATTACTGGGAGAAGGTACTGGGAGATGGCTACTGGGAGATGGGTGCTGCGAGATGGATACTTGGGGATATGGCTACTGGGAGATGGCTACTGGGAGATGGTTACTGGGGATATGGGTACTGGGAGATGAGTGCTGGCAGGTGGGTGCTGGGAGACGAGTACTGGGAGATGGATACTGGGAGAGGGTTACTGAGGAGATGGGTACTGGGAGATGGGTACTGGGGCTATAGGTACTGGGAGATGGGTGCTGGCAGGTGGGTGCTGGGGAAATCGTTACTGGTAGATGGTACTGGGAGATGGGTGCATGGAGATTGTTACTGGGAGATGGCTACTGGGAGATAGTTACTGGGGATATGGGTACTGGGAGATGGGTGCATGGAGATTGTTACTGGGAGATGGCTACTGGGAGATAGTTACTGGGGATATGGGTACTGGGAGATGGGTGCTGGGAGACGTATACTGGGGAGATGGCTACTGGGACACGGCTACTGGGAGATGGCTACTGGGGGATGGTTACTGGGGATACGGGTACTGGGAGATAGTTACTGGGAGATGGGTGCTGGCAGATGGGTGCTGGGAGATCGATACTGGGGAAGTGGTTGCTGGGAGATGGTACTGGGAGATGGGTTCTGGGGATATGGCTGCTGGGAGATGGGTGCTGGGAGATGGTTACTGGGAGGTGGGTGCTGGGAGATGTGTACTGGGGATACGGGTACTGGGAGATGAGTGCTGGGAGACAGATACTGGGGAGATGGGTACTGGGAGATGGGTGCTGGGAGATGGTGACTGGAAGGTGGGTGCTAGGAGATGGATACTGGGGAAATGGTTACTGTGAGATGGTTACTGGTGATATGGGTACTGGGAAGTGGTTACTGGGAGATGGGTGGTGGGAGATGGGTAATGGGTAATGGGGAGATGGTTACAGGGAGATGGTACTGGGAGATGGGTTCTGGGGATATGGGTGCTGGTAGAGAGTGACTGGGAGAGGTGTACTGGGAGATGGGTGTGTGCTGGGAGATGGTTAGTGGGAGACATGTACTGGGAGATGGGTGCTGGCAGGTGGGTGCTGGGAGATGGTTACTGGAAGGTGGGTGCTGGTAGATGGATACTGGGGAAGTGGTTGCTGGGAGATGGTACTGGGGGATGGGTTCTGGGGATATGGGTGCTGGGAGATGTGTGCTGGGAGATGGTTAGTGGGAGATGGGTTCTGGAAGATGGGTGCTGGGAGATAGTGGCTGGGCAATGGTACTGGGAGATGAGTTCTGGGGATATGGGTGCTGGGAGATGTGTGCTGGGGGATGGGAACTGGGAGATGGTTACTGGGAGATGGGTGCTGGTAGATGGCTGCTGGGGGATGGGAACTGGGAGATGTTTACTGGGGTTACTGGGGGATGAGTGCTGCAAGACGGATACTTGGGAGATGGGTGCTGGGAGACGGGTGCTGGGTGATCGTTACTGGAAGGTGGGTGCTGGGAGATGGCTACTCGGAGATGGTTCCTGGGAGATGGCTACTGGGAGGTGGGTGCCAGAAGATGCTTACTGGAAGGTGGGTGCTGGGAGATGGTTACTGGGGATATGGGTACTGGGATATGAGTGCTGGGAGACAGATAATGGGGAGATGGTTACTGGGAGACGGATGCTGCAAGATGGCTACTGGGAGATGGTTAGAGGGAGATGGTTACTGGGGATGTGAGTACTGGGGAGATGGTTACTGAGGAGACAGGTGCTGGGAGATGAGTGCTTGAAATAGTTACTGGGAGATGGTTAGTTGGGAGATGGTACTGGGTGATGGGTGCTGGGAGATGGTTACTGGGAGATGGATACTGGGGATATGGGTACTGAGAGATGGTTACTCGGAGATGGGTTCTGGAAGATGGTTACTGGGAGATGTGTTTGGGAGGTCACTTCTGGGTAGACGGATACTGGGAGATGGTATTGAGAAATGGGTGCTGGGAGACAGGTAGTGGGAGATGGTTACTGGTAGATGGTGACTGGGAGATGGTACTGGGAGATGTGTGCTGGGAGTCCTTTACTGGGAGGTGGTTACTGGGAGATGGTTACCAGGAGATGGATGTTGGGAGATGGTTACTGGGAGATGTATATTGGGAAATGTGTATTGGGAGATGATTACTGAGAGATGGAGAGGCGAACTGGGAGATGTTTACTGGGTATATGGGTACTTGGAGATGGGTGCTGGGAGACGGATACTGGGGAGATGGTTACTTGGAGATGGTACTGGGAGATGTGTATTGGGAGATAATTACTGAGAGATGGGTGCTGGGAAATGGTACTGGGAGTTGGTTACTGGGAGATGGTTACTGGGGACATGGTTACTGGGAGATGGATGCTGGGAGATTGGTACTGGGGAGACAGTGCTGGGAGATGGCTTCAGGGAACACTGGGATGCTGAGAACTGGTGTGGTAGGTGAGCTGGATTCTGGGTGATGGGTACTGGGGAGATGGGTGCTGAGGGGTGGGTACTGTTATGTGGATGCTGGGTGCTTGGCACTGGGTGCTGGGCATTGGGAGCTGGGTGCGGGGAGCTGGTATGGTGGGTGCTGGTGTTGGGTGCTGAGAGCGGCGCCCTGGGGTGCTGCGTGCTGGGAGGTGGGCACTGGCTGGCCTGGCTGTGGGAAATCCATGCTGGTGCCGGGGGATGTTTCACATCATCTTTGGCCTCAAGAGAGAAATCGAGCGAAGCAAACCACACAAAGTGACAGCGGGGTTACAGCCTGGGCTTTTGGGTGCCCTGGGGACAGCACCGGGGGGACGTGAGGACACCCAAGGGCTGCCGAGGGCACCGAACAGCAGCATGCAGGCTGTCCCCAGGCAGGGCTGTGTGTCCCGGCCACGGCGTTACCCACGGCTCCTGTTTACACGGAGAGGCAGGTCCGGGAGCTGGGGTTGGGGTTGCGAGGGCCATTTGCAGACCTCAGTGGCCGGCCCTGGGCTGCCTTCGCTCCACCTCTGCCCCAGCCGCTAAAGGCTTTGCTCAAGCTCAGGCCGGTCCCAACAAGCAGCTCCCTGCCCCATCCAGCCCAGCAGCCGCTGTGCTTCAACCGGAGCAGCACGGTCCCGGGGCTACGGCGTAATAACCCCCACTCCGACTGCAAATCCAGCCCCAAAACTGCTCTGGAAGGGGACACCCCCCCCTCCACATCATCGGTTTAAATCCTGAGGCACTTCTCCACCCCTCCAAAGCCTACTCAGAGGGTGGGGGCAAATCCAGCCGGGTCTGCCAACCGGCGGGAGGCCAGTTCTGCAAGATGAGGGTTGTGCAAACATCTGATGTCCCTAAAATATTCCTGAGAGGTGCAGAAAGGGTCACAGCACCCAGGCTTTTGGGTGCCACGAAGGGCGGGAGGACCCACGGGTGGCAGACGGGGTGATGGCTGTGCCCAGACCTGAACACCCCAGGGTACGGAGGAGGCTAAAACACAGCTGGAAAACACCCAAAATACATAGAGGGAAAAAAAAAAAAATCAGTCTGGGGCTATAGAACATAAAAACCTCCGGCACCAACAGCTCAGGGCTCAGCCTGTCCCTGTGCGGGGTTGGCTGCCAAATCCTCCAGCCCCTCCGTGCGGCCTCGAGCCCCCCAGCACCGCCAGGACCTTGAACCTGTTCCTCCAGCTTGGGGGAAGCAAAGCAGCTCAGGGACGGGACTGCCATGGTGTGCGGGGCACCCCGGGGAGTGGGATTGCCTCCGGATCCTTACAGCAACCCCGTGGATTACCAAGGCCAAAAAATAATCACACATGGTGACCTCGCCATCACTCCCGCTGGTAAATGTGTCGTGTATGAAGTGACAGAGGGGCCGGAGGTGGGCGCTGGCTGACTCGGCACATGCGTGTGTGTGTGTTTGTGTGCGCGGCTCAGCTGTGCCAGGGCGGCCACAGGCTCAAAGATAAGTTCAACGCTCCGGGAGGTGCGGGTTATCGGCACGCCAGGCTGTTCCCCTGCTCCTGCAAACCCCTCTGTGTCCCCGCCTTGCGCTCTGCTTCGGGCAACAGCAGGCAAGGGAAGCGCAGGAGCAGGCGGAGGGCGGGGGGCCCACGACACGGACCACCATGACCGAGTGGCTGTCGTTGGGCTCTGACCCTCCGAAGGCACAAAAACCCTGGAAATGGGACACACAGGGAGTCAAACCCCAGCTGCAGTGGTTGAGGACTTTCATGTCCTTGAGTTGCCAGCGCCACAGCTACTGAAACCTCGCTCCCGACACAGAACACCCCCCCCCCCCCCCCCAAAAAGGGNNNCCCCCCCCCCCCCCCCCACAAAAAGGGGGTCCTCCGGCATGGGCGGCACCGGGAGCACACCCGACTGCTCACCGGGAGCTCACGGTGTGCTGGGGTGGTGCAAGGAGCAACAACCATGTCCAGGGAGCATCCCGGGGAGCGGGGCCCTGCCTCCCTCCTTTCCCCCTGTGAAGATCCCAACATCTCCCAGACAGGGAGGCGACAGAGACAAAACCCTCCAGAGAAGGCGAGGGGCTGCGCAGGGCTCCTCCCGCGCTCCCTGGCACCGTGTCAGCCATTGCCATCACTGCCGCCACGGAGTGGGGCAAGCCCAGGCCTGCCGCTGGCTGCCGGCCCTGCCCGCACCTCCCGGCATGGAGCCCGTCGGGGACACAGAGGGGCTGGGGGCAGCCGGGCTCACACCCGGGGGTGACACCAGGGAGGTCCCTCCCTGGGATGGGGCACCGACGGCAGCAGTGCGCTTCACAGCCCCCCCCGGGTCTCTGCAAAGGGGGGTTCTGCCCCCCACTGTCCCCTGAATCTACAGCAGGGTCATACTGGGACAGACAGAGCGGGAGAGGTGGATCTGTCCCCCTCCTTCCTGCCCAAATCCCAAGATTTGGCCCATTTTACACCTCCCCAGCCCCTTTTCCATTCAGGAGCAGCCGGGCCATTTCCAACACCAACCCTCCAGCCAGAAAACATTCAGCACAATTAACCCTCACTCACTAAAACCATAAACAACGTGTGTGTCTGTGTGTGATTTTGGGGGTTTACCAGCCCAGAAAAAAAAAAACCCAACCACTCTTTGTCTTTGTGGAACAGCAGAACTTGATTCAAAAAGCTTCAAGCAGCTGCGCAGGCTGATTCCCTGCATCGTTCTTCCCAAAAAATCACATGGCAGGGACACAGCCTGGCCCCGGCCTGTCCCACACCTCCCTCCAGGAAAGGAAAAGTCCAAGATGTCTGCCTTCGCATGGAGAGCCTTTTTTTTTTTTTTTTGCCTTTATGCAAAATTTATTGCTTATTTTTGCCTTTTCTGTGTCCTGATCCCCAAAATACACATTAGTCCCTTACAAACTTGCCAGACCGAAAACCCGGTCCGTAAGACTCACGGCTCAGCCAGCGAGGCCGCCCGCGAGGAGCACTACCAGTGCCAGAGGCACGAACGGAGCCTTTGGGAAAAATCCGAGCTTGGAAAAGCTCCTGATCGACTTTGCTCTTTGGGTCGCTCCTCTCCTTGAGAGCCAAGATGGAGCCCAGGCTCACCCGGGGAGGAGGAGGAGGAGGAGGAGGCAGAGCTGGAATTGGGCTGAGAGGCGATTTGGGGCGAGAACCACCACCTCCCGAGTACGCTCAGCTCTCACCGCTCCGGCTGAAGGGGCCGCGTTCCCCACGGGGGAGACGTGTCTGCTAATTGCCATCCGTGCCTGCTAATTGCCATCCGGGAAGGGTTCTGAAGGAGGAGAGGGGCATTAAAGGGTTAAGCGCCAGACGGTTGAAGCAGAAGGCCGGGCCCAGAGCTGGGCCCCCTCCCTGAGCCGGGCACCCCCTCCTTCGAGCCGGGCAACCCCCTTTGGAGCTGGGGTCCCCCCTTCGAGCCAGGCACCTCCCTGGAGCCGCCCTCCCTCCTCTCCCCGCGCAGGCCGCTGGAGCGAGGCCTCGGCCCCCCTTGTATCACCGCCGGGCCGGGCCGGGCAGCACCCGGGGCCGGATTTCAGTGTCTCCATCCCGGCCAAAACCCTCCTCCCCGGAGCCCGACGGGCCCTGACCGCCCAACCGAGGCGCTGCCCCCGCCGAAGGGCTCAGGGAGGGCCCGCAGCGCCCGGCCCCTGCCGCCCTGCAAGGCCCCGGCCGCATCAGGGCCTGCGGGCGGCCTCGGCTGCGGGTCCCCCCCACCGGCCCGCGGCGGCGGCTGAGCCGGGAGCTATCGGCGGCGGGGACCGGGCCCGGCCCCCCTCAGCCCCCCCGCAACGCCGGGCGACCCCGCCCGTCGCCATGGCAACGCGCCGCGCCCGGATGTGGCCCTCCGCGCAGCGCATCATGGGACAGCGAGTCTGCGGCGGCCTCGTCCCCGCCGCCCTGTCGCGGCCGGGGACTACAGCCCCCATAAGCCCCCGCGGAGGCGGCGCGCCCCTCCTCTTCCTCTACGACTCTCGTTCCCATTGGCTGGGCCGAGCCGTCGAGCAGCGGCACGGAGGCGCCTGATTGGCGGAAGGGCGGCAGGGCCGAGGCGGCGGCTATGGCGGCCGAACGGGCGGTGGGGGAGCGGCGGCCGCCGCCATTTTGTGTGTGTGGAGGCCGGCTCCGGGCCTCGCTGCCCGCCGCGGAGGCGGGGGTGGGCGGCGCGGCGAGGCCGGTGAGCGGCCGGGGACCGGCGTTGGAGGGCGGGGGGGGCGGCTCCTCCGCGGCGCCGAGCCGGGAGCGCGGGGCGGCCCGGCCGGGAGCGGAGCGCGGATCTCCCCGCCGGCCCTGAGGTGGGCCCGTCACCGGCCGCTCCCCCTATCAGGGCTCCGGGGACGCGGGGAGCCTTATCCCTGCCGGGAGCGCCTCGTCTGGAGCCGGGGAAAGGCTCGGAGCGGCGCCGGGGCCTAATCCGGGGGCGCCGCGGCCTCCTCCCGCGGTCCGAGTGCGCGGTGGGGCGGGGGGAGGCCCAGCCCGGGCCCGGCCCGGCCCTCCCCGCCTCGGGCTCCGCGGGTTTTCATGTGGCTCCACTCGCAAGCGGCGCCTCAGCTCCGGCCTCACCTGTTAATGCTGGAGGGGGGAGGCGGGGGGGGTAACATTTTTCTAGCAAAACCCGCGTTAAACAGTGTTTGAACGTTGCTGGGCAGCAGCAGCCCGAGCTCCCTGCAGGGCCGGTTTCTGCCTGACCCCCGGTAGCAGCGAAGTGGGGAGGAACAGCGCAGGTTTATACTGAAAGTGAAATTTGGGTTAGGAAACACGTTTCGTGGAAGGGTGAAAGTCGCTCGTCGCCCGCCGTGCCATCGCGCAACACCCTTTTAATACACCGCGGTGGGGAAAAATAATCCCTCGAATTTAATCCTTTGTTTCACACATTTCAGCCGAACCGTGGCCGGGTTCCCGGAGGGGGTTCTCCCTGGCCGGATCCAGTGGATCGCAGTTAATATGGCCTCCCCTCGCCTGCCGCCGTCTACCGAGGCGGCAATTAACCGCTGTGGCGCTTGGAGAGGCTTAAAAACAAAAGCGTTCGCCTGTTGCCAGGGCCGAAGGGGTAACTTTTCAAGCTGATAATAAAGTGGAGCGAACCTTGTCTTTGAGTTATAAATGCCACTCCTCTGGCTGGTGGAAAGGAGGGCTGTGGAAATAACTGAGTGAGGGTTTTTTTTCCTGTGCAAAGTCGTGGAGAAAAAAAAAAAAGCCTGCTTTTAGTTTTTTAAAAAAATACTTTTTTAACAAAAACTCCACCACCTCGGTGCTGGGGAGTTTTTGAGCTGACGGCCTCTGCGCTTGGTTCCCCGATGAGCGGCGAGGCTTGGTGCAGCCGGAGAGCCCGGGTTGAGTTCCCGGTTGTGTTACAAGGCCGAGTTTCTTTAAGCGAGTGCCACGGCCACGTTTTCTTCCCTCTGCAAAAGGCAGATAATGCCGGCTTATCCCCTGGTATTACCAGGACTTGGTTTAGATGTAAAACAGTGAGATTTTGGAGGCTTCTGGTTTAAGTGCAGATTGCGCTGTCAGGTGTGGACTCTTCCTGTTAAAAACCGGATTACTTTACATTTATGCACTTGGTGTTCTTTTTTTTTTTTTTGAAGAAGATGCTTTGTTGAAATGACTCCGCTGACAGGTTTTGACTCCCACGTTGCTTTATTAGGTCCTGAACTCCGAAGCTTCGTATTTTTTATACGCTGCTGCATTTCCAAGGCTGGGAGGGTTATTGTCCTGTGTGTGTGTGTCTTTGCATGCTCAAAACAGCTGAAGCTCTAATTTCGAGTTGATTTTTGCCAAACTGATCAGGGTTACGCTTAGTTCGAGCCGCCTTGTGCCTACCCGCGTTGTTAGAGGGGTTTTTTGTAGGGTGGGAGCAGGAGAGGAGCAGACAGGAAGGGTCTGATCCTAACAGCCGGGGTTTGATGTGTTACAGATGGACCAAAAGCCGCCAGTTTTTTGGCGACGGCCTCATCGGTGAGCGCTGTAAAACCTCTCTGTGTGCAGGGCTCGCTGTGCCGCAGATTCGCCTCTTTTTTTGGTTGTTGTTTGGTTGGTTTTTTTTAACAAAATGCTGCTTATCTTGCAACACAAGAGAATCACCAGGATATCCCGAAGAGCCGTGTAAGTATATCCTCGGAACGTAAAGCTAACGAAATTCAATGCAATTAGTGCAAGCTGAGTCGTAGGCAGGACAACAGGGTTATCGTCAGCACCGTGGCCCCGCTGTATAAAACCTGCGACATGGAACAGCGGGGTTTAACGGCCCTGATTGCTGCACCGGTGAGTACCAGTGGTGCGCTCCTTGGAACTTCTGCAGCCGGTGAGGGGAGGTGAGCTGCACCTTCCCCTCGGCCGGTGTTCAGGGGCAGGATTCAGGTTTCACTTCACACCAAGGTTATGGCGTTAACCGACCGTTAAGATGGACTACTTCCTTTTTTTTTTTTGTTTTGTTTTATTTTCTTGCAGCCAGCAGCGTTTTCAGGGAACTGCGCTGTCCTTACGCCACTGCCTTGAAGAAGACCGGCCGTAACTGCAGGTGGGATGTTTTAGTCCCCTTTTCTTTCGCGTCCGCGCAATAATTTCTGCCTCTCCCCGTGACAGAAACGCAATCCTGTCCTCAGCAAGTGGGAAACCCTTGCGAGAGGAGGAACTGTGAAAGCCCTTTTGCCCTCTACGCCCCGAGTTTCAAGGCTGCTCGCCGCAAAGCCGGCGGTCGGCGGTGTCCTCCCGCAGCCGGTGGAGCGGCGGTGAGCCTCTTCCTACCGCTCGGCCCCGCGGTCGAGCTCCGACAGGCAGATTCCTGCCGCCGTGGGCTCCACGCCGAGGCGCAGCCCCTTGGGGGAGATTGGAGGGGTGCTGCCGCGCCAGCGGCGTTACTGGGCTCACCGGAGGAGCCGGAATAAAGGCCAGTTGGCTCAAACAACTCGGGAAAGACCAAAGCGGTGGCAGGGAGAGAAGGGATGTGCTTCAAAGGTTTGGCAGACGCGGCTGCTTTGCCCTCCAGGGAGGTACTTGCCCTCAACTAGTTAAGACAGCGCGCTGCCTCCTCGTCAGGAGGGACTAATTGCTGCCCTTTGATACCACATCACAGCCAGCGCTGTGGCACCTTTATCTCCGGGGATCTGTAAGATTTTATTTGTTGAAACAAACAGTTGAGCTGCACTCCAGAGCTCATCTCCTCCGGCCTGGCTCCGGAGCTCGTGGGGAGGCTCAGGCGGGCGAGCTCTCCCCTCCGCTGGGCAGGTGAAGCACAGATGAGCTCCCCGTGCGTTACTGATCACTCGGAGGTTTCAAAGGTCCCCGAATGCTGTCGGGGCCGTGTCTGCCAGGAGGTTTGGATGCGGGAGCTGGAAGGAGACTTTGCAAGGAGCCGTCAAACACCTTGTGCAGCGCAGAACGGGGGTAACCTGGTTCGTATGAAGACTGGTTCTGTTTTGAACAGAATAAAGTAGGAAGAGTTAGTGGAGTCAAAACAGGTTGGAGAGTTGATGGTTACGGTACTTTTAGGGTGTTTTTAAGTTCTATTTGTTAAAAGCATTTACGGATAAATCAAATGATTTATTCCTAGAAGTTAAATGTAACAAGTTTGGGGTAAGTAGGTGAAGGCAAACCCTGTGGCTGCGCTAAACATGGTAACAGCCATCGTTCTCTAAAGACCACCGCGCTACCTTTGACTAATACTATTTCCTCGCGTTACGTTTTTCACATTAACCAGGCGCCAAGAACGACATTTCATGGCACTCGTGAGGTGTAGCACCCGCTGCCGGAATTGGTGCCATCAGTCCTGCCCCAGAAGAAAAGGAAGAATCCCTGGGCAGCGCAGATACGGGAGAGGGAATCGCTCACTCCTTGGAAATAAATAGCTGGAAAGAAGGGCCTGGGATGAACGAGGCGGACTCGGTGCTGCTCTTGCCAGCCAGCGAGATCCTGATTAACTCGTTAGCTCTCGCCGCGGCTTGCCACCGGCCTGGCTTGGGGCGGCGCGGCGGTGGTGCCTCCCTCCGCAGCCGCACCGGGCGCTGGCTCTGCCGAATGATGTCATGGCAGAGGGGAAGGGAGCGCGGGCGGCTACCGGCCTCTTGAGCAAGTAGCCCTCGCAGAGTTTCCTTTTTTTCCCTCCCCACAGCCGCGGAGCGATGCCAGCCTGTGCCGCGGAGCACACCGGGGGCTGCCAGGCCTGTGTTCAAAATCTGGCGTGATCCCTAAAGCCGAGTCCCTCAACTGCTTCAAACCCCCCCAAAATTTGCTTCAAACCCACCCGGAGCCCAACACCGCGGGGGCCACCGTGGGCTCCTCCTCCCCCGCACCTTAACCCCACTGGGTTTTTATAAAAAAAAAATCTGGTTCCCCCCCCCTCCGCGGTAGCCTGAGGGGGTGGGGGGTGTTACTCCAGCTGATCCCAGGCACAAGTTTCATTAACACGCTCTCCCAATTTTCAGCCCCGTGTCCTTCGATTACGCCACAGCATGAAGCAGAGTCAGGCCCCTCCATTAATTTACCCTTTAATTTACATGTTCCCCCCCCCAAAAAAAAACCAACCACACACACACCCCCCCCAGACCACACAGCTGCCTGCAGCTTCTCCTGCTTTTTTTTTTTTTTTAA
>RSEF01000027.1:845970-857521 GCA_003993805.1 Himantopus leucocephalus | reverse complement strand
CATAGCTGGCTGTAAAGGAAATATTTTCACAAATTCAGACAGTCTGAGAAATTAATCCTGTGTCGCTCAAACCAGGACATAGCCTCTGAAGGGGCTGCCCTGGACTTCTTGGGGAGCCCCAGGAGGTTTCAATATTGCTATTTGATTTGCCAAATCATTCCCGAGGAAACGGGGACCCCGAGGAGCCTGAGCTCCAAAATCACAGTTTTCTTGAGGTGCCCACTCCTCCGGCGGGCTGTGGGGACTCGCGGGCTGCGTAACTTCCCCCAGTTCTGCTCGGGGGGACCTTCCCGCTGCTGGAAGGGTTAAGCTCTTGTCCTTAAAGACAACTTCTTTGGTGCTTGCGTGAAGGGAGCAAATGAGAAGGAACGGCACGGCAAAGGTAGACGGCAAATAGACAACTTCCAGCATCATTAACTGGGAGACGGTGCCAGCGAGCTGTGTGTTCGCCGAGCTTTTTAAGCATTTTACAAGTGCTGAAGATTGAAATTCTATTAAGTTGATGCTATTTGATGTCTCATTAAAGACCGGAGGTTTCTGGTTATTATTTTGTTCGGGGGAAATGCAAACACACCCCATCTAGATTTTGCAATGTTCGGGGAGAGGGTTGCGTTCCCTCCTTGCTCATCGCTGCCTGAAGTTTGGTGGCATCAGGTGGGGACCCACAGGTGGAGGCGGCCGGAGAGGGGCTGAGCTGTAGCCCAGCACCAAGTCGATGCAGGACGCATCCCCGAAGCCGGATTCATCGTAGAGCCCGGCTGCAAACCGGGCTGGAAACTGCCCCAACCTCCTGCTGGAAACATCTCTGCTGCGTTTCCACGTCTTCCCTATTGCATAGAATTGAACATGCAGAAAAAAAAAAGAAAAAAAAACAAACAACGAAACCACGGAGATACCACTTAAAATAAATGGAAAAAAAAGAAGACCTATCTGGCTGCAGACAGCTGTTGGCAGTTTTCGGGAGGCTCAGGGCCAAGAGCGGCGTGTGAGGGGCGGCAGCGTGGCCAGGAGGAAGGGCCGTGGCGGGGAGGAGGCTGTGCTGAACAGCCCCTGCCGCTGCCGTCCGCTTCCCCCCGCCCCGTTTGCCGAGAGCAGCCCTTCCTTTCCCTGCGTTTCGGGCAAGCAGAGTCCGTCCTGCTTTTAAGGAGACAAGTTAATTTGTTCCTTTTTTTTTTCGGCCCCTGCCAGTTTGTAACTGATTGTCGGAATCCCGAATAGCCGGGTTCAAGAGAATTTTAAAAGCGTTTCATTGATGAAGTGCGTATTAATGATCGCGAAAGCGCGCGGACGCAAGTTTGTCAACCTCAATTAGAGGCCGAAGCTGAATTTCTATAAGCGTGAGACCGCGCGGTGCTGGGGAGGGGTATGTGCCCCTGGAATGCTGCCGCGACGGCGGAGCAAAATTAGAGCTGGGCGCTACTCTCCTGCAGGAACCAAGGGCAGAAACTGCCCCTGCTGCCTTTACCTCTGCTTTTCCTTTTGCTTTTAGGCTTTTTTCCCCCTCTAGCTTCAAAGAAAAGTAGCTCGTCTTTGGCGGTAGCGGAGCAGGTTGGAGGGGAGCAGCTCAGCATCCTTGGGCAGCCTCCGCCGGTCCAGCGCCGGAGCCCTCCCGCAGACCCCAATTTCGCATCATCTGGAAGAGGGGAAAGCGATTCCCTCGAGAGGAGGAGACCTCTGCGTGGCCGCACGCCGCCCGGGAGGGGCTGCGGGGGAGAGGAATCAAATCCCAATTAGCGTCTCTCCCGTTGAGGTTGTTGTCACGGCCGCGGTCTGCGGGATTGCTCCGTGACGTGTGCTCCTGTTTGCTGGCTGGCGAGGCGGGCTCGGCTCCCCGGTGCGCTCCGCCAGGCGATGCAGCGGCCTCGTTAGCATCATGGGCAGGAAATTCAGACGTCAAAGGTCTAAAATCAGTTGCCGGGGCAGCTCTCTGGGGCCAAGCGCTTCGGAGGTGAAGGCTTTGCAGCCCCGTTTCGGCGAGGAGGGGTTTAAGGAGGGATGCTCTTGGGGATGGGTTCACCGTTGAGTTAACCCCAGGGCTCGCAGGGCAGCGGGACTCCAGTGCCAAGGCGGGAGAGGCAACGGGAGCGTGGATGGGGCTGGTCTGCAGGGCATGAAGCCATGGGGGCTGGAGGGAAGAACCTCGAGATCCTGCTCCATTGCGCCTCAGGGCAGGAAACCCTGCGGAAGAGTTTGGCCCTTTGGTTTGAGTCTTTCGCTGCAAAGTGCACTCTTTGATGGGTAAAACCATACCCAGCTGTGGGGCTGGGTAATCTCCTCTTCGAAGGGTAGCGGGGAGCGTTTGAGAGGACGCAACCCGGCGGTGCTGGCGGTCCTGCCTTGGGCCTGCGAGCGATGCTGCTGTGGCTCCAACACGGCGGTAACACAGCAGCCGCCTTCAGAGATAACTGGAAATAAAAGGTCAGGACAAGAGTTGACTACATCAGAGACTGGGTACATTGGTGCCTGCTCACCCAAACCACCTGGGAAAGGCGACGGGAGCTTTCCTGGGACCAAATGAGCTTTGGATGTTGAGGCAGGATCTGGGAAATGTGGTTGCCCTGTTCTCCGCGGAGCCCCGTCCCTAACGATGTGCCTTCTCCCTCCGGAGATGTCTCGCAGCCCTATCTGGCTGCTGAGCAGTCAAGCGTTTGCTTCTGATTACAAATTACAGAGCGCGAGGGAAGAAACGAATCTTTCAGGCTGTAATTACGATGGAGGCTCCAGGTAACAGCCCTTGATGAGCCCTTCGGAGAGAGAAGAGTTCATTGACTTGTTCAAAGGAGGGAGGGTCCAACCCTGCCAGCCCAGGGAGATTAAAATCTTGCCCAGAAGGAAGAAGTGCAGATTTATTCGCCGGTCGGTGGTACTTCAAATGAACCCTTGCTGCAGCGCTGCTTCCCACCGAGCCGGCGAGGGAGGCGGAAGCACCCGGATTCCCGGTGCCGGTCCCCCGAGTGTGGGAGATGCTTTGGTCACAGCTGCCGCGTCTCGGGGTTCTTTTTGGAGGCACGGCCAGCAGCAAGACCTCCCTGCCCTGTGAGACAGAGATGTAAGAGGTGGGGATTAGTATAGCACAGGGCAGCACCGAGGTGCCTGTGTCGCAGCCCAGAGGGCTCTGCTCCATGGGCAGGAGTTTCACTGGGGAAATTTCCTTTAAAAAGTAAAAATTGGAGCTCCCCTGGAGTCTCCTGTTGGACCCAGACACGACGTGCTTTTCTCTGAAACAGGGAAAGCCTTTATCCTGCACGGAAAAATACCCTCCACCCGTGTTAAATGCACCGAGAGGCTTTTTTTTTTGCTCATAAGTATCAGGGATTCCGCAGCGGGGAGAGCAGGAGTCTTGGCTGCGGCAGAGGAGACGTGTTGCACCTATTCCTGCCTGGTTAGGAAGCCGGAGAAAAGCCGCAGCAAATCCCCAAGGGACACCGCGCTTTTGGGGACATGCAAACCAGCTTTGCTTCACGGTACGGGGGTAGTCAGTGCTCGTGGTCCCGGCCACAGAACGGGCCGTAACTCGTGTTAATGAAGTTGCATCGCTCAGGGTTTAATTAATCATTCAGCCCGCGCCCCTCCTGCAGGCGCAGTGCCAGTTCACGAGCACCGCGGCTCAAACCCAGCGCTGGCTGAGCAAAAAAAGCGCGTCAGCTAAATAGCTGGTCGCGACTCCGTCGTCTTCTGATCCCGTCACCTACGTTCAGAGTAAAATTTAAAGGGCTTAAAAGATTTGTGTGTAGCTGTGCTTGGAAGGGAGCTGATACCATCTGAGACCGCGATTATTTATTCTCCTTTATCATACAACGTGCAACATATGGGCCCCTTTCTCCACCGCGGATGACTAAATGATGGCATCTGGTACTCTATTATATTGCAAGTGTAAAGCAAATGAGAAAAGATCCCCTTCAAACAGCACTTTGCTATTGTCACAGAGACGCTCTTGATATTTTCATTCCAAGGTGCTGCTTTGCTGACTCCCAAAACCATCCCACCCAGAGCCAGGTCTGTTTCTTGGAGGATGCCGAAATTGCTGGGAACTGCGCTTTTTTTTTTTTAATCTCCTTAAAGCCTCAGCTGGTCCCCGCAGATGGGATCCCTCTGTCACCTTCTGCATCTTCGCACCCCTTGTGGAAATTGTCTGCTCTTCAGATGGGACCCGCTGAGCACAGAGACGGGCGCGTGTCGCTCCGGGCAGCCGAACAGCTCTCGCCGCTCTTGCTTTTCAAAGCAGCTTGAGCAGCAGCCTGGATCGAGGCGGATTTTGGGAACGCCGGAGCTCGCGTCCCACCGCGAGCAGCCCGGGCACCCATGGGCGACGCTGGCTCTGGCAGTCACGGCGTCCCGTTTCTTTGCGTGCGCACAGCAGGATGCGGAGGCGCTGAGCAGACCGCGCAGCTGAACGTCACGGCAAAGTTCTATGTCTCTTCGGCGCTTGAAAAGGAGGATTGGTGCCCACAGGAGCCGGGGAAGGGAGTTGGTGATTCCCTCCATCCCTGCCTGGTGGGGGATCCGGAGCCAAAGAAGGGTTCACCGTCACGTTGGAGACCCCCTTCACCCTTGGGCAGGCAGGTCTGAGCTTTTCTCAGGTCTGTCCTTGGGGTCATGCAAGGGAAGACCTTGAATGACCATCTCATCATGGGGAGGACCTGTGGCTCATCTAGAAGATGGGTATGCCACAGGGCTGCTGTGTCCGTGGTTCCAGCTGGTCCCATCAAGCCTACATCAGCCGGTGAGAGACAGAAATAACTGGGAACCAGTGTAGTGCCCGTGGGTGCAGCCAGCGAAGTGCTGGAATAAGCAAAGCACCTCTGGCTTCCTGGGTGGGAACTGTTCACAGCAAAATTGTTCCTAGAGAAGGAATTACTTTGGCTTGGCTGAGTTGAGGGCTTGTCCAGCCCCAGAGGGCACGTCACCCTCTGAAGCCTGGCATCTTCCCCAAACTCTCCTTCAGCTTCCAGGTTTCCTGCCGCTCCAAGGCAGACTGGTGCCATACCCAACTGTCCTCACCGCAAGACGCGTTCTTCCTAACGTCTCATCTTCCTCCTCCTGCCTGCAATTTAAGCCCATTATGGGTTTTTAATGTCCGAGTGGTTCATAAGGCAAAGCCACAGGGAGTTTTACCAGCACCTCATCCCCGCAAGCTGGCGCACAAGGTGAACATCTTCTCACAGGGTGCTTTGGAGGGTTGGCGCTCTGTTCCCACAGGACGTCTCACGGGGCAGACCTAGAGCAGAGCGTGGGCTCCAAACGGCTCACACCGTGGTAGTTTTGTCATAGTTACCCCAGGTCCGTGCCTGAAGGATTCATGAGGTCGTTATGTATCCACCAGCATCTGCCTCCATTTCGTGGGTCGTCTCTTTTCTCCTCCTTTTCCCTCGTGTCTCCAGAAGAGACCCAAAACAAGCACTGCAGAGCCTTGCCGCTAGGTCCTAGGCTCAGAGTCCATCAACATATGTTTACTTATTTATTTTAGGATGCGATGAATGTTACGACAATTTTTAAAGGGATGTTTTTGTTCAGCCAACGCGCTTTGCCAGCACAAAACGTTCTGTGTTTGGAGCAAAGCACAGCAAATTGGACGCTGCTTTAAAACACAAAGAAGGAGGGGTTGGGGGAAATGCTATTTTCTGCTCTCTAGCAAAGAGTAGCGCAGAGCATTTAGCAAAGATAAAGAGAAACGGGAGAGGCTGCCAAGCTGCAGACAGAAGAGGAACAAGGTAGGTTTGCCCGTGGGGGGCCAGAGAGTGACTGGTTTTCCTCCAGCATGTTCTGGGCTCTGAATTAAGGTTTCTGTGGTGGGTTGTGGAGTCCTGCTTATCTTATCTGTGCATTTGTGTTAAATAAAGCGGGAGCAGCAGAAGGGTTTGTGTTGCACTAGCACTGAGCGGAGCGACTTATGAGCCTCGCGCGAGGTGGTGTGCGAACAGGGGAGAAGAAGACAGGTTCCTCGTCACCATGGGGGTACCAGGAAAGTGGATAGCATGTATTTAGCTCCACGGGGCTCCCCCTGTGCACGGGTGTTCGGAAAAGGACACGGTTGACTTGTCTGCCTTCCCCGAGGCTGCGGCGAGGTACCGCTCTGCAGCCTGGCGCCGGCTCCCGTGGCAGCACCGCTCGGAGCAGAGCCGTCCCTCCATGGGGAGCATGAAGGTTTGGAGGCTGCGTGTGGCACCCGTACGCCCTTTCCTTGGCATTTTTCACCTTCTGCAGCAATCTTCTAGTTGCTGAACTGTTCTTGGCCCTTCCCACGTGCTTCCCAAGTCCCTGGCCCTCTCGGAGGGTTGTCATCTGCTGCAGTTTTCATCAACGAGAAAAGCGCTTGAAGAAGGGAACGGCGCAAACGCGGCAGCTTTGCTGACACCAGAGCAATCACGGCCATTGCCAGGGTCTCACTGCCACCCCTTTCTGCTCCTCAGTGTCACCAGCGCTGTCTGCGTTGTCCCCATGAGTGGCACGGAGTGGTGCAGTTCGGAGGTTAGAGTAAGCCGGAGGCGGCATCCGTTGACACAGCGGTGCCAACGACTCCAGGTTTGCTCTCACCAAAGTCGGAGATGATTTGCAGGTCGGAGCCTCCCCATCGGTCCCTGCACGGGCAGGATTTTCCCGGTGGTGCAGACCACGGAGCTGGTCTTGGAGACCCTCTAGTGCTGCAGGTCTCCAATGCACCATCCCGCTGCGGCTCTGCTCCCGCAGGTGCTGGGTTGGAGGGACGCGGCAGAGCAGCTCTGGAGCAGGAGAGCTCTCTAAAGACTCTCACTTGGCAAAAGTCACGCTGTGGCCTTCCCTTGCAACAGCACCGCTTGGTCCCCTCCTTAAAAACATCATTAAAATTGTGCTGGGGGGGCTCCTCTGTGGCAAGAGGAGGTGCGATGCTCGATGCTGTGCCCCGCTCCTCGCTGGCGGTCCCCGGCGTCCCCTGACACCCCGCTCCTCCCTCTCTTGCAGCTGACGTACCTGCCTCCGCCGTGGGGTGAATGTCGCTCGTCGGATATGGGCTTAGACTTCTTTCCCGTTTACAGCATCACGGCTTGCAGGATCGACTGCGAGACCCGCTATATTGTGGAAAACTGCAACTGCAAAATGGTTCACATGCCAGGTCAGTGTGCCAGGGGCCGGGGGACAGGCACCCCCTCCCTCCTCCAGATCTGCGTCATTAGGGGTTAACGAGCTGGAAAGGGACCAGGGATTAAAGGAGCTGGGAAGACCTTTCCCTAAGGAAAGAAGGATGCCAGTAGCCTTTGCGAAAGGCCCTGAAATAGGGGCAGGATGCGGCAGAGGGATATGGGTCTGGTTTCCCTTTATTTAGCCCCAATTAACAGCCCTGGGCGGTATTTCCAGCAGCGCCCTCCTCGGTTTGCGAGAAAAGGCCCCCGCGGGAGGCAGAGGTGGGGGAGATGNTCGGAAGTTCCATCTGAACCTGAGGAGGGCCTTCTTTGCTGTGAGGGTGGCAGAGCAGTGGCACAGGCTGCCCAGAGAGGTGGGGGAGTCTCCCACTCTGGAGCCATTCCCAACCCGCCTGGACGCCGTCCTGTGCCACTGCTGGAGGTGCCCCTGCTCTGGCAGGGGGTGGCACTGGGTGAGCTCCAGAGGGCCCTTCCCACCCTCACCAGTCTGGGATTCTGTGAGATGCTGCCCATCCCCAGCCTGGGTTCACTTTGCTGTCCCCGCGGAGAGCCCGGCAGTCCCCAGCTCCCTTGCAGCAGCAGTGGTGGCTGATGCCCACTGATGGATGTGTCCTTTCCGTGCAGGGGATGCTCCCTTCTGTACCCCGGAGCAGTATAAGGAATGCGCAGAGCCTGCGCTCGGTGAGTACCAGGAGATATCCCCGGGTCCCACGGCTGTCCCAAACTGGAGGGTCTTCCAGCAGCCAGCATCCCCCTGGCTGGCAGGACTGGGGTGATCTAGAGCAGCTGCAGCCCAGCGATGGGTTTTGATGAGACCCAACTTGTTGAGAAGGGCTGGGTGCACCCTGGGATAAAGCTTCTTCTGGTTCTACATGGGACATGGGAATCCATCAGTGCAGAAACCCTCAGGATAATGGGCCCCCCAGGATATGTGGGAGGGGAGCACCTCTGGGGCTGGCTTTGGGGCTGGCTTTGGGAAGGAGGGACCTGTTCTTGGTCTGGATTTAGGAGACTCAATCACCACATGTTCCGTGAGAAGATGCTGGTAACAGAGTCTAGCCTCCAGCAGAAGGGCTCTCTCCAAGACGGTGGGGGTGGCCATGCAATGAAGCGGGAGAGAAACGGCCAGGACTGGGTTTCCTACTGCTCCTCTGAGATGTGACTCTTTGGCCCCTCTCTGGGTGGCATGACCTCTGCTCCCACATCTGCTGTGTGTCCCTGACTCCATGAGATCTAACCCTGTGACCTTCTCCAGGTTTGCTTGCTGAAAAGGACAGCAATTACTGCATCTGCAGGACACCCTGTAACCTGACCAGGTACAACAAAGAGCTCTCCATGGTCAAGATCCCCAGCAAGACTTCAGCCAAGTACCTGGAGAAGAAGTTCAACAAGTCGGAAAAATATATCTCGTGAGTGTTGCAGAAAACAGATCTCCTGTGCTTTATGGGGCGAAAGTCTCTGTAAAACCACGTTGGCAGTTTAAACCAGCCCGTGGTAAGACTGGACCTTGCCAAAGCCTCTATCACCGAACAGAGATATGTCCTCCAGGGAGGGTTAGGGTGAAACTCTTGAAGAGATGAGGTGTAGGTTGCTTTCATCTCAGTAGACGTGTTTCAGGACAACTGTATAGTCCTTCCCTGGCCGTGTCTCCATGAGCATACCCCATAGCCACAAAAAAAAGGTGCAAAACCTCCTCTTATTTTGACAGGGGAGCCCTACTCTCTACCTAAGTCTGGGCTGTGGACCTCAGACAGCTGCTGTCTTGGACCTCTCCCAGTGCTGGGCACATTATCGCCTTGTGGAGGCAGCGAGAGTTATTCCGTATGAAGCATCCTTTGGACTCTTGCTGTTAGCGTCAAAGGGAGATCCAGAGCTCAGATCCTGAGAGGTCTTGGAAAAACATTTCCCATCTTCTGCTAAGGCTGCCGGAGTCCTGTCGGTGCCCTATGGTCTTGGTCTCCAGGTGGTCCAAGTGTCTGTGGGTTACTGAGGACCCAAGAAAGAGAACAGTCAGGACAGGGAGGGGACTAAAGCCCCAAAGTCCCGCTTTTTTTCTTGTCCTAAAGCACACAAGGCCGCTAGTGGCTGATGGGCTGATGCTGTTGTCCTCTTTCTACAGAGAGAATATTCTTGTGCTGGACATATTTTTTGAAGCACTCAACTATGAGACGATCGAACAGAAGAAAGCCTATGAAGTGGCAGCCTTACTTGGTAAGGAGAGATCGGGGGAGCATTTTGGAGTCCGTGTGTGTTTATGGGACAGTCAGGGGCCACGAGTGGGTGCACAGGTTACGTGCCTTGCCATGAAATCCCAGCAAGATCCAGCCAGCTTCCCATTTTCCTTCTGACAGCAAGTTGGGGAATGTCCCAGAGGCCACAGCTAGTCCACATGCCACCCGTGAAAGGTTAACATGAGCTGCTCCATCTCAGCTTGCTACCACAACCCTATTATATGGAAGTCCCGGGGCTGAGCGGGTGATGGATGGTCTCTGTGGTGCCCCCCAACACTGGAAGGGTAGTGTGTGGAGGACAGCTCTTAAAACCATCTACCCATCACCTCTTACATGCTCCAAGTCCGTCCTCCTTGCCGGCCAGGACCCTGCTCTTTGCCTTTGGGTGGTGCCCTACAGCTTGATGGAGAAGGTGGAGGAGTTGTTGGGTTGCTCAACCTCAAACTGGGTCAAGCTTTGTGGGTACCAGCTACAGATTTGGGTGCTTGGGACCTGTTGGGACTTGGGGGTGGAGGTGTTTGGTCGGGAGAAGCAAGCATGCTCTGTGCCCACACTCAGCCCCGCCGTGTGCCCCCCCCAATCCCCAAATCCCTCCTGGGATGCAGGGAGCGATCGGCACCTTCGCTTGAAAGCTGGAGCCGGGCAATCCTGTGGGGGCGGACGCTGCAAGCCTGCCCCGGGACGGGGGACACTGCAGGGAACAGAGCACCCCGTGTCCCTTTGGGTGCCCCGTGTCACCCCACGGTGGTAGCTCTGCAAAATGTACTTGCCATGACGCTATCTGCACCTGCTTTGGGTTCCCCAGTGCTTTGGGCAGAGTCTCATCTCCCCCCGGTCCTCAGCCTCTTTTGAACCAGCACTTTGCCCCAAAGCACCTTTTTTCCTCTCTTCTGTCTCTGTCTCACGGACACCCACAGCAAAGGGCCTGGTAGCTCCTTCACCCACGGGTGGCTTCACTCTGGGGAGCGACACAGTTGAACCATAGGTGTTCTGCAGCAAAATCCGTGAGAATTGTCTTCCCTGAAGCACCCGGTTTGGCGTAGCACAGCATCTCATGGCAGGAGTTATCTTCCCAGCAGATCCCTGGAAGTCTCCTCTCCCCACGGTGCCTTCTCCACAGCCCTTCCCCAGCCCTGAGGGACTGTAGGACTTAAGCAGAGACAGCCTTGAGCTGCTCCTCCCAGAAAAAGCAGGCCATCTTCTCTCTCCCTTTCCTCCCTTTGGCAGGTTTGGGTTTTTTTTTTCTTGGCACCAGGGGAGGTTACCTAATTCTTCTCCAGCATCTTTCTCCTTCCCCCGCCCGGTTTGGGAATTGGGCTTTGGGATTCCTGGGATGGAAGCCTGCGGTCCAGCTCTGACAGATGGCTTCCTCGCATGCCAGCGTGCGGTATCATGCCCTCATTAGGCTTCCAGCCGATGGCCTCGTTAGCAGGAGAGATGCTTTGGTGGCCGGCGGTGTCCTTCCCGGGGTGCTTTTCATGCTGTTAGAGGTGTTGGTGTTTCTGGGGGTGATGCATTTCCCCACTCTTTGGGGACAGCAGCGCCCAGGGCAGCTGCACCATGGTTGCACGGGTGCCTCTAAGAGCGTTTACCCCAGGGGTAAAAGCCATCTGCGTGTTGTTCTCTCTCCTAGGTGACATTGGAGGCCAGATGGGGCTATTTATCGGTGCTAGCATCCTCACTATACTAGAGCTCTTCGATTATATATACGAGGTAAGACCCTCGCCCTTCGCCTTGTTCCTCTGGCGGGGTGTGGGTTTGCCAAGCTCGGGTGGTCGTGGACCAGGACCCTCCATGCCCAATGCGCCCACGTGGATTATTAATGTTAATTAATGACACTATACGATGAATGCTCTACAGTACTGCTACATAGACGGTCACGGCTCTGTGGCGTGGTGCGGAGGTCCCTGCATTGGCTGGGGGGGGCGGGGGGCGGGCACGCAGCCATGGCACGGCATAGCCGGCTCTGCTTGGCACCCTGCCTCTGCTAACGAGGTTTCCTTCTCGCTTGGGCTAATTAAGCACCTCCTTCATGTGGCCATGCTGCTTCCCACCCTGCAGCTCCCACTGCCCGAGGTGCGGTGGCTCCGGGGTGCCGGCTGGGGACCTGCTGCTGCACCCTCCTGTCCCCGTCCCCAGTAGCACACCACTATCGTCTTCTGGGGTGCATCAAGCAGAGTGTGGCCAGCAGGTGGAGGGAGG
>RSEF01000027.1:835437-845870 GCA_003993805.1 Himantopus leucocephalus | reverse complement strand
GAGGGCCCTTCCAGCCCTCACCAGTCTGGGATTCTGTGATTCTGTAAACTGGGCTGACCCCGACCATTCTGCGTGATTCTGTGTGATTCTCATCAAAACTCGTTTAATTGGGCCCGAGTCCCAGTCCAGCCGTCAGGCGGGAGAAACAGCGAGGCCAGACCTCGTACCAGCGCTGGGGAGGTGGAAAACCCCCCGTCCCTGTTATCTGCTGTCTGCAGCTCCGCCAGCAGCCCTGGAGCAAGGAGCTTTCTAGGAAGCACCGAGACGAGCTCGAGCGCAGTCCCGTGGCTCTGCGGTGGCCCAGAGCAGCTGCTCCGGAGAAAAGTGCAAATCCTTTTTAACGGGAATTATTGCAATAAGCGGTCCGGAGGAGACCTTGCTTTCTGGCAGCCCTCCCTCCTGCCCTCCAGCAGCAGTTACGACCCTTGTATATTTTTAATCTCTTTTTGCCTAAGGGAGCTCCCCCGGTGAACGCTGATGTCTCAGCCCAGCAGCTCCCAGGGGATTTGGGCTTTTCTGTGCCGCGGTGCCGACACAGCCCTCGGCGGTCCCATGCTGTCACAGCCTGCCTGCGGGCATCGTCCCTCCAGCGTCCTCCGCCGCTGCCCCCGCGAGCGCAGAGGCAGATTCCAGCCGCTGGCTGCACCTTCCTGCCATTTGGACTTTTTCCACCCCGTTTTTCATCTCAAAATAACCCTCCCTGGAGCAGCCTCCCCACCAGCCGTTGGTTTTCCTCCCCAGTCTTCGTGGCCGCGTTGCAGAAGGCTTCGCGTCGAGGGTCAGGCTCGTGATTTTTGCACATTAAAAAAGGGAAACTGAGGCAGGGAGAGCCACCGAGGAGCAACCTCTTCGCACCAAGATGACCCCAGGGACCCGAACGCCCAAGCGTGTGTCCTCTTTTAGAGCCGGAAAGAATGAGTTTGTGGCTTGGGATAGTTTCGAGGAGGATGCAAACACCTATGGAGACGGGCAGTTCTCAGCAAATTCGGCACGTCCCAGCCCAAGGTCCTTTGCCCGTGTCCCTGGGAAGGTGCCTCCTGCTAATTCCTCTTATCCGCTTGTTGCCTGCGGATTTTAATGGAATTGCTTTGGGCCCCCTGCACCCAAACATGCAGTACCTTAAACCTGCGTAGCCCGGCGCTCTCATAGCCCTGTCTCAGCCCCATAGGACCAGGGATTTTTTAATCCCGTGCGATATTGCAGTCAGGGGTCGTCCGTGGCTGTTGCATTAACGTCTGCCAAGCCCGGTGGGGGCACGGGGATGTCAGGCAACCACGGTCTCTGCTCCGAGCTCCCTGGGGCATCTCGAAAACCCTCTTGATGTTATTAAAGTTGGGATGCTGGCTTTACGTTTTAAGACAGTCACTCCCCGTCACAGTCCCTTCTGGGCGGCTGTTAGCACTTGGTGGCATTATTCTGCAATAAAATATATTGAAAATTACAGGCATAAAGCTCATAATGGCTTCGGAGCGCAAACAAACCCTGCACCTCAGTTTATATCTGAGGCTGAATGCACACAGTATTTCATTAAAATCGCCTGTTCCCGGCGCTCTTGGGGTTCTTTCATAAGAAGGTAATAAGAAACCTCGCAAAGTTTGGATTTTTCTTCTCTGTTTTACTCCTCTGTTTGACATCTGCTTATAAAACCTGGCAAATAGTTTCCTCTTGCTGTTTTGTTGGTTTTTTGTTTTTTTTTTTTTACTTTTTTCTCCTTTTCGGGCAAGCATGGCTTAAGAGAGCATCCTGTCTCCTTGGAGAGGCTGCCCGGGGATGCAGCAGCAGGTTCACCCAACTGCGCCCTACGCAGGGGTCATCTTCATGGTCACCTGTGACATCTATTTAACCCACACCGGACAGGGAGAAAAGGAATAAAAAGGTCTTAAAGGATGCGTAATCTACATGGTTGATCTAATCTGCTGAGGGTTTCATCGAGGCGGGGTTCAGCGCTCCTAAAACTCATTGTGTTTTCAACCAACGCATTTGTAAACTCTTTGAGATTACCAACAAATGCCTACAACTATTCTTTCGCGGTGGCTTAGCCAAAATCGGATGAAATACTGATCACAGAGATGGGGTTTTTGCATCATTCGCTCAGCACAATCCTCCTCTCAGTCCTGCCCCGGGGCAGAGCTGTGCTCCTGGGCTCGTCGGGGTCCCCAATCCCTACCGTGCGTCTCTGCATCCACGATGCCAGCCAGCATCCACCTTGCTTCCTTAGGAACTGACCCAATTTTTCACGTTTTTAGCTTGCTGCTTCTTTTTTCTTTTCCCCCAGTGGAAGTTTTTCAGAAAAACACTCACTTTTCAACCTTTCTGGGCTTTCCCTTGAAAATACGTTCTTCAGCAGCAGCGGCTGCCAAGGAAATAACGTGGCTGTGAAGGGAAACGGCGCTCGCATCACTGACATTTTTCAATAAACCCCCAAATATATTTAAAAAATTGAGGTTTGGGTTGTTTTGGGTTTTTTTTTCCATGTGAAGAGTTCAGTTGG
Source organism: Himantopus leucocephalus (assembly GCA_003993805.1). NCBI lineage: Eukaryota > Metazoa > Chordata > Aves > Charadriiformes > Recurvirostridae > Himantopus > Himantopus leucocephalus. The sequence goes on along the minus strand of RSEF01000027.1, from coordinate 843,379 downwards.
GACGCATGGGGTGATTTTCTTGGAAAGATTGTCGTCTTCTGCATACCCTTTGGAGGGTGTCCTCCAAACCCAGCACATCTCCTGGGGCTGTGGACCCCGTTGGGTGAGGTTGCCCCGTGCCTCCTGGATGCCCACGCGGGCAGGGCAAGGCGTCTTTGCCTGTTCCTGCCCACCTTTAACCCAACCTCCCTCTTTTGCAGCTGATCAAGGAGAAATTATTAGACCTACTCGGAAAGGAGGAAGAGGAAGGGAGCCATGATGAAAACGTGGTAAGGAGCCCCATTGGGAGAGAGGAGGAAATTTCCCTGCGGTCGGCTCCGTAGGCAGGTGAAGTCGCTCCATACGGACGCAGCGTTCGATCCAGGCTTGAGTTATGTCCAAAGGATTGATGCTATGGCTCGGCCAAAGAAAGGAGAGAGCGGTTGGGGAGGGACAGGGAGCATCGGTCGTCACCGGGGTAACCCTGTCCCCCGCTCTCCGTCCGCAGAGCACTTGCGACCCCATGCCAAATCATTCGGAAACCATCAGCCACACTGTGAACGTGCCACTGCAGGCCACCCTGGGAACGCTGGAGGAGATCGCCTGCTGACACCGTCCGACCGCTCCACAGTGCCAACACCTAAGGAAGGAAAACTGCACAGGAAAGCAGGGACCGAGCTCAGGTTTGCAACGGGGGCAAAAAAAAAAAAAAAATAAAAAAAAATTTAAAAAAAAAAAGGAAGAAAATCGCTATGCATTAAAAAAATAAATATATATANTAAATATATATATTATATATATACTCTGCCAAAACCAAGCGAGAGGCGCCTTGGACTTGACTTGTGTTGTCCTTTCCTGTGGGGGGGTTGTCTTCAAGATGTGAAGGCAGCAGCTCATTTTTGAACTGTACAAAACAAAGAGACCACCACCACCACCAAAACCAAAACCGAAGCCCCGCCATTCCACATACTGCCAAATGTATAAAGCACTTGCATGCCAGTTCTTTTTATGGCAATATATTCCTATCTGTCTTTATAAGCTCTGTTCCTCTTTACAGTCTCTGATTTTCACTACAAGAAGGAACTCGCGGGCCCAGCCATCCCCTGAAATCACCATTACTAACGTCGTAGGCTGAATTAGAATAAAGAAACAAAAAGTCGCAGCTCTTGGATTCTTCTTACGTTCTTGTCCTTCGTGTCAGTCTGTGATGAATCTTAAGCTAAGCCGGTTCCCCCGAGGCCGGGCCACCGCCGGGGCTCCTCAGCGCTACCAGTCACCCCGAGGTGAGCATCCCTGGAGAGGGGCCGGACCGGTGGCTCTTGGCGGAACGTCCCCCCCCGGCTGCTGTGTCGCGCTCCTCCGCCTGCAGTGCCTGGATAGTCCGTCTGCGGCGGGTGGGCACGGGGCGGTGGGTTTCTTTATTATTTTTTATTATTTTTATTTTTTTATTTTTTTATTTTATTTTTTCCCGTTAATGGATTCTGTGCTTTCTCCTCGTTCTCATGACTGATATTAAAGCTGGTCTTGTGGAAATGGCCAGGCTGTGTCATTTCTGCCGTGCCCCCACCCTGAGCTGGAGCCTCCGGCGCAGCCTCGGCGCGGGGCGCGGGGCAGGTGCCGGGACGAGCCCATCCCCGGGGGCTGCCCCGAGCCGTTCCTCACCCCTCGCCTCCCCGTACCCCTTCCACCACGTCCTCACACACCTCCTGATGGGGTGGGCACGAAGCCCTGGCCCTGCTCAGCCTCTCACGCTCAGCTACATCCCCATCCGCGCCGTGACGGTGGGGCCAGCTCTGATGTTGTGCACTGTGGTCATCTCTTGGAGTCTCATTTATTAGCGACCGGGAGTTTAAACAGAACTGAGTCAAAATGGTGCTGCCTTACCCCGATAGAGAGAGAAGGAGAGTTTCCCAGAGCTCCAAACCCTGCTGGTTTTGTAGCCTGAGCAGTGGGAGCGGGATGCGATGTGTGTGTTTGCACCTCTGCTAGCTCATGGCAGGGTACTGCTGAACGGCCAGTGACCGTCACCAACGTGGTGGCCGCAGCAGAGAGAGTCACAGCTGGACCATGGAGAACTGTTTTGGGAGAGCTGATGGAGTCCCGAACCCTGGGAGGGCGTTAAACCAGCCACGGGGACTGGAGGTCAGCCTGGATTGACCCACAGGGGATGCTGGAGGTGGGAGGTGTGTTGGGGTCTGCAGCTGGCTGAGGGACTGAGGACATCCCTTTGCCCTGGAGAAGGTGCGGATCGACCCTCCAAGCCTGTCTCGAGTGCCCGTGTTCATGCATAAAACCATTTTTCTTTGGGACAGATCCTTCGGCTGCCCAGAGCACAATGCAGAGGGCTTCCAGCTTGTTCTGGAGGAGACACGGGCAACGTCAAGCTAGCAGCCAGCTCACGTTGGGCCTGTCCTGGGCCACCTAAGTCAACAAGAGCTTCCCTGTGCTGGGACAGAAGTCCCAGCTGGGACAGCCGCACAGACAACCTGAGCGCAGTGCAGCGACTCAGGAAAGGCAGGTCCTGTCTCTGCAAAGCCCAAATCATGTCGGTCCCCCCCCCCCATCACATGCCACCAAACCAGTGCTGCTGTCCCCGCCCTGCCAGCAGCAGGACCTTGCAGGGATGCTCCCAAGTCTGCCACTGCAGCTGCCCGCAGTAGCCTCTGGGAAGCAGCACGTTGGCGGGGCGGCGGCAGCAACTGGGTCTTTCCATGCCGCAAGCTCCGTGCCTTGGAGCTGCCACGTGTCCTTGCCTGGTTGGGGCCGTTTTGGCTCCTCTCCCAGCTTTCGGCGGGGCTTTGGCTGATTGCGTGTTACAGAGAGCCTTGCAGGGGCAAGACCAAGGGGCAGGATTGCAGCCCAGCCCTCCGCCGTGCTCAGTGATGTCTGCCAAGGGCAGGCTGAAGCCCTGCTCTCCCCTTCTCCGGCTCACCAAGCCCAAGAAGCTGTTTTGAGGGTGACCCACCTATCCAAAGCTGCCCCAGCACCAAAGGCTGGAGTCCATCCCGAGCTCAGGCTCCCAAGCAGTGCTCATGGCTTCCCCAAGCCCACAGGACATGGTTCTTGGCTTTTCCTCCAGCAGCCGGGTTGGGGGGGGGTCTTCTCCAGCTGCTGCAAAGCTGTTCCCTGCTCAGCGGGGTCCTCCTTCAATTAAACGTCAGCTGTGGCACAATGGAGCCGCATTAAGACATCCTGCGGGCGATTTAGCTGCAATCTCCTCCTCCTTGCCTTGCTCTACAGCAGCAGGTAGTCCACTTCTCCTCAACGTTTTTCTCCCTTAGACAAAAATAAAACCAGTAAGACTCCCAACAAAATACCTGCTCTGTGGGACTGAACACACCCAAAAAAACCTTCACCGAGCAAGGAGGCAGGCGGAGTCCTTTCAGACATTAAGGAGCCGCGTCCGGGTTTCAATCCAATCCTCTCCAGGCTGGCGGAGACGTGCTTACAGGATGTGTGCCCTCTAAAGGTTTAAGGGTGACAGCGACTCCAAGAGTCATTTCCACGCATATAATTTTCTCCACTTGGCAATTTATTAAATCTCCATTAACAGATGTTGGGAGAGTCCCTGGAAGGCTTTGCTGACGCTTGGTGAGGTGGGACACCACGGGGATGCCCAGAGGTGCTCTGGTGAGTTTTTGAACCACTTGAACGGGGAGGCTGGCACGGGGATGGCATCTCTGATTGCTCCTGAAGAGCACGCTCTCCACGCTGAAGAGCTCATCTTGTATCATCAGTCTTCATTATCTCCTGAGACCTGGACGCTGGCCACACGTTCGTTATCCACGGCATGCCCAGCAGCCATCAGCTGGTAACAAGTGCTCATTGACAGCCTGGCTGCAGAGCTGCCGAGCTCTGTCTCCCCTTGCCAAACCCCTGTGCCAGCCCGGTCCCTGTAGTCCCTTCTGGACCAGTGGAGGGAATTTGTGCCAAGCCTGGCTCAAGGGGACTCATTGCAACATCTCCCGGCTCTTAGCCGTGCCCATTACGGCTGGTTGAACCGGCCGTCAAAGCCCAGCCTGGGCTCCTCCTGCAAACTGGTCTTTCTGTCCCTTATGGTCATTAATGGCTGGGCAGGGAGTTGGCCCTATAGCCATGGTGGACCTTTGTACTGTATTTCTTGGTGCTTGAAGGAGCAGGAGTATCTCCACCTTGGTGTGGGTTGGAGTCCAAGGGTGAACTTGGCACTTTACAGGATCCGGCCCCCCCAAATGCAAAAGCAACTCACGGACAGAGTGTGGCTACGGAGAGGGGATGGGGGGACGGGCAGTGAGAGACTGCCGACACTGCCAGGCCCTCGCAGATAAGCTGGTACCATTCGACGTCTAAGCCCGGATGAGATACCACCAGACTCGGCAAATTTAGAAATCTCAGCTCCTGGGCTGCTTTCCTAAATTCCTGGGGCAGCCCTTTACTGAAAGAGGCATTTGAATACTGAGCACATATCTCAACCCAAAAAGCCCCATAGGTCCCTTGGGGATCACCACCAAACTGCGTTACATCATCACAGCCGGGACGGCGGCAGCGGCGTAGTGGGTAGCTGGAGGGACAGGCGCTGCCCCACGCTGAAAGCAAGCTGACCCAGAAACCCGCTTGCAAAGCTCCCGGCTGCCTCGTGTCGTTTTTGCCCTGTGAATTCAACATGCCTCAGCCCCCGTGATGGAGAGCCACCCCACGGCCAGTGCAGGGTGGTACCAGGAGTTTAGGAGGCGGCTGTAACTGCAAACACGATGCTTTGTCTCAGTGCTGGCCCGGGTGCCCTGGAGCACCGGCTGTTTGAGCAGGAGGGCAGCAGGAGGTGGAAAAAGGTGACCTTTTAGCCATGACGTCTTCCATCCCTCCGTGTAAGGTGGGTCACACTGGGGCACTCACAGTGGGTTCGGCACCTTCAACGCTGGTGGATTTATGCTTGCCTGGAAGGTCTCCCCCATTCCCACCTCCTACCGCGGGATCTGCCCCTGAGGTTTCTCCAGCAGCGATGGTGATGGGCGATGCTGCCCGGTACTGCGCAAGCCCGTGGCGTGAAGGCTCCTGACGTGCCCGTTGAGCCCAGTGAGGCAGCACTGATGGGAGCCGCCTCGGCTCTCAGCCCAAGTGCTGATCCAAGAGCCCCCTCCCCTTTGGCTGCCCTCTCCTTCCTGAAGAGCCTGTATTTGGGGAGCAGCGGGGATGGGTGGTGGAGGAAGGAGGGGCCGGAGGAGACAAAACGCGGCATCTCTTGCCGGTGGTCAGTATAACGTATCCCCAATTTCAGAGCCTCGCGCTGTGCTGAGGCAGGGCATATCCCCGCAGACCAGCAGCCGTCCCACTGCCGCCCTCCCTCCCACGCAACGCCGAGCCGCGCTCAGGCAGCAGCTCGTGGGAGGGATGCTGGCGCGTCGCAGAGGGTTCAACCGAGAGCTGCAAGGGCGGGCGCGAGGCTTGGCGGGCTGCCTGCCTGCCAGCCAGCCGAAAGGTCAAGTCTTTTAGTTGAACAAAGGGAAGGTGAAAAGGTGGCTCCGTCAGTCTATAAATTCCTCAGCGGAGAGATTTCTAATAAAGGGTTCTTTAATCCGGCAGACAGAGCCAGAACGGGGAGGGGAAGGGGGGTCATGACAGGGGGAAGCTAAATGCACTCAAATGAGAGAGCCTGTCTGGGACCGTGGATGGTCCCACAGCCCCTGAAGTCTTTACATCAAGATCCTTTTCCAACAGATGTGCTCCTAGAGCAGGTCCCCATGCCTGCGGCGCTCTCTGGGCTGGCTTACGGAGAAGACCTTGCAGATGGTAATAAAGGTTTTAGAAGTGAAGACCTCAAAACTCTGCGTTTGAGCCTGTCGGTGTCTGAGTTCACCCGAAGCCTCAGCGAGCTGGATTTGTACCTAATTCTCCCCTTCTTAGACATCCACAAGCTTTTCTCTTCCCAAGGAATTCACAACAAGAGCTCGGACAGGTCTTTGCACCGGAGTCGCTCCTCCACTCCCGGCTATTTTTCTCTTTGGTCTCTTTGACTTTCAGCCTCGGAGGGGTGGCTTAAAACAAAAGTCCGTATTTCAATCGCTTATCACACTGGAAGCGGCGTGATCTCCAAGACTGGCAAGGAACAAATAATTACCGCTGGGTACAAAGTGTTTTTCTGTCAAGGATCTAGCGCGTCAATTGATTAGAGGCAACACGCATTGTGTTGACTCCGGCTGTCTTGTCTATCAGCTGCAAAGCCAAATTCATACTGGAACAAAGGGAACATTATACCATGCCCTGGGGGTGGCCGAGGACATGCCTGCCCGCTCTCCACACTAATATAAGCACTAATAAACGGCTCAGCTTGTAGGGGCTGTTGCGGTCAGTGGCATCTCAATGGCAGCAGGCAGGAGGGCGTCATGGGGTGATGCTGGGCTGAGCCTGAAGGCTGCTGCTGCTGCAAGAGAGAGACTACGTGGAGCGGGATAAGCAATGCACATCGCCCCACAGCTCTCACCCTGGCTGTAAAACCAGGTTTGAAGCTGCCACGAAGCCTCCAGAAGGAGAGCTGCCTTCAGATGGTGACACGGGACCCACAGGGTTTGGGTACAGCCCTTGAAATGTAAACTCTTGAGCTGGCCAAAGGAAAAATCACCTTAATCACCTGCCTTAAAGCCTCAGCCTGAGCACTGGTCTCATGCTGGAAGTGCTCTGTGTCCTCGCCTTGCTCTCCCCATCCTCCTCTTACCTGTCCAGATCAGTTTTTCCCATTTTTACCTGGTTTTCTCCTGCTGGAATGCCCAGTCTGCTGTGCACCCATGGGTGCTGGGAAGTAAAGGAGCTGGTTCATTCCTCTGGGTTCTCAGAGATTCACATCCTGCTGCTTCCCTGCTTGTGCCCCTGGGTGACAAACCTTCTTCTCCCAGTGCTACCACAATCGTAGAAGCTGCAGAGCCCTGGTCTGGGAGAAAAGTCCCATCCTCGGGCTTAAAAAGCTCTTGGCAATCCTTCACTGCTTCTCATCCAGCACTGTGCCGTGTCTTACAACCGCCCATAGTCACAAAACCCCCTTGCACAGAAAACTCATGGTGTTCCTCCCTTCAAAAATGTCAAAAAATAAGTGAGGCTCAAAGTCTGCAGGCTGTGAAATGTGTTTTGTTTCACAGTTGCTGGGAAAAAAAGGAAAAAAACCCCCAACCAAACAAAAAAACCCACTTCAGTCTCCTGACGCTCTCACCAGTATCCTGATGTTCTCACCCACCTCCTGATGCTCTCACCCTCCTTCTGATGCTCTCACCTTCACCCTGATGCTCTTTCCCACCTCCTGATCCTCTCACCTGCCTCCTGATGCTCTTCCCCACCTCCCGATGGTCTCACATCCCCTCTCCTGGGATCCCAGTGATCAAGTATTCAGATCTTGGAGCTCTAAATCAAGTGAGGCGGGAGAAACTTCATGAGAAGGTGCACCATCTCATGAGAGTTTAGACACTTTGGTGCTGTGGTCACCAGACAGGGGCTCTTCAACACCTTCTGGAAGCTATTTACCAGCTGGACATTTTTCCATGCTCATCCCTGCTCTGTATCCCCAGAGCAGTGCCCAGCAGCGAACCTCCCCAAAATCACAAGATTGCCTTAAATTATCATGAGAACTTTCTCTAAAAAAAAAAAAAATAATCTAAATTGGGTGTTGTTCTCTCTTCCTGTCCCTCCCACCTCCCCTGCGAGAAAGGTGACATTCACTTCACAGTTTTGAACGCTCAGGAGGAAGCCTGGAAACGTGCAAAGAAAACTGCGATTCTCACGCAAATCCTCTGCTTCCACCCACCCGCACGGCGAGGAGCTGCTGAGACTCAGGGTACGCTCCCAAGGGTTGGCAGCTCGGTCCCACCATTTTAAAAGCCCACAGCATGGCATGCTGGAGGATTTTCCTCAACCCAATAACCAGTCTCCTGGCCCTCCTCTCACTCTTGTCCTCACCCCCACCAAGGTCATAGAATCATAGAATGGTTTGGGTTGGAAGGGA
>RSEF01000027.1:802591-835337 GCA_003993805.1 Himantopus leucocephalus | reverse complement strand
AATATTTTCACAAATTCAGACAGTGGAGTCTTCTAAAAGTGCAGTTTTCCCTAGCATCAGAAGAGATCTTACCAAAAAGTAAAATTACGGAATGAGAAGCCAATCCCGTGTTGCTCAAACAAGGCCACACAGGCAGTGGGGTTGCCTTGGTTGCAAACTCAGCGGCAGAGCTATGAGCCGGGTCTATTCTCAGTGCAGTCGTGTTCATTTGTAAAAATAAAAGCTCAAGAGCAGCCCCAGGCCCCAATGAGTGGGTGTCGGAGGCAGAAACCAGGAGGGGTGGGAGCAGGACCCGGGGAGACGGGCAGAGCCTGGGGGACACCTCCAGCCATCTCCAACAGGGACTTCTCCAGCTGCGGAGATGGAAAGATCTTCCCCAAAGGGGACCCCACCGCTATCCACCCCCAGCCCTGAGGGGGAGAGAAGCCGCTACAAGGACTGGAAGGATGCAGAGGAAAGCATCCTTGTAAACTACATGTTTGTTTGCTGAGTACAGGATCCAGCATTTCAATTATGTATGACAAAATAAGGCATAATACTTATATTTACAAGCAGCAGTTTGTCATATGGGTTGCAGATGAAATATTTAGAAGCAAAATAAGTGCCTTTTTGTCTGGATAGGATTTTCCTGGCCTTCCCCCTTGCACGCAGGTTTGCAAACCCTGGGCCAGGACCTGGTAAAACCATTAAGAACCCAGAATGGGCTCCCAGTTCGTAGCTAAATTGTACGTAAAATATAATTTCCCATTTGCGTTTGATGGCTTGTGGTAGCGCATTCCCACGTGGGACTGCAAAATGGTTATAGGGCTGGCGGTGCTCAGGAGGGGGAAAGGGGAAGGGGCGGAGGACCAGGCACGGTGGAAGATGGCCCGGAGCCCACCACCAGTTCTGCCGAACAGATCCCCACAGGCAGAGTCACAAAAGGCAGGGATTAGGAAGGGGGAAGGGATCCTTTCCCCAGTGCTACAAGTACCCACCTGGGGTCTGACGCATTGGAAACGGAGCAGTGCGGTCGGCGCAGCCGCCTGCGGGCGAGAGCATCCCAGGATCCTCATCCCTCCCAGCGGGAAGGTGCTTTGCACATGGAGTTCTAAGACGCATAAACAGGAATAAGCAGCATGTTAGAGAAGATGAATCTTGTCCAGGCCGATACGATCCATCTCCCAGAGCGTGCTCCATGTGAAATTTCATTAGCTTCCGGAGGGGAGTTGCTCTGCTTATAATAATTGATAATTATCCTGAGTGATGCATGGCTTAGCGGTGTTGAATGATTGTTTCCCTCCGCACCAGTGACTTGATCATTTCGCCTGGTTTAAGACTCGCTTTTATGCTCACATCCTTTCTAAGGGAGACTTTGGGTAGAGTAATTCAGACTTTTATGGCCTCCATTCAGCACAAGACTGCAGCAACGCTCCACCCCACCGCTGAGATCTGCTCGGCAGGGTTTCCCTAACCATCCCACAAAGAGCCGAGGAGCCTGCGGAGGAGTGAAGGTCATCGATCTACTGCAAAAGTCATTTGTCACCTTTTGTTTGCCCCAGGGTCAAGCCCAGAGGCCCTCCCTTATGTCCACAGAGCAGGGGAACATGGCAAAGGATCATAAGGCTGTGCGTCCCTCTGTGCATTGAGCTCCCAAAGAAACAGTTGACCCAGTCCTCGTGTCCCGTCTTGACCCATCTAGAGGGACACGCTGCAAGGCAGAGCTGATGAAAACAAGACCGGTCAGCTGGGAAATCAGGTCCAGGAAGAAGAAGAGACCAGATTTCTAGGTCAGATGTGGAAATCTGCTTTGGGAGTCCCTGAGGTGGTCCAACCCTGGTTCTACCAGCTCCCACCAGGGCCATACGATTCATACCCGCCCCAAATGGCAACCTGGGGTCAGCGACTCGAGATCATTTGATAAAACCAGGGAAAACATTTGCATCATTGGGATCACCAGAGGGAGGTTCTCAGCTTCAATTTGTCTGCTGTTGTCACAGTCCCGCCAAGGCAAACTTAAAAGCATAAATTAAATCCAGCTCAGTCCCTCTTCTCCCAAGCCCCAGTGCAAATAGAATAAATCAGTTTCATTTAGAAGATCAAACCAGGCATCACTCACAGACGGGTTTAAAAATAAACTCCTTCACTGCATGCATTAAAAAAACAACAAACCATTTATCTTCCCCATCACCCTTCAGTATGTTTATTGTGAGCTGGGCTGGCAGTTACGAAGAGCACCGCGGTTCTCCCGGCACCTTGGCCATGCAGGACCCCTTCCACCACGGTGGCCCAGGTCTGGGAATGGGAAGCCACATCCCCCCGGCAGGCAGACCTCCTCCTAGCCTGCTCTGCCTGGGCTTCGGGGTTTATTTTGGTGGTGCGTGTGTTTGTACAACCCAAGTGCTGCAAAGCCCAAGAGTGATTTAGAGAGAGGTGAAGCTCCCCCAGATGATGGTCAGCAGAGGAAATGGCCAAGTCCGCTCCCCCATGGGGTTGGACCTGGGGAAAGGGCTGGGAGCAGGGTGGTGACAGCAGGATGAGGAGCTCAGGGCACAGGGCGGACCGGATGTTTGGGAAGAAACCTGGAGGTGAAGACATGGTGTTTTCCAAATTTGCAACATTTCATCCCTACCCTCAGCCCCTTCAGTCCTAAAATCACCGTGATCCTCTCTATAAACGCGAATGAGGGATGTCCCATCACAGGGACAGGGCCAAAAGCTTCCAAAGACCTGGGCGAAGGCGACCTCCCCAGATCATGAGCCACCTCCTCACCCCACAGCACCCCACGTCCAGGGTGGAGGAGGTGGAGGAGTCCCTCCAGTGGCGGCGAGGACGGCAGTCAGAGACATGAATCTGGGCAAAAATCCATGAAACCACCGGGGAGCAATTGTAGGACAACACACCTGGATGTGCCTGGCCATGAACCTGCCCCATGTCCTGGCCACCACATCGGTGGCAAGCGAGGACCCGAGCAGAGGGAGCTCTGCGGAGGTCGGCTCCGCGCAAAGCAGGGACTTCTGATTTGTTTTTAATGACATTGTTTACTGCTAGCGAAATTTCCCGGAGCCAAAACTTGTCTTTCCTAATAATAAACAAGCAAATAACAATGAGAGGGAGAAGGAAGCACATTTTTAAGCCATCAGGGTTTGATTTGATTGATCCTGGTAATAAACCCCAGCAAAAAGGAGTTGTTAAGCTGGAACGGAGGTTGTAGATCTCCATCAATAATTTAAGTAGGGAAGCAGGAATGAGCGCACTGCATTTAAGCGTGCAAAAGCCCCACCAGATGCAATGCCGAGACAAAGCCGAAAAACACAGAAAGACCAAAGTGAAGGGTTCCGTGGTGCTGGGGGAGCCTACGAGCTGGGACGGTGCTTGGGGGTCACAGCACTGGATGCCACAGCATCCCAGTCCCAATTAAGAGGATGGGGCAGGCACAGAGGCCAAAGGCTTTTTCTGCCCAAGAGGCAGCTGAAACCATCCTGGCAGCATCCAGTCACCCTGCTCTGCCATCATTTCCATTTATTTCCCCCCCCCCTTTCCTTCTAGAGCTGGGGATCAGAGATCTTCCTCCCACCAGCCCCATCCCTTGCCTGTGCATCACCCAGCCCACGCACAACCAAGACGACAGAGGAGGGACTGCAGAGCAAACCCTCACGCGAGATCTCCAGGCACGGCAACAAGGCTGCAGCATCCTCGGAGCCTTCCTCGCGCATGGAAAAGGGGACATGGGGAGGGAGAAGCCCGGCCTCGCTCTTGCCGTTCACCTTCCTGCAGGGGGTCCTTCATGTAAACAGCACTTTTATAAACAGGGGACGCGGGAGGCAGAGCTGCTCTTTACAAACCGCAGGGAAAGAGGCAAGATGAAAGCTTAATCCTTTAAAGGCTGGCTGGGTAACAAGGAAGCCAATAGACTGTGCTGGGAACACTCCATCAGGCTGATTCTTATTTAAAATAGCAAATGGAAGATGCTTCTGCTACTGTAGGATTTAAAGGCAATAAGGCGTGACTAATACCCCCTTGCTGAGCCCAAACAGCAGCACTTCACCAGCCATGCAGATTGGAGATGCTGTAAGTGCCTCTCTAATTTTTTTCGCCACCCCAAAGAGAGTGACGTTTCACGCACTTGGAGAAGAGATGCTCCCAGCCTCACGTTGCTGGTGAGAAGGACCCACAGTTCAAACCACGGACCGAGCCAGACCCCTCACCTCCCTGCTCCCCCACATCCACGCAAGCAGCTCACCACCTCCACAGCTTTCCAGCTTGCATTGGCCCATCTCCATTTCCCCCTGGAAGCACGAGACTCCTTGAGGGCAGGTTGCTGCAGAACACATGTAAATTTGCTACGGGACATCCTCCACAGAGCTCCTGGGGCTGGCACAGTCCATCTACATGTGGCCACCTTGAAGCATGTTGTAGTGTCATTGAGGCAAGTTTTGGTATGGTACAACCATGGGATGAGAGAAGAGAAGACTCTGGGGAGAGCTGATTGTGGCCTTCCAGTACCTAAAGGGGGCCTACAGCAGAGGTGGGGAGGGACTTTTTACAAGGGCATGGAGTGATAGGACAAAGGTGAATGGCTTCAAACTGGCAGAGGGGAGATTTAGATGAGATATGAGGAAGAACTTCTTGACTGTGAGGGTGGTGAGCCCCTGGTGCAGGTTGCCCAGAGAAGTTGTGGCTGCCCCATCCCTGGAGGTGTTCAAGGCCAGGTTGGATGGGGCTTGGAGCAACCTGGGCTGGGGGGAGGTGTCCCTGCCCAGGGCAGGGGGGTGGAGCTCAATGATCTTCAAGGTCCCTTCCAACCTAAACCATTCTATGATGACGGAGAACAGGGGCTACCAGGCCATCCTCTGCTCAGCTGAGCTCTTCATAAAAGCAGAGACATATCTATGGCCTGCTTCTCCACCAGGGCATGGTCCAGGCTGTGCACATGCATACAGGTCCCTGCATGGCCAAGGACATGCCGGGTGCAGTGGGCAGAGCATGGGCTGCCCAAACCCTTTCTCTCATCTTCCTGTCCCTCTGTAAGGCTGCAACCATGGCTAACCTCCCTCCTCCAGCCACTGTAGGGCTAAACGCTCTGGGAAAAGGTTGGTTTTATATATCCAGCAAGCGTCCCTCCTTGCTGAGAGCGCCGACAGCAAACAACGCTTGCACCAGTGAGGAAGGGAGATGAGAGGAGATGGAGGAGTGTCCTGCATTGACTGCTGCATCCGTTAAAACACCACGGGCCTTGAGCAAGCATCCTTGGTCAGGGGAGCGTGCAACTCGTGTGTCCCTGGAGCAGTGAGGAAGCACATGCTGCGAGGCGTGCACAGACAGCCCCACGTCTGCCCTACCTGCTCCTGCAGCCGCCGAGCCAGAGGGATGGTTTGAAAATCAGTGTCACTGTAAAACATGCTGATGTCCTCAAGCCATTGAGACAATCGAATGTACACCGTGGCAGCGGTCGCTTGATGGATTTCCACTGCCTTCACTTACTGCAAATTGACTAGAAAAAAAAAACCAAACCAAAACAATATTTCCCCAACCAATTCTTGATTTGGAATCAGCCGGCATTGATGCTCAGGTCTTCACAAGCACTTTGCTGCAGATGTCCAACATGCCAAGATCCCCGGGTAAGGTTTCCAAAAGCCAGGCTGACACCCAGGGCTGAGCGCACAGATGCAGAGAGCAGAGGATGTTTTTACTGAAAGGCACATTGAAGCTTCGGGAATTTGCTGGTTATTCAGAGGGTGCGTTGTCACTTCGTGGTGTACCCAGGTTCACACATGGTATTTCCCACTCTCCACCCTTGCACACCTCCATCACCCGGTTGTCTCAGTGCAGCAGACTGGGGAGGGCTGAGCTCCCACGTGGGGGTACGTCACTCTCTAAAGCGACTGGAGCTCAAATTTTTGCAAGCAGTTTGGAAGAGGGGTTGAATGAGTGCAGGAAATAACCCCCCAGATCCTCCCTGGTGTGCACTTACTTTGAGCAGCCTCCATCAGTCCCCCCTGGGAGATGAAGAACAGGAATCTCCTTTCCTTCTGCCAGGGGCAGGAAGCAAGCTGCGAGCACCCTGTCCGGCCAGGGAAATGGAGATCGACTTGGACCCATCCACCAGTGAACACCAGACCCCATCTTACATGCCTGCCCCATCCATGACACAGCCACCTTGCACAGTTTCTCACCTCTAGTGATCAAACTTCATCCACCAGTTGTAAGACCCCCAGACCCCGTGCACTGTCCCCAGTGTGGGAGGCTTCAGTCTCTCCTCTTCCTCCACAAATGCCCTGAAAACTTCTGGCAAGTGGCCCAGAGCTTTCTCCACCCCTACAAACGCTTAGCTGCTCTTCATTTGCAAGCAACAGTAGATTGTGGGATCGCCCCATCTCACATTAGGGACCAGTGTGAACATGGGAGAGAAGTTAAAAGAGAAAGAGTTTGTACAGGCTGCAACCACTCTGCCAGGATTTGGGCATCACCAGCAGGAGAAGCACGGGCTGCAGCCGGGCACTGCAGGGAGAAGGAGGAGACCTTGTCCTCAACCGGTGCTTTTTGGCCCCATGTGGATGCAAGCTGGATGCCTCCAGGGACATTCCGTTCCCTGCCAGCTCTGCAAAACCTACTCATTTAATTGCATTACCAAACCCTGGACTTGGGGAGAGGCACAAGGTGTCCAACCTCCCCTTCTTCCGAGCACAGAGAGAGCCGGAACGTTGTGCAAAGCCCTGGGACGGCAATGACCAGGGCAAGGGACGGTGCGCGGTGACATCTGTGCCACTGCTCCAGAGCTGCAGTGGGAGCCCGGCCTGTGGAAATCTGAAATTCAGAGCCACTCTGCTTTCCAGGAACAGCTGTGTCTCTGTCACCAGCATGAATTATGGCTAATGATAAGTTATGCTTATTAAGTATGTCAATAATTTACCCTCTTACAGACAGGAAGGACATGTTTTATCTCTGGCTCGGAGGCTGCTGAAAGTCCAATAAAACAGAGTGTAAGTCAGCCAAAAAAAAAGTGCGATCCCTGAGCCGGGCTGCAGAGTAAAACATCCCCACAGTGCAAAATGAGGTCCCCTGGAGAGATGCAGAAAATGCCCTTTGCCCCCACCCCAGCCCCTGATCCCCATCTCCCTGGGGACCCACCAGTCCCTGCGCAATGCTGGTCCCCGAGAGCACGCAAGGTGAAAAAGCGGCAGGTCAGGCACGCAGAGACACCCATTCTCAGAAAGATGCAGCATGCAGCTTTGAATTTTATTTTTTTTCCTGGGTTTTGTGGGTGGTTATGGGTCACACACTGGCTCTCCACGTCCTAAGGACAGGTTGCACGAGCCTTGCCATGGGCTGTATGGCCTCGCATAGCTGCTGGAGGGACGGGAAACACCCCACCACCAAAGTCTCGAGGGACCATGACCACAAATACAGGGTGCCCGGACGTGCCCAGTGTGGAAACGCGCCCCAAAGCCCAGCTTGGGACAGCCCAGGTGAACGAGCCCGGTGCAAGCCGGGGTAGGGAGATGTGGCCAGGTCTCTCCCAGGGTCTCTTTTTATCCCCTTTCCTCCTTGACAAGCTTTTTTCTTCTTTGATTGCAGGGTGTTGGCTGGAAATCTGCCACCACCAATTTTTTCAATCAAAAAAACGGAGGGTTTGATTACATGCAAATGTCTGCCCAAAACATCTGCTTTTCTCTGACACATTTGATCGCTCACTCTGAGAAAAACATTCCCATTTTCCCTGCCGCTGCTCTGGGTAGATTAGATGCTCCCTTCCATTTTGTTGAAGGACTTAGTCTAAAATGGCAGCTCTGCCCTCACGCACATCTCCCTCTGTCCCTTCAACATCCAGTTTCGTACCAGTTTCCCTTTTCCTGGAGGGGATGAAGGGTTTTTCTTCCGACACGCATCCACAAATGTTCCTCACATTATTCTGGACACAAAAATATGGTTTCTACTAACTCAAGACCAAAGGGACGGACTTGGAGGGAAATAAAAGGAACTGTTTCTTCTCCACTTTCTTGTCTTTTAAAACACATTCCTCCAAGAAAGGCATCATGGCTATTTGCGGAGATGTTTGGCGACAGCAGCTATCTCCTCCTCCAGCCTTTCTCCATCCCGGAGCTACAAGTTTTTGAACTATTTCGCTTTGTTTTTCTCGCATCAAACCTTTGATTTAGAAATGAAAGAAACTTCCCTGTCTTAAAACTTTGGGTTTATGCTTTCCTGCAGTCAGCTGATTTTTCCAAAGCGAGAGGAGCTTTTTCTCACGCGCATCCTCCAGTTTTCCAAGTTCTCCACCCAGATACACCAGTATGGCCCCGTTGCTGGGGGGAAGCCAGACGGCAACTTGCGGGCAGCCCCGCACCTCTTGTGGCCTCCAAAACCAGTGGTATTCAAGCGCTACGTTAATTTTAATCAGGAGCTGTCTGGATGCAAATAAAAGCAGGAGGCTCTCATTCCTCCTGCAGGCTGGGATAGCCCCAGCGAGGCTGATTTAGGGACCTCAGGTCGCACAGTTCTTCCTTGCTACCCGGCAGGTCAATACGAACAAGCTACACACAGCACCATTACAGGTCATTAACGCTGGATTGATCCTCCCAGGCTTTACGCTTTTGTAATTAAACGCTTTTAAAGGTTTATTGAAGTCTCGGAGGATCCGACTTCATTTCAGAAAGAATCATGTTCTGCTGTAGGGAAAACGCCGTAGTTAACGCAGTTGATGCGCAAACAGGGTTTGCCAGTGCTTCAAGTTGGAGAGGTGTGCAGAAACCAGGGCTGTGGAGCATCCATTACTCCAGGGATTGCTTCAGCCAAGCCACACGGGGTAGAGAAGGAGCTTTGCAAGACCCCAGAGCTCCCAGCCCAAATCTGGCCCCGGGACCCACCTCCTGGCTGGGCTGCCTTCAGCATCGCTGCCGCAGTTCACACCCGAGCTGTTGTGGAGGTTTTCTTGGCAAGCGGGGACGGCATGAGACCTGGCAGATAACAAAGGGTGGAAACGTAATTGATTTTACAAGGAAAACAGAGTTTCCAGAACATCCACTCGACAACAAAGAGATGCAAGGGTACCAACTGGGAGGAAGGTGCAGTCATGACTCACAGTATTATTAAATCACAAGCAAACACATTCCCAGCACTCAAACGCAGCCCATATGCTCAGCTCCGAAACCAGCTAGATCTCCGTTCATTTCCAAACACCGAAAACACAGGGTTTTATTTACTAGGGACAGCTGCGTGAAGCTACTCAAAAACTCCGTAACGAGGAAATTTCAGTGCTTTGAATGCATAGACCTGTTGGAGATGGGTGTAAATACTCATCCCGGCCTCCGAGGGGAAACACGGTCTGGAAACTACTCTGTTACTGCTACTGCTGGTATTATTATTGGAGCGGCTGGATGCCCCAGGTGCTGGCAAACACATCAGGAGCAAAAGCCGGTGGCACCAGACAGTCTTCCTTTTAGCCGAGAAGGGAAACAGGGCCCAGAGAGATGGAGACATCACGGCTCGCAGGGAGGGAGAACATCTTCTACCAGACCTGCGGATGGAGCTCCAGGAAACAAGCAGCTCCCGGGCACAGAGTCGGTTCACAGTGCCCTTCCTGGCCACAGCAGGGTTGCACTGAGAAACGAGGGGACTTACCTCCACAGGAATAAAATCTGCCTCCAAGACAGCTCCAATCACTGTATAAATCCATGTGCCTCTTTTGAATGCTGAGTGTGACCTGAGTGTCCCATCTCAGCGTGCAGCAGGGCTGGAAGAGGTTCAGTGCATGGTAACAGGAGCGAGCAAAGCTCAGCACAGCTTCTGGATGAGGAACAGTCAAGTAGACAACGCCAGTCCAAAATGAAAAGATTATCAAAAAGAAGATGTGGTACATCAAACCCCGAATGGCACAGAAAAAGGAAATAGAAAATAATTGTTCACGGTCTGTTCCAAGGCAAAAATGTGGCAAAAAGGGAACTAGCAAAAGCCAGGCTTGCTGCAGACAACAAGGTAGTTTTCATGCCATGCCTGTGGTGTCCCTTGCTGCAACTTCAAAAAGCGATGAAAAAATCCAAGAGAAAACCCATTAAAAAAGAAATCAAATGCAAAGCGAACAGGTCTGTCCTGGGAAGCACCTGCACTACAAACCGGTGGGGCTGGGAAAGTGTTTTGGGAGAGCATCACAGCTTGTTCTCCAATTTTTATACGCTACCCAAAGTGTTGAGAAGATGCCCAACGCTGGTCCAGGTGTCTGTTTGGACTGAGCAGGTCAGGCTGTCCCTAGTTCACGTCTCAGCCCCTGCCCGATCCAGTTTCTCACGTACCTTCTTGTAGCACCTCTCAGTTAATGGCACATCCCACTGCTGAGGAACCGCTCCAGGTAAGTCACTGCCTTTTAGCTCCTTAAGCAGCTGAGATTAAAGGGCGCAGCTCTTTGAACATGACATTTGGTGGAGCATGATGGAGCAGATACTTCTCAGTGCTGGGGAAAGGGACAAGATTTTGGGGTGCCAGAGGTCTGCATGGCACCCAACCATGACCACAAAGGTGGGATTCTCCAGGGTGCGGAGCCTCAAGGGTGTCTGGGGATCCTGGTCACAGGGAAGTCATTGAGGGGGACGTTTGAGTGGATCCAAAGTCCTGGATCTCAGCCCCAAATTTGTTTCGGCTTCTCTCCAACCTGAGTAAGAGCAGGGCTGGTGTCCCCCCACCACCCAAGGGTGCGAGGTGAGGCACACAGAGGGCAGGGGAGCAGCGGCTGTGGAATTAGTAATGGGTACGCTGGGAGGTGAACATGCAAAACGGTGATTTCACTCTAAACTCATTAAGTTTTCTCACTGAACAGAGGCGACAATGGTTATTACCTGCACCAGATCATAGCAGAAGCGCAATCGTGGAGCTTGAAATAGATAAAATCCCAAGTCATTATATTAGCAAATTATCTGTTTGGGTCTGTTTCCTATTGACAGTATTAAGCCTATCCTCATTAATATTTCACTCTTCAGGGAAATTAAACTTTAATGAAAGTATGGCACTTACAATGCCAGCCTGACGATTCAAAAGGGAAAAAAACCCAGCAAGGCCACGGCTGTCTGAATTATCCCTTGCAAATAAGTCATCGAGGAAGCAGAGTCCTTATTTATCTGAAAATTACTCACAAGCCCAGACTCGGCTTCTGGGAAGAGGCAGGTTATCTACCAGTATTTACTCCACCAGGCTTTGTGTGTCACGATGTGACAACCTCAGATAGGACAATACGGGGCAATACACGGTGGCTGTGGTCCCCCTCAGGGTTATCTCCCACTGGCACCCTGTCCTGGGTCCACCTGGGCAGAACTTGCTTCAGCTCTGCACTTTGCATCCCTTCACCTCCTGAGTTTCCTACCCAAAACGCGGCAAGGGTGGGCAGCAGACACCCGTGACACCCCACCACTGCGTCCGGCAGCACAGGCTGGGATGAAGCAGGTCCAGGAGCAAACAAGTGAGCTCTGAGCCAGACCTACTGCTGTCTGCGTGACAGTGATGTATGGTGCAACACATCATGTATGAAGCCTCATTTGGAGTCTGAATTAATCTTGTGTGGTCCCAGCTGCCTCGGTCCCAGCTTTCCCCATTACCTCCAGAGCCCAGCACGTTGGAAACCCAGTTACTGCTCAGCATTAAAAGAATATTTTTCTCTGTCGCCACTTGACATTTCATTTTTGCTAAGACAAAGTAACTATCACTGTAACTTAGAGGGGAGCTGCTGCTGCAAAATGGCAATGCTCTCCCCTCTCCTCCAGACTGTGTTTGCTGGCGCTGTGGCTGCTGATGAGACAAAATTAATTAAATTCTTGGAATGCTTCCTGGGCACCCAACAGCACCAGTGAGAGAAACCTTCTTGCAAAGAGAGCGTGTGGCAAGCCCAGCTCTGCCCTTTACCTCTCCTCCCACCAGCAATGACTTTCCGAGCGGGCTGACCCACTGCCCAGCTCTCCGTGGTAGCTGGAGAAAGATTATTTTTTTCCCCTTTACCATCACAGTTTTCAGCCCCAGGTCCCTGGGTGACCGGCTTTGCCAGAGCGAGCCCAGCAGTGAGCCTTTGCTGTGCTAAAATGAAGGGAGCATCACGACTGCTTGAACGCAGCTTTGCGCTGGGTCACGCAAGGCACTGGTAGCACCAAGAGGTCTCCACTTCAAGCACCGCATTGCCCCAAGCTGCAGCTCTCCCAAAGCCTGAAAATACTCACAGCCATCAGCAGACAACCCATGCGTTCCTTTCACTTCTCTACCAGAATTTGCTCCAGCCATCAGCGAGCGCAACGCAGCTCCTGCAAGCGCCCACCTTGCCCTTGGGAAGTGCCTGCGTCCCTCCATCCATCCATCCACCCCAGGGGACCTGGGGCACCGCAGCTCTTCACTTAAACACCATCACTGTGTGCCTTCATTTAATCCAGGATTTAATCTGCGCATCTCTCTGCTCCTCTGAAGACAGACAAGTACATTAATCCATCTCTGCCATGCCAAGCCCAGCTCTAGTCTCCCTGGCACAGGGACCTGCTCCCAGCACCGAGAGCAGACCATGCCCTGTCTGGGGGACACCACAGCTACTCACCCACACCCTGGGTTGATGTCTTTCTTGCGGACCGTGGGGCTGCACTGAGGTCCCTGTGCATGGCAGAGGCACCCAGAGCCCCTGCACGATGTTGGTCTCCCATAAGCTGGGTGGAAGAGATGGAGACATCACGGTGGGCAAAGCATGGCCCTACCATTCCCTTGCTTCAGGTGCCCACCAGTTCCCCCAGCAACGTCTGCTGAACGCTAGGGACTCCCTCTAGGGAAAGGCTTTTTTGTCGAAAATGTTACAGAAAAGGTCACTTCCTTGAAATCAAACTTTTTGCAAGGGCACAGGAATCTCAGTTCAGGAAAAAGCCCTGGGAGCCGGTGTGGAGCTGCGAGTCAGAGAGGAAGCTCCTCCAGAGCTGCCAGCCTTGTGGTTACAGCCCACAGCTGGAAAGGAAAGGTCCAAAACCCTCTTCCAGTGATTTTTCATTTTTATAAGGCTCAAACATGAGGAGACAATGCCAACTGAGTTAGTATGGACTGGTCACCAGTGCCCAGGGGCGAGATTTCACCTCGAGGACACCAACAAGCTCCACATCCCCACATTATTTCTCTCCTTTATGACAAAAGTCTAAACCAAATACAACCTCAAAAAAAAAAAATCCCGGTTTTCTTCAATGTGGAGCAGCACCTTTTATGAGCCACGAGAAGTCTGGCTTTTCCAGCCCTCCATGCTCATCATCAATTAGCAATTACACCATTGTCCCTGCCTACGGCAGGGGGGTTGGAACTTGATGATCTTCAAGGTTCCTTCCAACCTAAACCATTCTATGATTAAAACTTTACATAAAGTTTGCCTTGCTTTTACAACCAGCCAGAGTGCTTTTTCTCTTATTTTGATTAGTAAATAAATACCCCGGGCCCAGGAGCTGTTAGCGATGACATTTGGAGTAATCCTGAGCAATTTACCTGTCAAGAACCACATGGCTTGTTTGGACATGCTTGGACTTGGCCATCAGCGTCGTGGCACAGACAGGGACTGTTTGCTTTCTGAAGGCATTTTTAGCGGAGTAAATGGATGGCGGCTGCCTCACACCGTGTAATTTGAGATCATTAACTGCAGATGTACACGCTGCCATCAGGCTGGTAGAGGATCACGAGGCATCTTCCCAGGTCAATGGAAAATTGGGGGGAAAAGTTGGCCAAATTGCAAAAATTGTACTCCATTTCTAGAGGAAAATTGGGGGAAAATTCTCCCCATTTGTCTATAATAACAAAGATTGTGTACTACTGGCTATTTTGCAGCTCCTGGGACTTATCTGGGAGGAAACTTGAAGCACTCTCCTGCTTCTCATCCTCATTTATTTCCTTTCTGCCTCATCTCTACGTCCGTTCTTGCTGATACAGCCAAGCCGAGGAGAAGCAAAGTCCTCCAAGCGACAAAGCTACTTTGCCCTTCGTCTCGCTGTTTTCCCAATTGCACGGGAATAAAAGCAGAATGATTTGGAGGAACTTATGTGCTTTTGCTACATCTGCAAGATCCGAAGTTTTCATGATTTTTCAGACCTTTCTGGTGCCTGGGAGCTTGTTACTTTTTTACCTTGGCCTTTCAGTCCTCTTCTCTTTCTTTGCTGGACAGGATCAGTAGTGTTTGCAGGTGTTGGAATGTGAACAGGTTGTTGGTTGATGCAACAGCAGCAGAGGAGGGTCAAGAACACGCTGCAAAGTTTTCCAATTCAATAAAACTCATCGCAAACCAAAATTGGCTGTTTCTGTGCAACCCCGTGTTTGCAGGTCACCGGCGCTCGTGTAAGGCACCAAACCCAGCTTTCTCCCTGTCTTACTGGTTAAACTGGGCAGAGATGGAGGATAAAACCTGTAATTGACCTGAACTCATATCCTTAAAAGACCTTAGATACCATCGTTATTATTCAGATACCCATCACAATAGATTCAACTGTTTAACCCCTAAATATTACCAAGATCTGCTCTCCCATGAACCTGTGTTTGTGTCTGGTTCGGGGATGGAGAAGGAGTTTTGCCATGGGGAGCACCACCAGTCCTTCATTTTTTCAGCGAGGCAAGAAATTCCGGCACCCTTTGCCCTCTCACTCAGTAATACCTTGTTGAGCCCCAAATTAAGAAGCTATTTATGCATTTTCATCTTTGTTGCTATTCTCCCAGAGACCAATCACCACACATACAGCCTGTCACTTGGGGGAAAGATAAAGTTTTAAGCTTTGTTACAAAAAGGTGTGAAGCATATTACTGGTGAGTAAAAGAAAAACAAAAATGTACCCCCAAAATGCTGTCAGCTCTGCCTGGAAATCCACCAGTGTGTGCGGGCATCCCTCCCTCTAGTGACTAAACCCTGGATGTACAATCCCCTCCTTTGGGTGACAGACATTCTCCTCCCAAAGCTGAAATTAAAGATCTGACATTCCCACCGTGCCCCAAGGAGTCATGGCACAGGGGATGAGCACAGATGAGAGAGTTGTGGTAGGTCCCCACCAGGGGAAGAGGTGGGGATGCTGCAGAAACATGCCACGAGGGCTCCTCTCTGCTGATATTACTCATGTACCACCTTACTTCTACCCCCAGATTATTTTTATTTCTTTTTTTTAAAGAGGAGGTCATAGCCTCACTGCAGAGCTACCCTAGATATTTGCAGAGCAACTGATAGCCAGGACTGATGGGACAGGAGCGTGTCCTGGCTGGTGGGAACCAACTGAAGGGACATGATGGATGAGTACTTGGAGAACAGGGGTGGTGGGCTCTTGGTCCCAGTCCTCAGAGGTTGGACCTCCAGACCCAGAGCACTGTCTCCTGGTCCGCAGACCCATTTTCACCTGGAGACTGAAATACATACCTTCACCAGAGATCCTCCATTTGAACAACGTCAGTCGTACAGCAGAGACATTCAGGACAAGAAGCTGCAGCCTTCGCCTGACGTTTGTCTCCCCACATCTCCATGTCCCTCCTGGAGCCCAAGGAGGGCTGGAAATCAGGTGGAAAACTGAATCCCACCACTTCCCACTGCAAACAGCCCCGAGCATCCACAGCCAGGCTGCTCCATCTGAGCCAGAGCCTTCCAAGGAAGGGATCAGGGAGGAAAGCGCTGATGCAACTGTTGTCAGCAGCACAAAACTTGTTGCCATCACATGTTGACCTTTGAGAATTGCCAGCCTGGTCTTGGCAAAACTCTACCTTTGTTCTTCATCAGACACGAGCCCAGCTGCAGCCCCAGGCTTCCTCAGACAGCACTCGATCCCCTGCAATAAAAATAAACAGGTTTAACACATCACACCCCTTCTCTGCCGCCATCCATCTCAGAGACTCCCAGTGCAGTGCAGAGCCGCTCGGGCACTGCCGTAGGGCTCAAGGCAAATGTTGAACTGAATATTGGTGCACAGGTTATTATAAAGCAGGTATTTGGCGGAGTCCCTCGAAAACCACCCTTGTCAGAGCTCAGGAAAACACCAGGGACAGTATAAAGCAAAACAGCCCTGCATAGGGGCGGAATTCATGCATGGGCAGAAGGGAAATCTAGAATTAAATCTAATTCCTCATCTCAAGCTTTGGACTAATATTTCAGGTCACTGATGAGTCACGGAGAAGAGAAGAGGCTACAGCAGAAGGAGGGGAGGATGGACCACACATCCTTGTTTGCCCTAAAAGAGAGATTTGGTCCTGGAGACAGCAACTCGCTAAGTCTTTTCATAAGCTCAGCTCTTCCCCTCCTTTCTGTGGGTAAAGGGCTCCGAGCCCTGCAGCAAAGCAAAACTGAATCGCAAAACTCTCAGGGCGACTCAGGAGCTCTGTCCCTGGGGCAGCCTCTGCTGTCTGAGAACCTTCCTCAACCTCCTTCCCATGGACAGCGGTGATGCCACTCACACAGGCTGCTCCAAGGACCGGAAAGGTTTTGGGGTGACTTGCCCAAATTCCTGGGAGATGGAGTAGACTTGTAATCAAGTAGAACATGCCCAAGGTCTCTGGAACCGGTCACCCAGGTTAAAGAACCCAATGGTTTGGTCTCCCTGTGCAGTAAAGCCGCTTGCTGGGATCAGCTCTGCTCCCTTTGGGAAATCCCCAGTGAAATACTTCACAGTCCAAATTTCCCAAAAACTCGGAACCAAAGCCACACGCTGGAAACTTTCCCCAGCAAAACCCCACATGTTTTGATCCAGAGACATGTTTCACACACAGAGGTTTCTGCTCCCCGTGGGAGGTATTGCTTTTTACTGTAAGAGATATAACCA
This sequence comes from Himantopus leucocephalus, assembly GCA_003993805.1. Lineage (NCBI taxonomy): Eukaryota > Metazoa > Chordata > Aves > Charadriiformes > Recurvirostridae > Himantopus > Himantopus leucocephalus. The sequence continues at coordinate 818,592 of RSEF01000027.1, read as the reverse complement.
CATGGCGAGCCCTCGGCACAAAGCTCTGCGTAGGAAATATTGACAAGCTGAAGTCTTTCTTTGGGTCAGACCAGGCTGTATCTGTCACAGGGTCACGGATGCTAACGGTACCATGGGAGGTGCAGCATGGGAGGAGGAAGAGCTTGGCCACAGCAACAGCCATCTGGGGAACACGCTCACTGACTCCGGGCACAGCAGAGCTCCCAAGTTGCTTGTTTTACCTGAAACTTAAAAAAAAAATACAAAAATCAGCTATTTTTCCCATTACTGTTCACTGACTGAACTAACTTGGGAAACTACAGAAGGGGAAACAAAACTGACAGCTGCCAAGGAAATCTAAGTGCAAACGGGGACTGTCACTGGAGCTTTCTGTGGGTGCCTCTACCCGAAATGAATGAAACGGAGCTGTAACTCATGCTTGAACTGCTGTTGGAGGTGCGTGGGTGTTAACTGTGCATACCTCGCTCCAACATGCGCTGCTTCGGGGAAGGCAAACCTCCCACCGCCTGTGCAAAGGGATCAGCTCTCTTGGTTATTTGCCTGGGATGCTGCAGCTGGTGGAGCAGGATTGGGCTCAAGATGGGGCTTTGAGTCCTCTCTGGGGAGAGGAAGAGCAGCTGCGGACTCCTCCTCATCAGGACAAAGAGCCAGGGTCCCTCTTGAGCACGGGGCACTAGTTTTATTATTGCATAGGGTAGGGACAAATAAGCAGATTTCCACATGGCTTGAGTCCCAACTTTGTCTACTTTATTAGCCATGGGCAAAGCCACCCTGGAGCTCTCTACAGAGATGAGCGATTTAGAGGATTTGGGCAAAACCATATTGGAACAGGGCGCTTCAAGTACGAGGTTTCCAAAGTGCACAAACGTGGTGTTACCAAGGGCTCAGCTGTGGGGCGAATGAGTTGAGGACCCAAGATGGGGGCATCCAGCCTTGAGCAGCTTTGCTAGCTCCTGGCTCCTAAAAACTATCTTCCACCTGGACAACCCAAAGAAATTCTCACCAGCAAAGCAAATGCCTTTCCAGCAGCTAGATCAGCCCTTACGGAGACATCGGCCACCCTCTATCACACTCACTGTAGCTAATTAGTTAAGTTTTGTGGGGAAGAACAGATCAATATTTTAGTTTTCTATGGCCAACTTGACACCAGCAAGACAACTTTATGACTTCAACAAGATTTCCATCTGCCTTGGGAGGAATTTGCTGTCGGAGAAGAGCTCTCCATTTGCCATCTGCGGTTGGAGGGGGGAGGGAAAGGCTTTCATCCCTTAAACATCGGGAGAGGGCTGTAAAGGAAAACTAACGCTGGCACCAACCGAGAGCATCAGGGAGGAGAGAGAGGCACCATGTAGACACTCAGCCTCCATCACTTGATGGAGTTGATTTGTTGAACCCTCTGGGACCAAGAAACCCTCCTGAGCTTTGCTTAGCAGCCCCACGGGCCCCAGCGCAGATGCACAGTTAGGGCACGCTGCGATCATCCTCTCTCTGCCAGGCGGTGCCTGTTTGGGATCCCAGCCCTGCTCCTGCGGCCAGGGAGGCTGCTCTGTGCCGGCTGCACGCATCACAGAGCTGCGGTGGGGCAAGAAAAAGGCCCTCTGCAAACACCTAATAGAAAAGAGCATCTCAGCCTACAGTCCCTGCATCCAGATGCCATCAACGCCACTAACAGCACGGGCACAGCTCTGCCAAGCCGGGCACCAGCAGCATCAGCTCCCCCCTCCAGCCCCACATCACCTCATCCATCCCGGCATCTTGGCTCGCTCAGACCCCGACTACATCACCCAGCCGGGGATAATAAACATCACACCTCCTAACCCCAAGGCGGCATCACAGCATTTGCAATCACCTATATTAAACCAGTAACTTGTGTTAACATTACCACTCCCAGCGGAGGTTTGTTACAGACCGTAATCACCTCACAGCAAGGCCACACAGGCTTAAACGATGATATAACATGAATTATTTAAGAAGGTCTAATGGGCTGGGAAGTTTAAATATGAAGAAGTTGTTATCCATGACTATTACTGGCCGTAAAAATGTTTATACTGCTTCATATCATATTAGTGGCTATATGGTAATTTGCTAAAAGTAAAAGAATATCAACATTTGGAAGTGCCATTTAAAGAGAAGATCTAGTGCTGAGGGGATTGGGGCCGTCACGACAAGCAGCTCAAAGGAGGCTGCTCTGCCAAAGGGCATCTCAAATGCAGGTGTGATCCCAAAGAGGGTCAGTGTGAGAGTCGGGGAGGAAGAGAAAATAAAAGCAGAAAGAATAAGGCACCCAGTCTCTGATTTTGTGCAGTAGGTGATGTTAGGGAGCCCACTGTGCTGCTTGGCCCTCAGAACCCAGACCAAGGCTTGCACGCAGCATGATGCAAAAGCGCCCAAACCCCCCGAATTTGGCCCATTGAGACCTGAATATGGCCCAAGCGTGGCCGTGGCACGGTGCTGAGCCTGCCCACGTGGACCCATGAGCTCTGGTCCCCAAAAGCCCAGGGACACCCAGCCCAGGATGAGAGCAGAGACAAGTGCTCTGGTCCACGCACGGATCCAGCCCGGCGCAGGGCACCGCTCTCCCGATGGACCATTTCATTAAAAGCCTGCAAGGGACTGCCAAGCCTGGGGGGAAACACACCACATGCACACAGCAGACCAGGTTTTTGGCAAACCAGTATTGCAGGGAGCCTCAAGAGACAAGACATGCTCCCAAGAGACTGCTAAAAAAATCCACTTATTCCAGGCAGCGCAGATACACTGACTTTTCCTGCTGCTACAGCAAAGTTACAGACCTCCTCCTCATCCTCCTTCTCCCCCAGAACTAATGACTGAGCACAATTAAAAAAAGGAAAGAGCCATCACTTCTCTCCAAGTGACTGGAGTACAATGCTCTAAACGTTGTATAGGCTTGCATTTCCCCCCCCCCCCCTTTCCAANCTTTCCCCCCCCCCCCCTTTCCATAGCATAACTTATTGCCCAGAATTTTTAGCGAACTCATTTCTCTTTGAGAAGCGTGTCGGATGTTTGTTTATTCCCTTCTACCTCCACACAATCAGTTCTTATAATGACCTCACATTTATGTGCCGTGTCACACCCAAGTGTGTCCAACAGTACTTTACAAATCTGCTCTCCATCCTATGTACAACCCTCTGCCCAGCACTGAGAAGCAGTCAAAGAAAAAAAATAGGGAGGGGGAAACCCATACCCGTGCTCCTCAAACAATGGAAAAAGCCACTACTTATTTCTATTTTCATCTGATTAAGGACAGAGTGCTTTGTTTCCCCACACAAGGAGATATGAATCTCCTGTCCCCAAATAGCCCAACAACATGAGTTGCAAAATGACTCCGTGTTCGAAGAGGCTAATGCAGAACAAGCCAATAATGGACAAACTTTATCACCCAGCGACGGTGGCAGGTTGCATTAGCATGCGGCGGCACTTGCTCGCCACAACCTGCATGTGATTGAGGAAGCTCAAAGCAGCTCAGGAGCTAATGGATCAGCGTAATTCTGCCAGCAGCGTTATTGTGCACCACACTTGAAATGCAATCTGCCTCCATCACCGGCAATTCAGTGAGGGAAGCGCGGACAAGCGGCGTTTGCCTCCCAGCCACATCACCTCCCTTCGTGTCACTGACTCCATGCGTTGTGCTGAGTTCAAAAATTGGTGTTCCCATGGGGACAGAAATCAATGGCTCTTGTTTATAAATATAATCAGCTCAGTAGGCTCTGGGGAGACCTTATAGCAGCCTTCCAGTATCTGAAGGGGGCCTACAAGAAAGCTGGGGAGGAACTTTTTACATGGGTGTATAGTGATAGGACAAGGGCGAATGGCTTCAAACAGAGAGAGGAGATTTAGATGAGATATTAGGAAGAAATTTTTCACTGTGAGGGTGAGCGCCTGGTGCAGGTTGCCCCGAGAAGCTGTGGCTGCCCCATCCCTGGAGGTGTTCAAGGCCAGGTTGGACGGGGCTTGGAGCAACCTGGGCTGGTGGGAGGTGTCCCTGCCCAGGGCAGGGGGGTGGAACTGGATGGTCTTCAAGGTCCCTTCCAAATCTAACCAATCTATGAAGCTCTCTCTGCTGGTCTGGGAAGCCTTTGCTGGTGACTCCCAGCCAGAAGAGGCGCTGCTGCAAAGAGCTAGTGAAAACCAAGAGGTTTCCCTGCGCCCCAAAGGGGAGAGGAGATGCTCTTCCCAGGGCTAAAACCCACTAAAAATCCACTGCTTTTCCTGAAGTTATGAAACCTGCAGGTTTCCTGCTTCTGCCTGACACACTGACAGTCAGCACAATTTACAGGGGAAGCAGTAAATGAAATAAGATGATCTGCAGAGTTTATTTGCTACTGCTTTTCCCATAAAACACAGCTTAAGTTTCATTTCGCCTGTGTTCTTGCTTAAATGAAGCCTCACCTTCAGCTCTGATCTACCTAACAACCCTTTTCCCACTTATTTTTTTTTTTTACTACCTTAAACATTTCTCTCACCTTCACTTATGTGATGCCAGTAAAAGTGCTGGAGAAGCACCTTCAGGGAAAACTTCTCCCCACTAAAACACAGTTTTGAATCAACCAGATGCTGCAGCCGCTTCTGCAGGAGCTCACCTGGACCCCACCTCTGCTGGAGCCCCATCAGGGGAAGGTTTAATCAGAAACTCACTCAAAAAAACCCACTCTAGTTTGATGGATGAGGTCTCAAACACTCAGGCCATGGGCGGTCATGAGCAAGGCTGGGCTGCACACCAAGCAGAAGATGGGCAGGAAACAAACCCTGTGTCCCAGGAGCTGCAACTCCAGCATTTTCTTGCTGGAAACATCCGGGTGAAATGGGGTTTTGCTCCCCGTGGCCATGCCCTGGTTCCCAGCTTGCAACGTGCACTACGCAAGTCCACTTTTCACCCACCAAGACACCAAACCCTTTCACCTGGGCTCCCCCTCTCTGCCTTTATGGCCACTTATGCCACAACAGGTTGGCTCAGCCTCATCCTTCTGGTGGGACCATCTTTCTCACACCACATCTCTGCTAATGATCTTACAGGTGTATCGCTGTCTGCAGAGAGCCATTAGCAAACAGCCCTAATTACTGCACAGATGCCACATGCCACCTGGGGCTAGCCCCAGCAGCAGCCAAAGCAGGCAGGGCACACTCCAACAACAGGCAAGCTTCTGCAAGCAGGAGGCTACAACCAGGATTGTGTTTTATTCCCCAAAATTGAGCCAGCAGCATGCAGCAGTCTGGGGAAAAATGCTCTTTGCCAGGCTAGGCAGGGAAAGAAAGAAAAAGGGAATTGTTGCTGGAGAGGAACAGCACCCTGGGGCTTTGGAGGCTCAAGCCTGGGACTACCTTCCTTTGCCTGCATGAATGGGAGAAGGAACTGCTCCTTCCCTACTCCCATCACCAAAAAATCCCTTCCCCATCAACAATCCCACCCTTTCCCCAAGACACTGCCCCAATTCCCCCTCATTTCCCCACGGGGACCTTGGTCTGTTCCTTCAGGCCACCTCCATCCCCCACCCAAGCCGGGATGGTCACCCACCCATCACCCTCCTCCCTACCCAGCCATCCTCCCTCAACACCCTACTTTTCTCTAAGCCTCACCTCCACCGCGCCTGGGCTTATGGCTTAATTGCCTGTTTCCCCTCCTGCTTGCAAACTTCAGCCCAACCTTTAAGCCCATCAACTTTAAGCAGCACTGTGCCTCTTGTTGTCATTATCCACAGTGTTTCTTTGCTTTACAGCAACACAAATAAAGCCTCTTATCTCATTTGCAGCTACGCTGGTACTCTGATGCCGAGCCAGCCCTGCCTGGAGCACACCCACCCCCCCCCGCCTTGGATTAATCTTCATCTGTTTATTGACAAATATACATATTTCATTTGCTCTGTATCACTCTCCCATCTGTTGTTTGATGACAACCCGCGGGTTAAGTACTCAGAGCTCCGCGCTTGCAGGCACAAGCGGATGCACCTCCACGCAAGCAAGACCCAGCAGGACACCGTGCAAGCACACTTAGGTCCACGTCCTTCACGCCAGTGCTCAGAAACCCTCCTCCAGCCCTTGAGGAATTGCTTTGGGAGAGCATCGCGACTGCTGTCCCCTGCCCCGGTGGGGCACCGCGCCTGAGCTACAAATCAGCATTAAATATTTCCTTGGAGCCTGCTAAGAGCCTGGAGTAGCACCTACCCCCCACCTTGGGAAATGCTTCCTCCTGAGAAAGGCCACCAGCCACGGGTGGCTGCAGGATGGTGTCCACTCCTGGGATGTCATCATGTTCTCACACCTTTTTATTGTCTTTAAAGAGAACCAGGGAAGTTCAGGTAGAAGGTTGAGGTTTTGTTTTGCTTCTTGGGTGTTTGTTTTTTCTAACAATTTTTTTTTTTACCCAAAAAATCTGCAGAAAGCCAAGAAAAAAAGATCATCAGAAGCTCCACACAGCCCTGACCCCAAGCTCTTGTTTGTTTTCTCTACTGCAAGTGCCAAATAAACCTGATTTTGGCCTGAGCCAGATGACACACTGGATATCATCTTGCCTAACCTGTTGTTGCCATGACTAATAATTGATAACTGCATAAAACATCAACCTTTTTTCAGAAAGGTCTTACTATCTCCTTGTGCTCAGAAAAAGCTGCATTTTCTCATCCATCTTTCATCATCTACTGCACAAATAACAAATATTGGATTTTCATTAAGTCCGAACCCTGCAACAAATGAATGGTACGAAGTCCAAGGTTCATCCTCAAAGGCCTGGAAACAAAATGCACCAGCGAGCTGGCCTTGAGGGAAACATCCGCATTATTCAAAAAGCCTTGGGGAAAAAGTTTGAGGTGGCACAGCTGAATCCACAGTACCAGGTGAATTTACTGCCCCTCAGTCTCTATATAAAGAGAAGCACCTGGATTTACACTCCCAGTTATGACAAGTCATCTAAAAAAAACCACCTTCTGATGTTTTAGTAGTCTGGGACTTTTCAATTTTCCAGCAAAGTGTCAAACAGATACTTTCTAGGGGAGGGAAAAATATATTCAATGGAAAATTAGGGCTTTCCATTAGGAAATGTTGCATGGAAGTTCTGCCTGCCTTCGCTGACAATTGGTTAACATGAGCCTCAACTGAACCCCCAAATTTTTCCTTTTGAAAAGATTCCCTGAGAGAGTTGTGTCTGTAATGCCAAACCAACACACATTTCATTGCTGCCTCCTCCACAAAGGAGGTTATTTCAACCATTGCATGAAAGCACTGCAAACACCTGATGCATTTTTTACTTACCTCCAGGAACTCAGAAAAGGCACCTTTCATAATATTTCTATCCCTTATTTTCCTCCTTTTTATTTGTGTGTTTATCAAACAAGACATTTGGTTTATGCATCCATATCACTACTTCTTTAATCAAGCTCACCCCAAGAGCTAGCAAACCTGCCGGCAGCCTGCCTTGGGTGCTGTCAGCATAAATCTGTCTAAGACAAAAGGAAGATTAACATGACAAAAGTCAGTGTATTTTTTTGAAAAAAATCATAGCTTGAGCAAGAAGCGCAGAGATTGGAGCGGTGCACGCGGAGTCCCCGAACAGAAAAATCTCAAACAGAACTGGGCTGTTTTTAACAATCTGCTCCATTTTGTCTTTTTTTTATGAGAAAGAAGAAAAAAGCACCTGCTTCATTCAAAGATCCTACAACACAGAGCAAGCAACATTTGCACCTCTGCCGCTAATCCCATGCCCAGAGTGCCAAAGTGCTTCAAGACCCGAAGTTGTGCCTCCAACACATGCTACAAAGCAAATTATTCCGGGAAATTCAGCCGCTCCCTGTTTTACCTCCCAGTGCGTGCTCTGCTTGAGGCCACCATGTGTTTTCAGTGCAGAGGAATAAAAGCAAGGAGCAAAGGGCAGTCTGCATTCATGGCATGCAGCCGAACCCTGGGAAGTGTTTTACCTTACTCTCATCCACCAATTCAGCTCTCAATATCAGACTTCTCTTGCAATCAATCTTGCCTAACAGAGTTGCTGAAGTCAGAGGTACGGAGCACCGGAGAACTTATTGGGAGGCTGTAACATTAAATGACTATGGGAGAAACCAGCACAGCTGGAGATAAATCCCCCGCCAGCCCAGAGGAAGGGTTTGCTTGCCAGCCCTTGATGGATGAACCCCAGGGCCATGGGAAAGGGACAGTGCAATGCACACTCTGCTCTTTGCAGGGGCAGACACAAGCACAACGGGTACATCCAACACTTCTGGGGAGGGGAAGAAAGATCTGGAGAAATAATAAGAGCATTTAAGGGTGGCTCCTTAAGTGTTACTTATGATGGAGGAGAACAGAGCGAGGTAGAAACAGAAAAGCAGTTTGTAAAAGATTTAGAAGAGAGCCAGACCTGCGACAGCAAGTTTTACAAGACTATTGAAGACCAGAATGCTTTGAGATGTAGCAGTAAAAAAACCCACACAACCTTCAAGCAGTTTCTTGGGGAGATGATTATGGTGCCAGGAAAAGTAATGTGTATATGCCAAGTGCTAAAAATTCCAGAAGGACAAATAAAAACCTCAGTGAAAGACCCAGGGATAGTTTATGAGCTGAAAAGAAACAGAGATTTGGTTCATCCATGCCCAGCTGTGAATTCAGACACCGGGTATTTACAGTTGCCTGTGCCCTGAAGAGGAAGCCCAGAGCAGATTTTGGGGCATTCCTGGACACCTCCACACCACAGCCCACTTCATCATCCAGGCACCTACCTCCAACAGTGGCATGGGACATCCTCCTCCACCAGGCAGAGGTTGAGCCCACGGGACTCTTCTGGAGAGGCTATTTCAGGGGTGGCAGGAGATGCACTCCATTTCTTCTTCAGACCCACTTTAAAAACCTCCACCCAACAAAAGCCCAAAGACCAACCTGACCAAGCACAGACCACCCAACCCAAGGTTTATGTACCCTTTGGGGAGTGACCGAAAAGGACCGGGCTCATTGGAAACACATGGGATTGATCAGTGCTGGTCTTTCCACAGCTGGAGAGCATCTCTCCACTCAAGGCCACGTAGCCCAAAGGCAACGGGAAAGTTTCAGGTGAATCCTTTGCTCTGGCTGTGCCACGGCTGTGGTTGACCTCAGACCTCCTGCGGGACCTTGCACCTCCTGACTCCCGAATGGGAACAGAAAAGTTTCTCTTCTCCCCAGAATAATTAATTCCTTTCGGCAAGGGGAAAATTAAACAAATGCATCCTCATTCCGATTCAACCAGAGATTTTTCCCAGATATTTTAGTGAGAAAAGCCATTGTTTTTGCAGAAGAATGTAACTGTTTATGGCTTCCAGCCCTGCCAAGCCGGCAAGGGGGAATGGGCAGAGCTAAAGGAGCAAGGGAGGGGGGCTGGCAGAAATACAAGTGTTGTGGGACGGCAGCAGACAGCATCAAGTCAGCAGGTGCCCGGCTTTCAGATGAATATTCAGAAGCTCTCATAACGCCAAGTGTGAGGCAAAGCCGACAGTGCTTATATTAAGAGCAGGAAAGGTTTATTCGAGTGGTCTGGAAGAGCTGTTTCTCAATTCAGGAGTGGTTTTACGGAAGCTGGAGAGATTGTGTAACCAAAATGCACCCTGATGGCTTAGACGTGGTCTGTCTGGTACCACTGAGCCTCAGGCAGGGACACGAACTGCCAGGGAGGGAGGAGAAGCACGCAGAAAAGTGGCAAGACGATGGGCAGGAATACCAAGGAGCGAGGGAATTGGGGATGCAAGAGCTTGTGGCCACACAAAGAAGTGAAAAATCAATTTTAGCCATACACCCAAGCCAGGTTTCCTTGTGGAACTATTCAGCCTTGTCAACCACACAGCCACAGCTGGGTGGGACGTTTTCCTGGACAGCAGGCAGAGGAGCTGGGCACCTCAGTGTGCTCAAGAAGCTTAAACCCTCCCTGAATTCACAGGAGAGAGATGGGCACCTTCTGGGGGAACATGACTTTGGCCCCCAAGGAGCATAGAAAGGGAGACAAGGTTTGCCTTCAAAGCACTAGAAGGTCCAGGGGACTAGAAAGTCCAAGATTTTGGTTTTATTGTCAATGACACAAGTCAGCTCCACCAAGAATTGGGATGCATAAACACACTTCAGGGCACAGGCAGGAGAAAAACATGGTGAACAGCGTGTAAGACTCCCTTCAAGGTCCCTGAGAGCCTGGAGAGACGACCAAAGGGAAAACAGAGAAGCGGGATAAAAGCAATTCACAGATTTATCCCACTATTGATACGTAGAGTCACTGGCACCGATATGGCAATGTGGGGAGGGCTGTCTGTCCCCAGGAACTGGAGGAGCAATGTAGACATATCATGCTCTATTAAAGCAGTCTCTAGAATAAGGTAAAGATTGGGTTTGTTCCAGTTTTCTTTTTAATTATCAGTGTTTTACTTGTGCTCTGAAGTCTTCTGGAAAGTGCAGAAGGGACCCAGCTCCCTGCACAGGGTATTATATTGGTTGGGTTTCCCAGGGGATCAGCAGTGCTGGGTACAGGAGAACAGAGCATGGGGCAGAGCAAGCCACCACCGCTAGAGGAAGGGTATAAAATGTGCTGCCTTATTTTCAGTTTTTACTAAAGCATTGACCTTGATACGGATCTCCATCACCAGGAAGCCAAGTGCGCAGTAGGAGAAGACAAAGTCTTTCACAGCTAAATAGGCAGAAGTCACCCGATGCATCCTCCAGCAGAGATACTGGGGGCTGCTTCAGACTCACGCTGTAATATTTAAGCTCAATTCAGGCATTTTTCGTGTCTGTCCAGCCCTTTGTTGCTCCATTACAGCAGCAAAGCTATCGGACCCTTTTTTGAGAGTAATGACTTATACCCTCCTCCCCGTGGGATGGGGAGGATGCTGTTACTCTGCTGTGCGTGAAGCATCCATCAGACCACCCCAGCAGCTCTCTCTCACCCTCCCAGCCCCGCTCTCTGCATCGCCAGCCAGCGGTTTGACCCCCAAAGCATCCTCCCAAGTGGAAAACCGCTCGTATATCCCTGCAGACACCACTCACCCACATCCTGAGACCCCACGCAAGACCCTCGCCCCACGGGAGGATGCTCAGCCTCACAGACTCCTTTTTCTTCCTGCTTTTTTTGGGACATTTTAGGACCAAGCAGGAGTGGGGGCAGCTCCGTTCATCTCCCCCCGGTAACCCCAGGGAAGAGAGTGCTGCTGACCAGCTGCATTGATGCTGGATATCAGTTGATCGCCAGCCAGCTTCATCTACTCTTCCATCAAGCGATTTATCAAGTGACTAGGGGACGGTTCAGCCAGAGTGAATGGCGCTATCTATTTGGCACTTTAATAGAAAGAAAGGAGTATAGGAAAATACAAGTGGTGAGTTCCCCATGAAGGTCTCATCCCACCTGTGCACGGGGCTAATAGCGCAGGATGGATGAGCCTCACCCACAGCGCGCAGGGCTGGCCAACGTAGGGAAAGGAGAAAGAAACGTGTGCGCACGTGTGCACGCACGCGATAAAGGAGAAACATTTCTTCAGACCACTTCATTCAGTGCAAACACCTCTAAATTGCAGCCCAGCTGACCGCCGCTGTGCAGCCTCCCAGCAGCCTGACGCCCTCGCCCCATTAACGCAGCCTTCCCCTCCCCTGCTGTAAGGATGCTCGCGGCAGCTCTCCGCTCTCTCTTTATCTCCAGCAGCAGAGACAGGAGAGGGCACAATCCTGCCCTGCTCTCAGCAGGCTGTGACTAATGTTTCGGCTGTCCTTTCCCGCAGGGCGCTGGTCCCCGCCGGTGAGGTTAGGATGCTCATGAGCAAGAGGAGGAGAGCAGCTGGTTCCCGTGTACTGATAAAGCCTCCGCTGGCATCCCCATCGCTCCCATCCCGACCTTTGTGGCAGGGATGGAGGAATAATATTGATGTGCTCAACCTCCCCCTCTCCCCGCTGTTTTCACCTCGCTGCCGCCGTGGGGAGCTTGTTAGCTTTGAAGGGACTTGGCTGAGGGAGTGTGAAGGACAGGGGAGACCCCATGAAATGTTTTCCCAATTGATTATAATAAACGTAGAGAAATAAATGCTCGAACCTCCCCCCACCCAGTCTCCCCAGCTTGCGGACTGGATCCCTTCTGGCTTCGGAGGCTGAGCTGGTCCATGCCTGGTTCAGCATGGGTGCGTGAAGGGCTGTTTCATTGGTTTTCTCCCTTTAACCCCCACCAATTAACAAATAATTGCCAGAGCTAATGATGATTCCCTCCAGAGTGAAGCCTGCTGAGTCCTGGTACTCTCCACAGGATTCTCCAAGCCTTTCTCTCCTGAGTCAAGACCACTGTCTCCTCCCAGCCGCAGCTCACACGCCGTCCCCTGCTCTTCCCTGGGGCAGGACCAGCTTTTCCTCCTCTCCTTCTGCTCTGCCTGCCCCAACGAACCCCAAAACATCCATACCCACTCAGCCCCACAACATCCACACCCTGTTACTCCACAAGTGGTCTAGAGACAGCACAGGCAGCACCCTCAGCAGGAAACCCAGGGGTAGATACATCACCCCCAGCGTGCTGTTTGGCACCGTGAGGAGAATGTGGCACCTCTCCACCCCTGGAGTGATAAATTCACCACAACAGGCAGGTTTGATCTTCTGGAAAGCCCATTCCATAAGGCTATGGGGAAATCCAGAGCAATAGCGAAGTTTGGGCTGTTATTGCTTGTTGCGTTCCCTCTTGAAGAACTAATGGCCACCTCTAGGGACCGGTCACCATAAGAGACTGTCCTCATTCATGGACAGGTTTTAGCCTGGATTGCACCTCAACACAGAAATGAGAGGAAAAGGAAGAGAAAACCAAGCCCAAACTCTTGACCTGCTGCAACAGGGAGCAGGTAAACCCATGTTTCCGTGGGGCAACATCTGAAGGGCAGCAATGGTCCTGAAGATGTGCAGTTTGAGGACAAACCCTGCTCCTACAGCAATTTAGTGCTGGCTTAATAGGAGCAGCTTTGTGTCCTAGCAAATCCAAAGTTTAATTGTTTTCTGCTGTCTTCCAAAAGAAATTGTTACTTTTCTGTTATGACCTATCTTCCAGCCCTCTGTGCTAAAGATCTGCTCATTTTTTATTGTTTTCTCATCCCGGTGAGGATCTTCACATCCTCATGTGAGGCACAAATTCCTCAGAAGAGCTGACTCGGGTCACAGATTAGTTTCATTATTATGCATTTTATCAAATCGGGTTTATTGTGGATGGAAACTCAAACAGTCACTGGGGAGTTTTCATGCAATTAACTGGTTTTGCTGAGAAATTAATCAGTTTTGCTGCATAAACTGACTCCTGAGGTTAAACTTATCCAGCTGGATCTATACAAATCTGCCAGCTCTTATGAGACCCCCTTGGAGGTCTCCAGGGGATTAGCAATTCATTTTCATTTATATAATGCCTTTTGAGCCCAAATGGTCCTAAAACAAGGTGCTGGCCCAAAACAGGATGCGTTGGTGGCCCATTGAGCTACTCTGAAGGCACCCTACATCCAGGGGATGCTCCTCCAGGCACAGAGGCATCTCCGACGGCACCTGCAGCTTTCCTGCCTGCTGCTGCTGTGGTTCTCTGTGCGGATGGTGTTTCCTCAACGGGAATATCTGAACTGCGATGTGCTGACTCCAGCTGTGGCCAGATGTGATGTCCTGGCTGATGTTACTCAAGACACAGAGGTCATGGTCTTCACCTGCCCCCTGATCAGATGGTAGATCCAAAAGCTGTTAGATAACGTAATAACATTTCTTTCCTATATGCCCTGGGGCAGAAATGTCCATCCCTGAAGGACATGCACGAAACCATCAGAAGACAGAGCTGCGATCCCATCTTTGTGATTCCACCCCTGCAAAGCCACGCTGTGACCGACCCACGAAATCTTCGTCTGTGAAAAAAACACGTCCAGCTGCCCAGCTCATTTTTTTTTTTTGGATTAACTTCATCCAGATGTCCAGCAAAGTTGCAGTAATCATGATGAATATCAGGGAAACTCAGTAAAGAAACACTCCATAAATCAAGACAATTTAAAAAACATTAGCATTCAAGGCATATATAACCCTGATTTTACACCACGCTACATTTTTGGGGTTGTTTGCTTGCATGCGCCCTGAAGACAACAGCTATGCACCAAAGACATTAATTTTCGTTATAAAGCTCCAGGCAGTGAATCAATTTTACCTGGGTTCTGTTCAGCTACAAAATAGGAGCAGCAGAGCGAAATCTAAGTGCTGCACGGGCAGGTGGCACAGATCTACCCAGCTCTCTGCCATCACATCGCAAAGCCCCTCACCATAAATGCTTCTCTCCCCTCAGAGGGGCAGGTACCTCATGACCTGCTTTATACCCATTTATTCTGCCAGCAGCTGCTTTCAGCTGTTTAGAGGCTTAAACCTCTGCTTTGCAATGAGTTTTTTCCTTCTTTGGTTGCTAGTGTAAATTCAGCAAAGGCAAATCATTGCAAGGCAAAATTGCTTCTTCCAGGAGAGCACGAGAGGTGTCGGCGGCTTTGGCCGGAGCATGCTGCGCTGGGAAGAGCCTGTACCTTTGGCATCTGTTTGACCTGTCCCTTAACCCAGAGTTCAACCCTCTGAACAGCAGAGGACTAATAACACCCAAAGGTATATCGGACATAAAGCAGCTCATGAATTCTGAGACTTAAAAGGCAAAGGCAGAGGTGAGCTGAAGATGTTGAGGCATGACCATGGTGGAGGACGGCCAAAATCATCATAACAATGGACAAACCCAAGGTATTCTGGAGGAGAAAGGGAGGGAAAAACCTATAGGAGGTTGCACCTAAAGCTTGTGATTTTGCCCCATTTCCAGGGCACCCACTACTTTCTTGGGATCCTGGTGATAACGGCAGGAGGGCAGTGACCTGGTGCAAAAAGTCCCATTGTAGTAATTCTAGTTCATTGTGCCACTAAGGAGAGGAAACCCCACCGAATGTCTGGCCTGGCACTGGAGCTGGACCCATCCCTCCCATGGGGCTGCTGGTTCACAGCTCTGACACCAGTCTCGGGAAACAAGGCTGGTTCTCACAGCCCCGGTCTCCGGGATCTCATCGTTTCATGGGAACATCAGCACTCATTTTTACTTGAAGCAGGTTCCTACCTTTCCTGGGGTCAGAGAAAAAAAAACAAAAACCAAACAACCTTGAAAGAGCACGCAAAGGCTTAGATCTAATGAAGAAATAAAAGGGACCTGACATCTCCCTTTGAAAATCTCGTGCTTTTCAAGTACGTGTCCTGATCCGGGGGTCTGAGCGTGGCCATGGACTCAGCGACTGTGGGAGTGGAGCAACCCCGAGAGCGATGGGATGGAGCTGGTCCCGCAGCCCACGGTGGATGGGGGCTACGCTCATTCCCAAGCACCAACGCTATTCCCCTCTCTCAGCATAGGAGGAGAAAAAAAAAAAAAAAGAAAATCAATGGCTGCATTTCCATTCCTGGGAATTAAACATTTTTTCAAAGGCGCTGAGCTCACGGCCTCAGTAATACAGTGTAAACACGCAAATCCCAGGAAAAGCCTCCCCAGGCAGCATGCAAAGCTTTCATTCCCTCTCAAACCCATCTGCCTTTTTAAGGAAAGCACTGCTAAAGCACGCGCGTCTACTGAACCCAGGAACCGCCACTCCAGGTGATCAAATGCATCTCCTGGCCAGGAACAAAGCAAATCACACCGAACAGGACAAGTGCAGATGGCGGTTTTCTAACGAAGCTGATGTGCCTACAATGAAACAGCGAGGGCACACCAAGGAGCGTTCAACAAGCGCCAGGGATGGTCCCCAAGCTCGCAGCATCTTGGGGTAGCTGCTGAACTAAGGAAGGGACGTTGCTGTCACCATGTCCCAGTGAAGCTGGTGGCAAGGTTCTTCTTCTCAAAGCACGGTCCGACTGCAGGAAAACAGCTTTTTCCGTTTTTATCTGATCCAGGCCACACAAAGCCTGAGACCCCACCTGGAGTGCTGCATCCAACTCTGGAGCCCCCAACATGGGAAAGACACGGAGCTGTTGGAGCAGGGCCAGAGGAGGCCCCG
>RSEF01000027.1:731956-802112 GCA_003993805.1 Himantopus leucocephalus | reverse complement strand
CCCCCCCCCCCCCCCCCCCGCCGCCCCCCCCTCACCATGGCCGGCCGCGGCGCCTTCCCGCTCAGCCCGCTGCCCCCCGCCGCCGCCCCGCCGCCCCCGGGGCCCGGCCCCGCCATCCTGCGGGGACCCAGCCCGGCTCCCGCCGCCGCTGCCGCCGCCGCCGCCGCTCCCCCGGGCTACCGCCCCATGGGCCCCGCCGCCGCGCAGTACCAGGTGAGGCGGCCTCGGGATGCGGGGGGGGGGGGCGGTGTGAGGGGAAATGAGGGGTGGGGGTCGTGGAGGGCCCCTCAGGGCCCGGCCCGGGGCCGCCCCCGGGGGTGGAGGGCGCTGCGGCGGCCTTTGGGGCCTTCCCGGCGCCTGAGGGCCCGCGGCGGGCCGGGGCAGCGGCTGGCGGGCCTTAGCCGGCTCCCCGGGGGGCCCCTCACCCAGGAGCCGGGCCTCCAGCGGGGCTGGGACCTCGGGTCGTGTTCTTGTCCTGCCATTTTTAGTTAGGGGACCTCCACGCGCTCCCTCTTCCCCTGCTCTCGCTTTCCACCCTCTCAAAAAAAAAAACCAAACCACCAAAAAACCCGGTAAAAGTTCGGGCAGCGTCCCCTCCGCCACAGCCAGCCACGGTGGGTGGCTGCCCGGCAGGAGCCGGTGCCCGGCCCCGTTATCCGCTGGGAGCCCGCCGGCACGGCGGCGGAGGAGGAAGCACCGGGCCCTGCACCCAGCTCCGGCTCCGCAGCCATTTCCCATCGCACCCGGCGGCCTTGGAACCCGGTTATCAGCGTCTCCGGCAATGGTGGAGGTAACCGTGTGGCGTTGAGGGTGCGTATCTTCCAGAAGAACCCGGGGAGATTATTAAGTGGTGGACAAGGAGAGCAGACACTCGCTAATTTGGGGGGAAAGTATATCTACCCTCAAAAAGCGAGAGAACTCACTCATTTTCCAGCCTGAACATCTCTTAGAAGAAGTATGTTCTGACATACGCTGAAGTTTCCACCTCCTGCTTGCACCCCCGGCCTGTCGGTTCACTCGTACGTGCGGGGTGGTTATTTTGGTTATTAGGTGTAAAGCACAGTCTTCCAGGCAGGCTTGAAATGGAGGAGCCCGGTTGTGCAACATGTTCTCATCCACTGCTGATCGCCTCCTCCGGAGCTGCCACCGCGTTTGCATGAATTAAAACTTGAGAAATAAATCAAGCCGAGGGAATTCCCAGCTTGTAGGCTTCATTAATACGAGATGAGGGAACAACTGCCCGCTGTAGCCTTAAAAACACCGAAAAGCCCGGCGCTGAAAACTGAGATGGCGCAGCCAAGGCCAGTCTGAGCATGAATCGAAGGTAACTCGACTCGGAGGCGTTTTGGGCCGGGCAGACGCTCGATCGTTTGCCCTGACCTTCCGTGCGGCAGGTTGCAAAATCCAGCCGGGAAGCTGGAGCCTGATGGGAGCAGCCGGGAGCCGCTCACTGCCATGGGTAAACAAGCTAACATGTGCTTGCTTTCCCCCTCCGGAGTTGCTGGCCGTAATGCCGTGATGGCAGCAGGTGTTGGGAGCGCACGGCCGGCGTAGGGTGATGTACACACAGTGTCCGTCACTGCGGTATCTGGCATTGGCGAGCTGGTGGAGGAGGCGGCTGGGTCGGCGGGGCCGGTTGAGCCCTGGGGCTGGTGGCGAGCGCCGTGCCTCGCGTCTGGCCGCGAGCTGCATCTGGCTGGCAGCTTGCTGGCAGGGCTGCCTGCGCGTGGGAGGGGAGAGCGGGTATGATCCAGAGGGTCTGTCCTTTGTTTTGCAATTCCCAGGCTGGGGAAAACAGCCCCTCCCCTCCCGGTGGCCATCCCTGCCATACCCAGAGGACTTGTCTGCTTCTTTATGCCCTGGTTTAATGAAGAACTTCATTATTTGGGCACTAGGAGACACAACAGGCCTCATCCATGCCAGCGAGTGCTCAGGGGCTCTTTAATCACTGGATTATTAAACACATGCTTGTCCTTTTGACATCCTTGCATGCATGCTCGTTAGTTGCTGGCGGCTCAAGCAGGGAATTCAAGGGGACAACTTCTTTGGGGAGACCAGTTTGGGACCCTTTGAGGAGCTAATGTTTCCAGAGCAGCCAGGTGCCGGTGCCATTCCCAGAGCAGGAAGGAGAGGATTTTTTTCCAGGAGGAGGATGATCAGCTAAGCTCCACCAGGCTGTTTGGCAGCAGGTCTGCCTGCAGAGCCCTGGTCCTGCTCCCTGTGCCTGTGCTGGTGGCAGTGCGGCTGCCAAGGCCGAGTCCCAGCCCCCAGCATCCAGGTTGTGCCAGCTGGTGTAAATTCAGCAAGAAGGAGTGTTTCTTCTGTTTATTCAGGTGCTAGTTTCAGGCTTAGGAGAGTTTTTTCCTGAGTTATCGGATTGACGGTGTGGCAGGGAGCGGGCTTGGCTCTGTGTGGTGGAGATGGGACTGTGCAAAGCAATGCTCTGGCCTTGAAGTTATGCTGTGCTGATGCTTCGCTGGTGCACAGAGGTGGCAAAAAGCAGCGTTCATTAAGTGTACCGTTAAAAGCGTTTCGTTGGCACTTGCTGGCGAGAAGGAGCCTTGTGTCCGTGGGACAGGAGGGCTGCTGCAGTCCAAGCAACTCCTAACCCTGAAGGCAGTTGCGGCAGGCAGCAGCGCAAAGGAAAGCAAAGTTGTGCCCCATGGAGAAACCTGTGCAGGCAGTCAGGACGGAGGAGCTGGAGAAGTGCAGGTCACTGGTACGGAGCCAAGTGAAAGATGGGGTGGCCTGGACATGTCGGAGAGAGTGTAGTGCAGCACGAGAGAGATCAAGCCGATCCTCTTGGGACCAGAGGAAAATGGTTTTCCTGCTCATTGGGTTATTGGGGTTGGCTCAAAGGGGGCCTGGAGAGAATGGCCAGGGCTGGAGCTGCACCAGAAAGCTGCAGAGAAAGCTGCGATGCTGCTTGGGCTGGGTGACCCCACCCATCCCAAGGGAGATGGTTTCCAAGGCAGGTTTCATCACAGACTGAGCCTCGAGTTAATTTAAGTGATGATAGAAAGCAGATGAACGCTGTCCTCTTGGAGCAAGAGGAAGGAAGGCAACAACAGAGACCACAGCACCCTTTGTTTCTCCTGGGGAAATGTGACAGTGAAGTTCTAGGTAGACAACATCTCCAGAACTTGCTGTTGAAGGCCCTCACTTCATCTTCCTCCACAGGACCTTCTCAGGAGCTCTCAGAGATGTTCCCTGGGCAGTTTTAGCACTGCAGCAGCACAAAAGGCAGTGCTCTATGCCACGTACCTATCTCTGCTCTTCCCGTGTGTGCCTTCACGCTGTGTTAGCAGCTGCTGGAGTCTTTCTTTCAGGCGGGAACCCAACACCTTTGTTCCTTGTTCCTGCTTGTGTTAATGTGTTATGATTTGAATCCCTGTGACCTTTCCTTTTTCTGACCTGTAACATCTGCAGCTTCAGATGTGAGGCAGCAGACAGGCAGGTTTGTCCGGACCCAGACATCTCTGCTGGTGCTTGAAACGTTGCCAGCACGTGCCCTAAATCTGCTCGGTCTCTTTGCCTGTTGCTTTGCCCTTCTCCCTTTAATTTACTACTTCCTCATCTACAGTTTTTAGCTGAGAAGCGACCCGACTCCTGGAACTCCTCCTGTGCCAAAATCCGGCAGGTCTTCCAAGCGTGACAAGCTGCGTTGGGGCAGTTGGGGGGCTTGCTGGGAGCAAGGTGCTGCGTGAGAGTTTGTAGCGTGCAACGGCATCTCGATAACACCACCAGCACTGGGATGGAGATCTCTGCCAGCACGAATCCAGGTTCTTCCTGGCACCCTCCCAAGAGGGATTTGCTCACAGATAAGACCAAACAAAGAGGGGGAAAGCACCCTTTTAGGGTGTGCTGGGGGGGTGCTCAGTTGGTCACAATCCATGTGAAGCCCCGGGTTGAGCAGTGGCTTTAGGCAGCCGAGCTCTCCTTGAGACCAGCCTGGCATGGAGCTCAAATCTCGTTTGAACAGCATTTGCTTTTTGCGTTTGTCCTAATGGGAAGCGCTGCCATCCGGGCATGCGGGGAGGAACTTGCAGGAAGAGCCGTCGTCGCCTGGCGTCTGTCCAGGGCTTTGCTCCCAAAGCCCCGGGCGAGGATGCATGTGGGCTCTCGCTCCCTACCTGTTAGGATGTACAAAGTTGGATTGTGCCTGTCGGGATGGAGCAAAATGGGACGTGCGTTGGGAAGAGCCTTTCCCCCCTCCCTGGGAGCTGCAGGAAAAGAGCTGCGATCTTGGAAGGAAGATGAAGACAGGCTCTCAAGCTGTTTTCTGAAATGCTGCTTTTCTTCAAGCTCGCTCTCCAGCCTGGCTTCTTCTTGCAGATCCATCCTGCGATTTATTGCTCCCCTTTCTGCTACCAGCCTCTGATTTCTGGCCTGCCCTTCCTCAAGAAGGGGCCTTTGGCAGGCGCGGAGGCTCCTGTCATGCCAACGAACATCCATCGGGAAGCCTTCCAGCCTCCCATTGGATCCAACTGAAGTTGACTCTCAGCAGAGCTCCCCAAACGCAAACGGCCTGTACATTGACCTGGGATGAACCACTAAACCACGGCCAGCCCCGTTTGTTCCTTGGGCTTTGGCAGGGAACAGAAACAAGCTGTTTTCTGTCCCGTTTCCAAACGGCTCCGCTCGCTCTCCGTGGGGAAGGCTGGACGAGGTCCAGCTTGTTCTTCGGAGCTGAGTTTGCGAGGTTTGCCCTTTGTCCGCCCCACTGGCAGGGGTGGTGGGGCAGGGAGGGGAGGACAAGGCAGTACCTGGAGGGCAAGGGGCAGCAGCGCTGCCCCGGCTGAAGAGGGGCGGACGGAGGGCCGAGGGGTGTTGATAGACAGCAAGGAGCTGGGGAAGGTCTCCGTGGTTTGAGCCAGTGTAATAAAATTTCCTGAATTTA
Organism: Himantopus leucocephalus; assembly: GCA_003993805.1. Classification (NCBI taxonomy): domain Eukaryota; kingdom Metazoa; phylum Chordata; class Aves; order Charadriiformes; family Recurvirostridae; genus Himantopus; species Himantopus leucocephalus. Next base: position 797,212 of record RSEF01000027.1, on the reverse strand, counting down.
AGCCCCCTTGCATCCTGCTAATTTCCAGGGCTTCCGAAGGGGGCTGGAGGCGGGCTTCAACCCGACGGGGCTGTAATGCTGCTTCGTGGCTTAGCCGGAGATGTAAGGCTGTGCCGTGCTTGTGTGAGTTGAGCCTTAGAAGCCTGCAGCCTTCGGGGAGCTGAGGCTCCCCTGGCCAGGGGTGCAGGCGCTGGTTGAACACAAGGCAGAGGCTGGCCCTGCTTTGCCAAGAGGCTGCTCCATTAGCAATTTGCAAATCTTGAGAGTAAACTGAGAGGAAAAAAACCATCCGTGTGGAGGATTCTGCCTTGCCTTTTTTTGCTCGTCCAAATGATCAAGTGCGGGTCCCTGGTGGGCTGGAGCTCACTCCCCCGGCAGCTTAACTGTGGCTGATGGTTCTCAGATGTTTGCTGAGGGAGGGGACGTTACAGTCTTAAGTATGACAGATCTGTTCATCCTTGCACTGAACCTCTCCCTGCCAACAGAATTGTCTCCTCTTCTTGCAACCGAGCAGTCTCTCGCCCTTGGAAGAGCAGATAGACACACGGGAGACCTTGCACAAGGTGGTCTCGCTTATGTGGAGCGGTCAAAGACTCTCTCAGCTGACTTCAGCCGGCCTCCAAATCTCTCATTTCAGGGATAGATGAGAAATGTGACCCGTGGAGCAGCAGAAGGAGACAAGAGAGACCTTGGGGCATGGTGGTGGTGAGAGCTGTCCTGGCCGAAGGACAGGAGCTGGTTGTGGCCATGTCACCTCTTAATTCAAGCAAGCTGCTGACAGCGTTCCTCTGTCTGTGTGCTTTGGGAAGGAGTTGTGGTGTTGTATGTTGTCGCATAGGGAGCCTGCCTGACCTCAGACCAGTTTCCCCATGGTACTTACCATGGGCTCCTGCGTGGGCTTGAAAAACACTCGGTGCCAAGGTTTTCCTCGAAAGCTGTCTGTCTTCTCCATGCTTCTGGTGGCTCTAGGGAGCCGCAGGTGACTGCATGCAGCCTTGGCACAACGCAGCTTTTCTTGGGGCTCCCAAACTTCTGATGAAAAGTTTCACAGCCTCTTCTCGTGGCTTATCTGTTCCCCAGAAGCCCTCGTAGGTGAGTCAGCATGGTTATGGGAACACAGCCCTCCTGTAGCCATGCTGCACTGGCAAACAGTATTTACTCACTGCCTGTGTTTTTTAATTTTAAAGGGTGTGGATCTCTGTGCTGCCTCTCCTACTGGCCCTGCCATGGAGGATTTCTTGATAAACCCACAGAAACGGTTCTTGCCTTGTGATTTTTGGCAAAAGAGGAGGTGCTGCTGGCCGCGGTTGGCTCCTGGCGATGCCGGCGCAGTCCCGCTTGTCACGAGGAGTTGCACAAATGTGGCTGATCAAAAGGAGAGAAATATCTGGGGGCTGTTAGGAGGAAGAAACGGGCTCCTGCCTTGTGGCAAGGGCAGGTTAGCCAGCCCAGGCTCTGGAAGTGCTGCTTCAAAGGAAGGCTGAGCAAAGGTGGAGACAGAATTTGGTTGTCAGCACAGGGTTCTGCCAGTGCTCCGTGTGCGTGTCTTTGAACTTCCACGTGCAGCACTAATCCTGTGGCCCGCTGCTGCTTGACTTCCCAGCTGCAATACGCTTCTCGATGCAGCGCTTGGTGTGTTTTCAGGCTCTCCCACTTGCAGAGACGCCCGTGGCCTCGGGCTCTGGAGCGGGAGCAACTTGAGCTCTTGGTTTTGCGTTTACCAGCTTTTTGGGGAGGAGGTGAGTGTGTTTTGGCTCCAGCTGCATCACACCAACTCCCGCTGCTGCAGCTCTGAGCCTGCCTGTAATAAAAGCCGCAGAGGGCAACCAGGCTGCAGCTGCCCCCAGCCCTTCCGTGCCTGGGGTTCACACTGAAATTAGTGCCCGTATGCAGATAAGCTTGTCAGCCCATGGCATTGCTGTGCCAGGATCCTCTGGGATAATGAGGCAGCTTCCTTAGCTCTCTTCCGCAGCACGGCTGTGTGCCCCGGCTCCATTCTCAGGACGGTGGGAGGGGAGCAGTGGGGGATGTCCTGGCACGTCGAGGAGCCTGCGGCAGGGGAGAAATGTTGCTCTGCTGGCTTGGTGGCTCTCCTAGCCTTGCATCTTGGCAGTGGGGAGCTTGAGGATCAAAAGATCCCGGAAAGCTGTTGGCTCAGACCACTGGTGAAGCAGGCTGGAACATGGAGGCGCGGCCGGTGGGTCGTGGAGTGCTGTGACTGATTGTCGGGGGTCCCGGGGGGCTGCATGGGGTGTAGACTTGGTGGTACCTGCAAGCGAGCAGTGCAGTTGTTGGCTTGCTGAGCTGCTCTGCTCCAGGGGATGGGGAGGAGCTGTGCTGCCCTGGGTCGGGACCCCTTGCAGGAGTCGTTAGCTATCCTGTAGTGGCGTGTAAATGACCTTTCTGGGTCCCTAGAGGGGGAAGGACAGGGGCTGGTGTGCTGGCAGGGGGTGAGCTGCTGCCTTCATCCCCTGTGCCCAGGAGCTCGGCTTCCTGCCTGCCGGCCTCGTGACCGGTACTGTTAGGAAGTGGGATTGTCCTGCTCCCCTCCCAGGCATTACATCTGCCAGCACTGGCGCTTTTCAGAGAGGAACCCACGGCACAGCCCACGCCGCAGCCCCTGATGTCCCGAGGGTGATGGCTTCACAGGCAGTGACCCTCCTGATGCTCCAGGTCCAATGTCTCCTGCTGCGTGGCGGTGGCTTGGGGCCACGCATGGCTTCGGCTCTGTGCCGGCTGGCACGCTGCGCTTCCCCTGCGGTCGGTAGCTTCTGCTCGTCCTGGTTCTGCTTTCCCATCACTCTTCCTGCAGCAAGGAAGGCTGCAGCTCCTGATGTCCTTCCCTCCTCCTTGCCCTGTCCCTCGCCGGCATCTTGGGGCAGGATATAGCCTCGGAAATATCTCCCGAGGAAGAAGCGAGAAGGCGGATGGCATCCGCTGGTTCCCAGCAAAGGTCAGGCTCCCTTGCAGGGCAGTGTTTAACACACACTCTGCCTCTTTTCTCTTTCCCACTAGCGCCCTGGGATGCCGCCCGGCAGCCGAATGCCCATGGCAGGGCTTCAGGTGGGACCACCGGGAGCACCCCCCTACGGAGCAGCCTCTCCGATGAGACCTGGCCTGCCACAGTCGATGATGGACCCCTTCAGGAAACGCCTGCTGACCCCCCAGGCACAGCCGCCGCTGGCCACCCAGAGGAGAGGGTAAGGGGCTGGCACCCTCCTGCTCCAGGACGGACACCCGCAGCAGGCTGGAGGGGGGCGGTTTGACCCGTTGGATCCCCGTTGCAGTTGGCCGCAGAAACCCGCAGCTCCCTGCGGTGCTGCAGAGGGACGAGCTGCCCGCGGCAGGGCAGGAGCCAGCACGGCTTGCCCACAGGCTGGCGCTGCTGGCAGTGGGAAACCTGCCAGAGCTCGGACTGGGATGTTTTGTGATGATGAGGGAGCGGGGATGGGGGCAGAGATCACTGGGCTCACAGCATCTCCATGTCAGTAACCGAAAAGCCTTGCTGCCTGTGTTTGTACTTGTCAGAGGCGCCAGCACTAGCTCCTTGGGGTCTTTCCTCTTCTCACAGGGGCTCACGCTGGCTCTGGCAGGCACAGACATGGGTGGAAAGGGGGGACGGGGGTGGCAGATTACAGAGACGCTTCCCAGAGCTGCGGTCTCGGTAGGACTGTTTGTTGGCACTGGTCTCAGTGAGCCGCAAGTCTCTGCCAGCAGCTCCTCGCTTGTTTACAACGCTGCTAATCCCTTTGCTCAGTTTCTGTTTTTCATGAGGGCTTCTTGATTACTGGAGGCTCTTTCTCAGGGCAGGTTCCCTTGGTCCTCATGGATACTCGGGTCCTGTTCCCTGCCCTGGATGTGTGGCGGGGCCGGCGGCTGACAGCTCGGTTGGCTCCATCAGCCCTCCGCAGGGAGTCACAGCTTCCGCACAGCGACTGCGCATCCCGTCGGTTCTCCAGAGCAAGCTGGGGATTAAGGACGAGGGGCAGCTCACCACCGAGCAAGGACGTCAGCAACCAGATAAAGCTGCGTCTCCATTCCTGGGGGCTGGCTGCGTGGGATCAGCCGTGCTCGGCTGGTCGAGCATCCTTGCTCATGGCTGGCTGCGGATCAAGGGATTGGGAACTGCCAGCTGCTAATGGGGTGGCCAAACCCTGCAGGGCAGGAAGCATTTGATGCAGCAAGAAGAGCGCAAAGAAGTGCTCTGACCCCCCTCTTAGCTAGGGCTGCCCTCCCGACCTGTCCTCCGGCGCAGGCAGCTAGCGTACCTTGGACACCTCGTGATGGCAGCACGAGCGACCATGTTTGCTGCCCTGCTGCTTCATATGCTGCCAAAGGAAAGGGACTTCCCTTTGTCTGCCCTGTCTCTTACACGTACTCTCCTTGATGGGAGAAGGGTGTTTCCCTCCCTATCCAGGCATTGAGCATGAATTTAGTGGGGCATCGGGGTGGGCTCAGGCTGACAGGGCGCCTGCAAGTGTGCGGGGTGGGAGCAGAGCCCAGGGCCCTGTGGTCTGACAGGGTACTACAAGCCTGGAGAGAGCTAAAATGGCTCTGAGCAAGGCTGCAGCCGTTCTGCAGCTCTAGAGGCCACTCTTCTTCCTCTACCCATGATGATTTCAGCCCCAGCGTGGCAAGCTTGATTTGTTTTAAGCTGGTTTTAAGTGAGTTCCTGGAACTGGGCTTTGGTTTGTAGCATTGGGAGAATGTGACGGCCATTTCCAGAGAGGAAACTCAGGAACACTGTCCTGCAGACGGATGCATGCCTGCAGCCACAGCTTTGCCTTGTACCGCCTTCTCCTTGCTTCTGCCCTGCAGCACCTTCAGCAAGCAGCAGCAGTGAAGCAAACTGAACCCAGGGACTGTATTTCCTTCCCTGGTGACAGGCTCTAGATGTCCAACACCTTCCCCCCTGGAGTCATCTTGGCTTGCCCACACGGATATATTCTCTTACTCATTTGCTTTCCGGCACTTAGCCAAGGTCTCGTGCTCTGGGTGCTCTTACAGACTTTCTTTGTTCTCCTTCTGCAAGTCTAAAGTCCCTGTCGCGCAGAGCAGCCCCAAAAGGGGACCTGCCCCCGCCAGACCTGTTGGCTGCAGCGGGAGCCTCGACGCCCTGCTCAAGACTGAGCCATCCACGTGGCACGCAGCTGGCATTGCTGCTGTGACTGCCCTTCCCGGAGCCTGGCCCCGTTCGTGGCCTAGATGGGGCCAAAAGAGCCACCGCCCTCCCAGTGTACAAGCAGAGCTCAGTGTTGTCCCCTAAGACCCGCTGCTGCCCAAGCGTGGGCCATGCAGCGGCCTCCCACTGCAAGATGTCCTGCGAGAGCTGCAGTGTAATATATATCTTTATTTGCTGTCTCTGTGCTTTTTGCAGGGTGAAAAGGAGGAAGATGGCTGACAAGGTCCTGCCACAGAGGGTGAGTGCTGCCTCAGTGTGTGGGGAAGATGTTGAAGCGCTGGAGGGAGGTGGTGCATCCATGCTGCCTTCCCAGGGCAGCCAGGGTGGTGACGTCCCCACAAGGAGGAGGATGTCCCTGAGCTGCCTCCTGCCCGCCGGGCATTTCTGCTCGGTTCCAAATCAACCCGGAAGATTTCTATCTCTTCCTCTGGGGTGGCAGGAGAGGTTTTGGGCTATGCACAAATTGGCCAAGCAGGACTTTGGCCAAGCAAGGAGCAGCGGTGGCTTGGGGTGGAGACCCCAGGAGGACCCTAAGCCTCTCCTGGGGGTCCCTCTTAACAATCCGTTACCTGCCTGTGACGCCGGGCGGGCTGCTGGGCACAGTGACAGGCTCCAAACTGAGGTCTGCAGTACAGCTCCGTGATTTGAGGAGAGCTTTGCAAGGCTGTGGTCTTCATTTAAAATGAGAAATGGGTGCTGTCGTGCTGCACTCATCTCTTGGTGACTCCTTGGCGTGTCAGCCCAGCACTGGTAGCATTTCTGGGGCTGGTGTGGGGACGCAGCTCCATCCCAGCACGCAAGGGACTGATGGTTTCTGTTTGACAGATCCGGGAACTGGTCCCAGAATCCCAGGCCTACATGGACCTGCTCGCCTTTGAGCGCAAGCTGGACCAAACCATTGCTCGGAAGAGGATGGAGATTCAGGAGGCCATTAAGAAACCTCTGACGGTGCGTTGGCAGCCCTGGCTGGCCGGAAGGGCGAGCACCGGGGTCAGGGCGTATGAAGTGGGTGCTGCCAGCCACCCTCTAGCTCCAAGAATCCCCCCTCTCTGTTTTCCTATTCCACAGCAAAAGCGAAAGCTGAGGATTTACATCTCCAACACTTTCACCCCAGCCAAAGAAGAAGGGGAGGGTGGTGAGCGCGTGGCCTCCTGGGAGCTACGTGTGGAGGGCAAACTGCTGGAGGACGTAAGGATACGGGGCAGGGATGAGCTGGTTGTGGGAGGAGCGGTGGTGCTGTGTGCTGGGAGCTTGGCTGGTGTGATTACGGCCGCCTGCTCGCTGGGTGGTGGAGGTGGCGTTTGGGCTGGAGCCCTCCATGGCTGCTGGTGTCAGGCCAAGCCTCTCCCGCTCTTCTCTTGCAGCCGAGCAAGCAGAAGAGGAAGTTCTCCTCCTTTTTCAAGAGCCTCGTCATTGAGCTGGACAAAGAGCTGTACGGGCCAGACAACCATCTGGTGGAGGTGAGATGGGAGGCTCCCGGCTGCGCTGCGGGGCTGGCTCCGCACCCCGGGCAGGGTGGGGAGAGCTGTTCCCTGCAGCGGGCGATGGCGGGTGGTTCTGCCGATTACCCTGCGGGCGCTCAGCTCCCCAGCCCAGTGCCTGTCCCGCTGCGAGAGGGGGTTGAGCAAGGTGCTTTAGGGTGTCGGGGCCCAAAAACATCTGGTGCTTTCCAGGCTCAAGTTTACAGCTGCGTTTCCCTCCCTGGTGCTGGCCGGTGGCCTGAGTGACCTGTTCCTGGCAGCAAGTGCTGCCCGCTCGGCTGTTAACCCCCTCATGCCCGCAAGTAGGCAGCTAGAGCCGAGGGGTGTGGGGCTGCAGCGAGGACATGGCTCCGAGAGGTGGCTTGGGCACCTCTGGGCCTCACAGATTTGGAAATATGAGGCCCAACACAGGTGATGATGCCACAGAAAGGCTCGTCTGTGCGTCCCAGCGCCAAGCGGGGAAAAGGGTCTCCACTGTTGCCTCCCAGCCCCCACTGCCTGCCTGGAAGGTCCTCAGGGAGATTAAGCACTGCCTGTGAGTGGGATCAGACCTTTTTTGGGGTGCTCCTGCCTGGAGTAGGCTTTCCCTGCACCGAGCCCACGCTTTTTGTCCTGAGAAACGCTTGTTTCTATGGTGGTGCCTGCTGCAGTGGGAGTGAATCCCCTTCACGCCTGGGGTGGTTTGTGAGAGCAGCTCTGATGCCCAGCCCCTGCGCTGGCTGAGGCAGGACTGAGCCCACACTGACTCCAGGAGCTGTTTGAGCCCTTGACATCAAGTGCTCAGGGCCGTAACTGCCCCGGCCCATCCAAACTCCCATCTGCCTCTGGGCTGGAATACATCAAGCTGTATCGGTTGGACTGGGTGGGCTCTCGGCTGAAGCCCACTGGGGTGGGATCCAGGCTGTCTGCCTCTGCTGGACCCCTGTGTGGAGCCCGAGCACTGGCGCTCTCTGCTCCTGGCTGCAGATGCAAAGCCTGTTAGTGGGTGGCTTGTCATGGTCCTGGAGTTGACTGGTGTCCCCTTGGTCTCTCATAGTGGCACCGGCTGCCCACAACCCAGGAGACTGATGGCTTCCAAGTGAAGCGTCCCGGCGATGTCAATGTGAAATGCACTCTGCTGCTCATGCTGGATCACCAGGTAGGGGCCCCGGGACTTCTTGGGTGCTGGCCGTGCCCTGCTGCCCTTCCACCAGCACAGCTTATCTGTGCGGGGAGGTCCAGTGGGGACAAACGGGCCTGGGCTGGGGCAGAGCCTTAATATGAGGCTGCTGGGGGGCTGTGGGGATGGAAAGGAGCACAGAGAGCTCCAGGCGCAGACCTTCCAGCCTGCGGTGACACAAGTGTGTGACACGAGGGCCGTGTGGGGCAGCACGCCCGCAGGAGGGGCCCTTCCAAGTGCCAGACCCCCTTCATCCTGCCTGTCCCTGCAGCCACCACAGTACAAACTGGACCCTCGCCTGGCTCGCCTGCTCGGGGTGCACACCCAGACCCGCGCCAGCATCATGCAGGCGCTCTGGCTCTACATCAAGCATAACAAGCTGCAGGACAGTCACGAGAAGGAGTACATCAACTGCAACCGCTACTTCCGCCAGGTCAGCCCTCACCCCACGGCACCAGCACGCTTTGCTGGGAGGAGACCACCCTTCCAACCTCCAGTAAGGCCAGAAAAAGCATCTTTTCTGGCTCAAAACAGACACTCCAGACTGCCCAGTCTACGTTTATGCCCCTTCCCCAGGCTCTAGCTTGCATCCATCAGCTCACCGTGCACAAACCAGAGCTGGGCAAGTCCCCCTGCTCCTGCCTGACCCTTTCCGTGGCGGGTGGAAGGAGCCGCTGCTGTGGACAGCAAACGCTCTGCTTTGCCCCTCCAGATCTTTAACTGCATCCGCATGCGCTTCTCTGAGATCCCCATGAAGCTGGCGGGGCTCCTGCAGCACCCAGATCCCATCATCATCAATCACACCATCAGGTAGGGGTGGGAAGGCGTGCTGGGCAGCGTTCCCTGGGGCTGGTGGGCTCTGCGGGGTGGAGGGGCAAGGTATGTCCCCCGGCGGGGTGCAGGAGGGGAGGAGGGCAGTACCTGCAGGGGCTACGAGGTCTCCAACTCAAAGCAGCAGTGAGTACAAGTCGCTTGGGAAGGGAAGAATCAGCCAAACAAATTTGGGGGCTTCTTGGGACAGTCGGTGGGGTGCCCGTGTCGCTGTCAGGGGAGCTGATCCACCCCTACGTCAGGGTGGAGGCTGAGGAAGTCCCCCCTAACACCCTGTTTCCTCCCAGCGTGGACCCCAATGACCAGAAGAAGACGGCCTGCTATGACATCGATGTGGAGGTGGACGATCCCCTGAAAGCTCAGATGAGCAACTTCCTGGCTTCCACCACCAACCAGCAGGAGATCGCCTCCCTGGATGCCAAGGTGGGGGGACACCCGTGAGGGGGGGCAGCACTGCCTGGCCAGGGTGGCAGCAGGGTGGCACTTCAAGGCTGCACCCGCAGAGCTGGGGGGAGCTTGGTGTCCTGTTTGGGGAGGGGGACAGCTGCCTCTCACCCCTTGTTGTCTCCTTAGATCCATGAGACCATCGAATCCATCAACCAGCTGAAGACACAGCGTGATTTCATGCTGAGCTTCAGCAACAACCCACAGGATTTCATCCAGGAATGGATCAAATCCCAGAGGAGGGACCTCAAGGTGAATCATAGAACGGTTTAAGGTTGGAAGGGACCTTAAAGCCCATCCCATTCCACCCCCCTGCCCTGGGCAGGGACACCTCCCACCAGCCCAGGTTGCTCCAAGCCCCGTCCAACCTGGCCTTGAACACCTCCAGGGATGGGGCAGCCACAGCTTCTCGGGGCAACCTGCGCCAGGGGCTCACCACCCGCACAGCAAAGAATTTCTTCCCAATATCTAACCTAAATCTCCCCTTTTTCAGTTTGAAACCCGGGGGCTGGGCAGGGTGAGGGGCTGGGAGGAGGGAGGGGTCCAGCCCTGGCACTCACCCCGTGTCCCCCCCACCCCATTCCTTGTTCAGATCATAACGGATGTGATCGGGAACCCCGAGGAGGAGCGGCGAGCCGAGTTCTACCAGCAGCCCTGGGCGCAGGAGGCTGTGGGCAGACACATCTTCGCCAAGGTGGGCTCCGTGCCGTGCCGATGGGGTGCTGCAGCGGGTTGGGATGGCAGCTGGGGGGGTCCCTGGGGCAGCCCCTCTCCCTGCCTGACTGCCTTCCTCTCCTCCAGGTCCAGCAGCGTCGGCAGGAACTGGAACAAGTGCTCGGGATCCGCCTCACCTAAAGGGTCGGCGGGGGCTCGGGAGCTCCTTCTCCTCTCCCTGCTGCCTGAGCCTGACGGTACTTCTTACTGGAATCAAATACAGCACTTGCACAAACCCTACGTGCCTGGAGGGATTCGGAGCCACTAGCCCCCCTGGGCTCCCCTCAGCCGGGAAGCTCTAGCCGCAGGCAGAGCACAGCAGAGGGTCCCCCGGTTCCCCCCAAAGTCCCGCTGCAGCTTTTCTGCTGCGTTAACGCATCCTGCTTTTTGCATCGTGCCGTTCGCCTCTTCCCCATAGCACTGAACGCGCGCAGCCCTCCTGCTCGCTCCCCTCCTCTGGCCAAAAGCCCCTCTTGGAGTTGCTGCCCAGTGGCGGGGGAAAAAAAGCTGCCCGTGCTGCCCAGGAGGTGCTGCCTGCCCTGCCTGCTGCTGCCTGCCCTGCCTGCCCTCCCTGAGCCCAGCTGCCGCCACGGCAGGCCCGGCCCTGCCCCTCTTCAACCAAAGTTTTGTCATTCCAAACGCCAGCCCCCTCCTCCGCCGCTGGTGCCCGATGTTTTGCACTATTTTTGTGAACAGGTTTTATAGAAGAAGAAAAAAAAAAAAAAATAAGCTTTTTGTACAGTGGGTTTGTATTTGATTAATATATTGAGTTCCTCTTAACTGCACTCATTGCCTCAATCTATGCAGTGGTTCGTGGTCTTCTCAGAGGGCTGGCTCGGCCCAAGCTGTTCTTTTTCTACGTAACCAAGTTTTTTAGCGTTAAGTTTTTGACAATCAGTTGATTACTCCACCCTCCCCCTGCTGTTTTACATAATTAGCGACTCATCTTGTGAGCGATACGAGGTCTTGGGGGATAGAGGGGGTAGCTCTGCCCTCGGGAGCCTGCGGGCAGCGGGGTCACCGGGGCTCTGAGCGCACCGCACCAGAGACAACTGGAGATACTGGGGAGTGAGGGGACCACAGCGCTGGGCTGAGGGGACGGTGCCACCACCCGCCGGACCTGCTGAAGTGCCTTAACCCCGCTGCCCCCCTGCCTGCAGGCTCCTCTGGCCCGGGCGGTTGCAGGCAGAGGGGAGGGGGGGCGTTTACATATTCCCAGGGTGTACGGCTCAGGGGTGCCTGCTCTGCCTCTTGTGTAACCATTTTTTGTCTATTTTGGATATTTTCTAATAAAACCAGTTAGCAGCACCTCTGTGTCTGTGTGCTGGAGTCATTCGGCCCCCCCGCCTTTTCCCCAAATCGGCGCACAGGTGTGGCCATAGCAGCACTTTATTAGAGAGAATGCAGCCCGAGGAGCAGCCCCAGCCTCACCGTTACTTCCACAGCTTCTTAATGGACATGTTCTTCTCGCTGTCCTTCTGCATCACCTGAGCAGGGAGGAGGAGACAGTTGGTTCCCAGCATGCAGCCCCCATTTGGGTGCCAATAACCCCAAAAAACAGCCCCAGAAAAGGTTTCCGCCACCTCCCCAGCCTCTTCCATGTCACTCACATGGGGACAACACCCTTAGCAGTGTTGTTTGTCCCCAGAGCTGACCCCCCTTCAAGCTTTGCAGCTCCCAGGTCCTGGTAGATGCTGCCCAAGACAGTTTGTGTCCCCACTTTGCCTCCCCCCTGGCACTTACCTTGGCAACAGCCATTTCAAAGTCTTCCTGTGTGACGTGCACCCGCCTCTCCCTCAGCGCGTACATGCCAGCTTCTGTGCACACCCCCTGCAAGGGACAGGGACGTCACCCACCGTTCCCCCTCTGCCAGCCCCAGTGCCACCGCAGCTGTCCCCGGCTCACCTTCACTTCCGCGCCCGACGCCCCTGGCATCAGCTCCGCGATCTTCCGCAGGTTGATGCCCCGCGTCAGGTTCATTTTCCGGGAGTGGATCTTCAGGATGTCCAGGCGGGCCTGGAGGAGAGCAGCAGCGAGGCAAGGGTTGGAGTCTCAGGAATCGCTCCCAGAGAGGGCTGGGGACAACGTGCTCCCCCCCGGGAAAGGATCAGGACAGCAGGGGACCGAGGGAGAGCTGGGACCTGCCCTGGGACACCCCACCTACCTCCTCGTTGGGAGGGGGGAACTCGATCTTCCTGTCGATGCGGCCGGGACGCAGCAGAGCCGAGTCCAGGATGTCGATCCGGTTTGTGGCCATGATCACCTGCACGGGGAGAACAATTGTCACTACTCCAGACACCCTGCTGCCACCACGGGGCCGGCAGGATACTGCCCCATCCCCAGGCAGGGATGGCACCCTCCTACCTTGATGTTCTTGGTGGCTTCAAAGCCATCGAGCTGGTTGAGGAGCTCCAGCATCGTGCGCTGCACCTCACTGTCCCCACCCGAGCCCCCCTCCAGGCGGGAGGAGCCGATGGAGTCGATCTCATCCATGAAGATGATGGAGGGAGCGTGTTCCCGGGCCATCACAAACAGCTCCCGCACCATGCGGGCACCTGTGGGGAGAAAAAGAGGGCTGAGCCCTGGCACTGTGCACAGCTCAGCACAGCCACAGGGCTTCTGTCTGCCACGGACACCGCACGAGAGGCCAGTCCCGATGCCACCCAGCACCGCGAGAGCCCTCACCGGGGCTCTGGCACAAGCAGCCGCCTCCCCCCGTGCCATTTTACCTTCGCCGATGAACTTCTGCACCAGCTCGGAGCCCGAGACGCGGATGAAGGTGCAGTCGGTGTGGTGGGCCACAGCCCTGGCCAGCAAGGTCTTGCCTGTGCCAGGGGGTCCGTAGAGCAGCACACCCTGCAATGGCCACGTGGAGACCTCAGCTCCGCTGCCAGGCTGGGCTCAGCACCCCTGTCTGTGCCCACATGGACAGCCACACTCTGACAGGAGACACGGGGACCCCCTCAGGGGTGACAGAGGCAGCATCACAGTGGCACCGCAGCAGCCCCAAATGCTGATCCTCACGACAGACCCACAGCAGCAGCACTTGCCTTGGGCTGGGCGATCCCCAGCGCCTCAAAAAGCTCAGGGTGCTTGACCGGCAGCTCAATCACTTCCTTGATCTCCTTTATCTGCTTGTCTAAGCCCCCAATCATCTCGTAAGTGGAATCTGGAACTTTCTCCACCATCATCAAAGACACGAGAGGGTCCACTTTGTTGGGCAGGATCTTGTGCAGTGTGTAGCTGTCGTTACGCAGGGCCACGCGGCAGTTCGGGGTCACCTGCAGCGAAAGCAGAAGAGGGGAGCTCAGCACCCCCGCAGCAGCGGAGGGGGCAGGCAGTGCCAGGCTGCCCCAAGGGACTGGTTGCATCTCCAGGACACTCACATCATTAATGTCGATGTTCTTGTCCACATCCACCACAAACTTCCCCTCCGGGTGCACCTGCAAGGCAGCAGTTGCCACCGTCAGCGTTATTTCTCTGAGAAGTCCCCTGTCATGTGCCTGATATCCACACTGGCTGCTCGGAGCCAGAGAGCTCAGCCACTGTCAAACATCCTGCGGCCCCTCCTGACCCCAGGAAACCCTAAGCCAGCTGCCTCCAACCAGCCTGGGGAAGCTTTGAGCTGGGGAGAGCTGCTGCAGCGTCCTCCTCTGGAGAAAGAGCTCTCACTTCACATCTTTTAGTTGTTATATCCCCCCAGAGCTCATGCTCACACTTGCTCCAACCCCTGTGGGGTTAAAGGGAAGGTCTGTCTGACCCACCCCACTCACCCTCATACCTTGACAAGCACTTTCTTCTTGTCCATGGCTCTCACCACTTCTCCCACATAGGAGCCCTGCTCCTGCAGCAGCTGCAGCTCCTCCCGCAGCAGACGCACTGCAGAGAGGGAAATGTCAGCACCAGCCATAGGTACCTGTGCCCTGACCCACGATGGAGGGGCAGCACTTGCCACAGTGGCTGGCAACTGGGCCAGGAGCCACCAGCCCAGCAGGCAGGACCAGCCCCAGAGCCTTGGGCAAGGAAGATGAGAGGAGCCGAACCGTACCTTTAGCGTTCAACTCATTTCTCTGTGCTTGCAGGCGCCGCAGATTCTGGCTCTTCTCGTTTACGATGAGCTGTTGGGAGAAAAGATTCACTGAGTCCTCAGTGTCCCATGCAGCACTCACATCAACTGAACGTGGACACCAGCACAATGGCCTTTGTCTTGGGACAGGGACCTGGGGGGGGACAGCCCTCCCAGCAGGACATGGCCAGCCAAACCGCACTGCCAAGGGCTGGGCAACACCTCACACACACGCAGCAGCACTGTCAGCTCGTAGGAGTGAGGTTTATCTCACACACCCCCACCACCCAAAGGTTGTGTCCTGCTTGTAGATCTCATCCTGGGGCACTGCTTCCTCCTTGCACCCCAGACCAAGGCACCCACAACACAGAAAAGGCTGTGGATGCTCTCGAAGCAAGCGCAGGCGTAGGGACACGGTCACGCAGTCCCGGATAGAACCACGGCGATGCCGTTCTGGGGCAGGGTGGCTGGACATCCCCTGCGCAACCAGGACTGGCTCACCTGCAGCTCCTCGATCTTGGACAGGTAGTACTGCCGGAGCCCTGTGCCTCCTTTCCCATCATCCATCTCCATCTGTGAGAAAGCAGAGCTCAGCAGCACCGGCCTTAGCCCCAAGGGCCACCCATTTCACCTGACCTGTTCCCCTCCCCGGGTCCCACCGTCCCCACCTCCTCCCTACCCCCTCCCGGAGCCTCGTCCCGCGCCCCCCAAGGCCTACCCCAGGCCCCGGTCAGCCCCCGCCCTCTCGGGGAGGCTGAGGCGAGACTCGCCGAGTCACGGCGCCCTCCAGGCCCCGACAAAATCCGGTCCCAGCAGAGCCCGGCGGCAGCACGGCGCGACCCGAGCACCCCGCGGCCGGCAGCCGCACCCCGCTCCGGCCCGCCCCGGCCCTGCCCGGCCGCACCTGCTCGGGCCCGTCCACCGCCATCTTCTCCGCCGGCATCGGGACCCCGGCGCCGCTCCTGCCGGCACTAAAGATGGCCGCCGCCCTCCTTCCGCTGCTGGCCCCACTGCGCGCCGGGCGTCATTGCGTCACTTCCTCTCCCCACCACAACGCGAGGACGGGAAACCCCGAGCCGCAGAAGGCGCATGCGCAGTTCGGCGCCGGCGGGGCAAAAATTGCGCATGCGTGACGGTGGCTCGCTCGGGTCGAGGCCGTGCCGCCATCTTGGTACGGTCAAAGTTGATCTCTCCGTATCACGGCGCATCAGAGGTGCACATACAGGTCGCAGACGGGGCTCCGAGGGGGATTGTTGTCGTTTCCCCTTCTTTCGCTGGCGGCATCCCGCCTGACCGCGGCGGTGGGGACGCGCCACTCCCAACATGGCGGGGAAGGCGAGCGGAAGCGGAAGTCGAGTTGCTCGCGCGAGGCACGCCGGGAAGACGGCGTGGGCACGCGGCGGCATCGGGGTCGCGATTGGGATTGCGATCGTGTCTGTGCGTGTGCCGGGGGCTGCTGCGGCCTGGGCGGGAGAAGGGGGGGACCGGGATGTGAGGGCTGAGGGGACCCCGGGCCGGGGGGGGGCTGCGGGGCCGCCGTGCGCCTTGAGGGGGCACCGGGGTGCGGGTAGGCCTTGGGGGGGGGGGGGNCGGGGTCGGCTGGGCAGCGGGGGGACGCTGAGGAGACGCTGGGGTTTGCTTGGACGGGTTGTGAGGGGACACCGGGCCCGTCCCTCCCCTCGGCCCCGAGCTCGCACCGACTGTTTGTTTCTCCCAGGGCCGTGCCGGCGGCTGACAGCAGGGCCCGGCCCCGCAGAGGGGCTCAACCAGCGCCACCATGGGCAAGAAAAGCAAATTGGGCAAGAGCCGGAGGGACAAGTTCTACCACCTGGCCAAGGAGACGGGTGAGGGGCCTGCCCGCTTGCTGCGGGGCAGGGGGGGCTGCAGCCCCGGGAACCCCTAATCCCCGTTAATCCCTAACCTGCAGCTCTCCCTCCACAGGCTTTCGCTCCCGCTCCTCCTTCAAGCTTCTCCAGCTCAATAGAAAGTTCCAGTTCCTGCAGAAGGCCCGGGCACTGCTGGACCTGTGCGCGGCCCCCGGCGGGTGGTGAGTGGTGTCAGGGACCCAAGTCACAGCGCAGTGCCACTAGCTGCCCTGGAACCTCATTGTGAAGCTGCTTTTGTGTTTCCTGTTGCGGTGACTCATCTCAGCCTCTGTCCTCCTTCATGTTAAAGCTGATCCCAAACCCTCGGCAGCGCAGTTCAAGGCTGGGGGCTCTGCTGGGATCCTGCTGAAGCTTCGTTCCTCTCTGTTCTTTTCAGGTTACAGGTGGCTTCCAAATTCATGCCGGTTTCCAGCTTGATCATTGGTGAGTGCTGGGACCTGGCAGGAGCGGACCAGGGGCAGGGACCTCCACCGCAGTCCTTGGATGTGGCCAAAGAAAGGGGATCCTGGAGTGGGGATCCTGGTGGGAGGAGAGGATGGGTGGAGAAGCCACGTGGGATGGGCTGGTGGCTGGTTTTGAGGGATTACAGTGTTTATATCTCCTTCTTATGCCAGGAGTGGACTTGGTCCCCATCAAACCCATTCCCAATGTGGTGACGCTGCAGGAGGACATCACCACTGAGAAGTGCCGCCAGGTACGAACCTGTCTCCCCTGCTCCGAGCATCACATACCGGTCTGTTAGGACCATGGTGGAGGGCTGAGCTAAGCTGACATGGATGGGGGTGCTGCGTATTGGTTCTTGCGTTGGGATTAGTAGGACTAACGTCTGCCTGCATCTCTCAGGCCCTGCGCAAGGAGCTGCAGACGTGGAAGGTGGACGTGGTGCTGAACGATGGAGCACCCAACGTGGGAGCGAGCTGGGTGCATGATGCCTACTCCCAAGGTGGGGCCCGCCTGGGGCTGGAGTGTGGCCTGGCGTGGTCTGGGGGGGTACGAGAGCAGGCACATGTCATACCCCAGCAGGGCAGGGTGGCAGTGGTGTGCACTGTGAGACGGGGAGCTGGGTGGTGGGGACGGTGACAACTGCTGACTGCTTTTCTCCCCTTCCTCCAGCCAACCTGACCCTCATGGCCCTGAAACTGGCCTGCGAATTCCTCTGCAAAGGCGGCTGGTTCATCACCAAGGTTTTTCGTTCCCGGGACTACCAGCCGCTTCTCTGGATCTTCCAGCAGTTCTTCCACAAGGTGCAGGCCACCAAGCCCCAAGCCTCCCGCAATGAGTCCGCTGAGATCTTTGTGGTGTGCCAGGGTAAGCGGCCGGGGGGACCTGCAGCCGCTGGGATGGGGCTGGAAATGACCTGCTCATAGCTCTGATTCCTCCATCCCAGGATATCAGGCTCCAGACAAAATCGACAGCAAATTCTTTGACCCAAAATACGCTTTCAAGGAGGTGGAGGTTCAGACAAAGTCTGTTAGCGAGCTGGTCAGCAAAAAGAAGCCAAAGGTATGAGCTTACTTTGCTGGGCAGCAAGGCCAAATACACACTAAAGGGGCTGGGGATTTGGGGCAAAGAGATTGTAATAAGCAAAGTTCCTCAGGAAAGCGAAAGATACGGTGCTGTGAAGTGGTGGAAGAGCCAGTTTTGGGGAGGTTTACAGCCTTAGAAGGCAGTGCAACAATGGAGAAATGGTGATACAAGTTGTGAGGCTGCGAACGGATTGGTAAAACCCTCCCTACAATGGTTGGCTACTAGGTTTGTGTCTCCATGAGGTGTCTTTAGGACACGGGACAGTAAAGGCTGTGTCAAGTGGCCTCAGCTGGGCATGGAGCTAACGCAAAGCTCTGTCGCTGTCACCTTTCCGAGTCTGAGGTGGGACTGGGAGACAATGTGGAACTGGCGGGTTGGGGCTGGTAACTTGCCCTCATCCCTAAGTTGTGTGGGCATGTTTAGGTGGACATGGCAGCAGGACACAAGTTACGTGACATCATTCATCCCTTGGGGATGGTTGAAGCTGCTTTTGTGCCCTGCTACAGTTGATGCAGCTCCTTCCTCCTGTAGGCAGAAGGGTACGCAGATGGCGACACAACTCTCTACCACCGCTTCACCCTGATGGACTTCCTCAAGGCTGCCAACCCCGTAGACTTCCTCTCCAAGGCCAACGAGGTAAGAGCTTGAAGTGAGGGGGACCTTGGTGGCCCTTGAGATGTCCCCAGGAGCACAGAGCGATGAAAAGAGGGAGCAAGGTGCCCCAGCAATGGCCCCATTTCTGTTCTTGTGCAGGGGAGGCAGGGCCAGAGCCCGCCTGGAGTTTAGCCAGTCATTCTCCTTGTATTTTATAAGTTGATTATTCTTACCAAAGAAAGGGACTTAGCATACACATTTGATTAATTTATCTCTGCTCTATCCAGATCACGCTGGGGGACGGTGAGCTGGAGAACCACAGTTCCACCACGGAAGAGCTGCGTCAGTGCTGCAAGGACATCCGCGTGCTGGGACGCAAAGAGCTCAGGTACTGGGTGGGACTGGGTTATGCTGCAGCGTTATGCTGCGCTCAAGTGGGTGTCTCTGACAGTCTGCCTTCCTGCACAGAGCCCTGCTGAACTGGAGGACGAAGTTGCGGCGTTTCTTGGCCAAAAAGCTGAAAGAGCAGGCGAAGGAGCTGGATATCAAGTAGGAACAACAGGGCTGCCCCAGAGCACTGATGTGGTGGGATAGGCCTGCTACTGGGAGAGATGGTCTGAGCTCCTTCCTTTTGGCAGCCTGAGCTCCGGTGAAGAGGAGGAAGGCAAAGAGGAGGAGAAGAAAGAGAAAAAGACATCACCAAGTACCGCAGCTGATGAGGTGGTGAAAAAGGAAGAGGAGGAGGTAGAGCTGGCGTTGGCGGAGATGAAGGCCAAGGAGCTGGCAGAGTTAAAAAGGTAAAAAGATCTCACGTGAGAAGAAATGAGGGAGCACTGGGCCAGCAGAGCACAGGGGGACTCCAGCCATGGGGACAGAGAGTGATTGTGTCGGAGCCTGTCTCTCTGTTGACAGTGAGTGGGGTTTGTGGGGGTCTAGGGTCCTTGGGCTTGTCTGCTCCTCCAAGCAGGTGAAGCGGCTGTTCCAGCCCCCCTTTTTCCCAGGGTTGGTGACCCCTCACAGGGGAATGACCGTGCTGCTGAGGGAGATCTGGCACCGATGTGGCAGTGGATGAGCCACTGGAATGTGTGTGTGCGTGGGGAGGGAGGCAGTGTGGCCTCATTCCTTTGCTTCCTTCTCCAGAAAGAAAAAGAAGATTCTGAAGGAACAACGGAAGCAGCGTGAGCGTGTGGAGCTGAAGATGGACCTCCCTGGTGTCTCCATCGCCGATGATGGTGACACCAGCATGTTCTCCCTCCGGACTATCCAGAGGACCCCGGTTTGTGGGGCAGGGGGAGGCCAGGCTCCCAGAGCCATCAGGACCACGACAGTGGTGGGCACATGGCTGATGGGCTGTAGCTTATGACTTGTCTCACTTGCGTTACAGCTGCTGAACGAGATGACCCGGGGAGACATGGCATCAGCAGATGCCCTCCTGGAGGTAGGACCTGGGGACGATGACATTTATGTCTCAGATAATGAGGAAGAAGATGATGTTTCCTTGGCCAGCGATCTGGACCCGGAGGAACTACTTGAGATAGAGGCCCGTCAGCGCCAGCTGGAGCGGGAAAGGCGAGAACAGGGTGCAAAGAGGTGAGAGCCAGGAGAGGCCTCCCTGGGGTAGGAGCTTCCTTAGGAGCAGCTGCAGTGTCCCACAGTGGGCACACCGCATCCCAGCTGGGGGACACTGATCCTGCTGCTGTTTGTCACAGAGTTAAGTTTAAGCAGAAGGAAGAGGAGGAGGAAGGAGAGGAAGAGGAGAATCCCCTGCTGGTGCCCCTGGAGGAGAAGTCGGTGCTGGAGGAACGACAGACCAGCCTGTGGTTCGGGAAGGTGAGTCCCGCTGAGCCAGAAATGACAGGGCAGCCTGTGCCCCAGCAGCTCCCCAGGTCTGTCCCGTGTCCCCTGACCTGCTGCTCCCCATCCCCAGGATGCCTTTGCCGGCATCGAGGATGATGCGGATGAGGACCTGGAGCTGGGGCAGTCGCAGATGTTGGCTGAGAGACAGCGTGAGTCTCAGAAAGGTTAGTGAGGGGCTGCGTTGCTGGGGGGCACAGAGGGACAGCCCCATGCCCAGTCTGGGGTATTGGATCAAGCCACGATGGGGGTGCTGCTCTGAGCGGGACCATAGATCTCCAGAGGTTGCTTCCAGCCTGTGTCATTACGCATTTAGCGAGCTGGTATTAGTGTAGCACTAATGAGCTGGCTCTCTAGAGGAACAATGTGCAGTGGGGTCTGCCTCGACCCTTTCTCACCCAGTGGTTGCTTTTCCGCAGACAAAGCAACAAAGAAAGGGCAGAAGAAGGTACCCCCAGAGGAAGCTCCAGCTGAGCCCCCGCCTGCTGCAGACACAGGACCCGACGCTGGTAAAGCGCAGGATGAGCAGAGCAGCGACGATGACAGCAGCAGCGACGAGGAGGGGTGAGGCGATCTAGATGTTCTCCCCCAGCTCCGCAGTCCTGGAGAGAGGGGAGGTGAGGCCCCCAGCCCTGACCACTTTCCTCTCTGCAGGCCGCTGACAGCGGTGGGGAGGAAGCGGGGCCGTGTCGAGCCGTGTGGCTTCGAGGTGGTGCCCATTGAGAACCCAGGTGAGTGGGGGATGCTGTCTGCAACCGTGTGTGCCCTGTGATACCACGTGAGTCCCTCTTTAGGCGCTGGAGAGAGCGCCAGACCGTGCATGTCTGGGCTGGCAGGGCTGCTTGCAGATAGGCCAAGCTTTAATCTGTCCGTATGCTGCAGTGAAAAAAGCCCGTGTCCTGGAGGCAGAGGGCCTGGCGCTCGGCTCTGTCATCGCCACCTCCAAAAAGGCCAGGCGGGACCTGATCGATGACTCCTTCAACAGGTACTTGCAGCTGTGGTTGCTGGAAGGGGAGCAGTGTTCGGTCTCCCAACAGGAGGCAGGTCATGGGGGTGGCAGATTTATTGGTGTGGGGACCCCATGTCCAGCTCACAACTCACCCATGTCCCTCTCACCAGGTATTCCTTCAACGAGGATGAGGGAGAGCTGCCAGAGTGGTTCACAGAGGAGGAGAAGCAGCACCGGCGCAAGCAGATACCCGTGGACCGGCAGACAGTTGAGGCGTATCGGCAACGCTGGCGTGAAATCAATGCCCGTCCCATCAAGAAGGTGGCGGAGGCCAAGGCCCGCAAGAAGCGGCGGGTGAGTGGGGCTGTGGTCCCACACAGGTGCTCTGTTCCCCATCCCAAGTGCTCCATCCCTGCTCCAATCCCCCTTGTCCTTCACCCTCGCTGTCCCCACAGATGCTGAAGAAGATGGAGCAGATGAAGAAGAAAGCAGAGGCCGTGGTGAGCACGGTGGATATCTCGGAGAGGGAGAAGGTGGCTCAGCTGCGGCGGTGAGTGGTGAAGCTGAGATCCAGATCCTTCCTGTCATGCTGGGCTGGTTCGCGATGCTTTGTCCCTGCAGCCACAGCGCGGGGACAGCTTCTGCATGTAGTCCGGCAGGGTAGGGCTGGATCCGGGTGTAGGCTGAGGGGTGGCAGAGCAAGCAGGGGAACCCTATCTTGTGGCACAGAGGCCCAGAGGAGTGGTGGGACCCCGTGCTGGTCTTTGGATATGTCCCAAAGCCAAACTGCTGCAGCTGAGCCGCGGCGCTGGGGTCTCAGTCTCACCTTTTGCTGTTCTCCTGCAGCATCTACAAGAAGGCTGGGCTGGCCAAGGAGAAGCGGCAGGTCACCTACTTGGTGGCTAAGAAAGGCGTAGGACCCCGGGTGCGCCGTCCTCCCGGCGTCAAGGGTCAGTTCAAGGTTGTGGACAGCCGCCTGAAGAAGGACGTGAGGGCTCAGAAGCGCAAAGAACAGAAGAAAAAACGCCATAAGTGATGTGGGACCGGCTCCATCCTCGGCGAGGGACTTGGTTTGGGGCACTGGGCAGGGCTGGCCCCTGTCCTCCCACCGCGACTTTGGGAGCAGCCGGCTCATCCTGCCTCTCTCCCCCATCATGAGGACAGGGCTGTGACAGCCACACGTTCCTGTTAGTCAGTGCCTTGATGTGACATTGCCTCCTGTCCTCCGGTGGGGCAGGGAGGGTTTATTTGGCCTCAACAGTTAGCATCGACCCCCTTCCCGTGCTCGCTGCGTGGCCGCACCTGCAGGTCTCACCATTGCTGGCTCTGCTGGGAGACTCCTGCGCTGCAGAGATGGGACGAGCGTCTGCACTAGCCCTTGCTGTCCCCAGAGAGGTTGCAGCTCAGGGGCACGGTTCTCTGGACTGTGTTTGTCACCGATGTCACAGGATGGTGGGTGCTGAACCCTGAAGCAGGCGGGTGGCGGCGGCTGCACAGAGTGGCTCCTCGGTTACAGCAGAATTAAACCTGGGTCTGAGGCTGCACCAGGGTGCATCCTGCGTCTTGACGAGGTGAGGGGCCTGTGAGCTGCCATGTCCCTTCGTGCACTGGAGAGAGGAGCGTAGCGGGGGGGTGAGGTCTGCCAACGCTTTCAGGGAGCCCACCCGCCTCAGCCCTCCTCGTTTTAGCTCTGGCAAAGAAGCTGAAGAGCAGCTGGGCTGTCCCGCAGCCGGCTGGCCTGACATCCCCCCTCCTCACCCCGACCAACACCGTCCACAGCATCCCTCCCTGCCGTCCCCCACCCCCTCCACGTGTGGGACCCTGCGAGCGTTGGAAAAGAAAGACCGAGAGAAAATACACACTTGAGCAAATGTCTTTATTTAGACCTGGGCGGGGGGGGGGGGGGGGNNGGGGGGGGGGGGGGGGGGGGGGATCGTGGCTTCTCTCCATCAAGAAGTGCCTGAATCTGTTTTGATGGGATTGTGGAGGTGTCCCCAGGTCCCTCTTGGTGACAGTGGCACCGCGGTAGGGGCAGGGAGGGGGCTGGGGTAGCACCATGGCTCCCAGGGAGAGCAAGACGGGTGAGGGGTGGTGGGGACGCGCTGGGGAAGGGACAGTTGGTCTGAGAGGAGGGAGGAGGTCTTGGTCCCAGTGGAGCGCTGGGGGGAGTGGAGAGGCCAGACCTGGTGCCCCGGAGCTCCCTTGGGGTGGCAGGGGGGGACATGCACAGGGTGTCCCTGTAAAGCCACCACTTGGCTGCTCAACCAAAGTCAAGTATCTGTGGCGAGGACTTGCAGAGCAGCGAGATGTCGGCTGTGGCTCCGCTGGGTCCTGGTGGGGTGGAAGCTGTGCTAGGGGGAGAAGTAGCTGAGTCCAGAGCGAGCTGTGCAGTGAGCACCTCCGGGCCACATTCTGTCCCCATGGAGACTGTCCCAGTCCTCGGTGGCTGAGGGAGTCGGGGCGAGCGGAGGGGACCGGCTGCCAGGCTTCAGGCTGTGCTAGAAGTTTTCCTGGTCCTGACCGTCAGCATCTTCAAAATGGAATACGGGTGTGCTGTGAGAGGAGAGCCCCCTCTGCCCCCCAGCCACCCCGGGCTGCCCCTGTCCCCTCCAGCTGAGCTCCATCCCTGTGACCCCAAACCCATGGAGAGGAGCTCTGCAGGGGGCACAGGAGGCAGGCTGGGTCTCATGGGGGTCTGAGCCCCCTCGAAGAGGCACAGCTCCTCTCTGCACCCCACAACCTGGACCCCTGGGTCCTCCCTCACCTCCGGCCCCCCCCAAGCTTTGGCCAGCAAATCCCCATCAATCAATCCAAGGCTCCAGGCTGGACTCCTCCATCCCCGCTCCCTGCCCTCCTTCCCCTGGGTCCAGGGGCTCAGCGCAGCCCCGGTTGGCCCATCAGGGTTGGTGGGTCCCCATCAGGGTCCCGACCATGGGGTGACTCCTCTGCCCCTACCTGAGCTGCAAGGCGCACTGTAGGCAGCATCCGTGCGGTCACCTGCAATGGGAAGGACGGTGACCAACGGGCTCGCTAATGAACCAAACCTCATCAACTGACAGCTCAGCCAGACCCCCTCTGAGCCACTGGGGTTGCAAGGGGTGGCAAGCGGGGCCAGACACCCCAGGGCCACGTCCCCGGCGGGGCTCACCTGTCTCGTAGTAGTCGTACAACGTCACAGTGGCCGGCTGGAGGTTCCTCACCGGGAAGTCCTGCGTGGCGGTGAAGGCGAAGGTCTCCTCCTCCTTGGTCAGCTGCGGAGACAGCCCAAGGGTGAGGTGTAACCCCCCGCGATGGGGAAGCGCCCCCACACAGGGGGTTCTGCTCCTGTCCCCGTGCCACAGCTCACCTGGTCCAGGTAAATCGTCACCTGGTCAGGCTGCACCTCCACCTTCTTCACCAGCTTCTGCCTCTTCAGCTGGAGGGACACGGCTCAGGATGGGCAACAGCTGCTCGGTGGGTGCCCCCAACCAGAGCCAGCACCCCGCGTGGGTGCCCCGGTGGGGCAGAGGGTGTCCTGGGGGCAGCGGGGGCTTCTCACCTCCACCATGGAGCTCTTGTCCGGGATGTAGCCAGATGGCAGCTTGGCCTCGATGACAACCATGTTGGTGGTGGGACGGTCCCCAGTGTACCTGCAAGGGCAGAGCCCCAGGGTGGGGTTGGGGTCTGCTCTCCCTCCTCGGCCGCCCCCGGTCCCCCCAAACCCGGGGGACAGCCCCGGCCCCTACCGTGCCCGGAGGAGGAGGCGGAAGCTGGTGCTGGCGTCCCCCCGGCACTCCCTGGGGTCCGTCTCCACGTGGAGATCGAAGGTCCCCGTGCTCGGAGGGGGTGGCACGTTATAGCGCAGGGTCACCTGGGGTGACGCAGGAGGGTTAGAGCCACCGAGTGGGCACCGCACGGGGACGGGGGACCCCGGACCGTACCCACCTGCACCAGGGCGCAGCCCTGCCCGCGGGCTCGCACCCCGTACGTCCCCGGCAGCTCCTGCAGAGCCGCCCGCTGCAGCACCAACCGGTTGCTGTTGTGCAGCGTGAAGTCCTGCGCGGTGCCCGCCGGGGATGTCACCGTCACCATGAAGTCCCCGTTGCTGCTGTATGTCAGGGCGGCGTACTTGGCCAGGGCTTGCAGGGCCACCACGGTGTCCTGGGCATGGAGAAAGCACCGAGCTGGGGTCACCCCTAATTACAGGCGATATAGACGCAGGGGAGGGGGGGACGCTTGGAGCAGCCCCGTGCACCCCAGTGCCGGTACCTGCGTGGAGGCGAAGCCCCCGTAGGGGTTTTGCTGCCTGCTGAGCCAGCGCACGATTTGGGAGGCGGTCCCCATGTCGGCAGATGACACTTGGGGCTGGGAGAGGTAAGCCAGGAGGACGTAGGCGGTCATCTCCACCTCTGCCGGCGCGGCGGCAGCCCAGGAGGGCTGCGAGAGGGGCAGAGCCTTCCCCTTCCTCCGCCAGTAGAGCTGCCCCTCTGGGAGAGAAGGGGGCAGGAGCTCAGTCCCTTGCTCCGGGGGTCCCGGGGGTGGCGTGGGGTGACCCGGGCAGAGGGTGGCACTGCCCGGAGGTGCCCCTGCCCACGCCGGGTGGTACCTGAGCTGACGCTGTGCTGGGCCAGGCGCTGCAGCTGGGCTTGCTGCTGCTCCCTGCGCCCCGCCAGCCCAAAGACGTAGGCGAGCAGCGCCTGCGTGTAGGGGTCGTCCGTGGCCGAAGCCTCCAGGCACTGCAGGGCTGAGGTAACCTTCGGGTCCTGGCACGGGATTGGAGTCAGGAACCAGCCCACGGGTGTGGGCATCACCCAGAGACACCAGTTCTGCCCCATGGGACCAGTTGTGCCCAGGTCGGGCTAGGAGGTGGCTTGGAAGAGCCGGACTCCCTGCCCCAGCACCGCTCCCCACTCCTCCAGCCCTTGTGGGGAAGATGGGGTCATCCTCACCGTTGGGGACAGCCCCAGCTCCAGCATCGCAGCCGTGACATAAGCCGACAGCGAGAGCTCATCCGAGATGCCACCCTGCAAAGGGGACAGCGAGAGATGGGTCCGGCCATGCCGTGCCACCAGCACAGGGACTCCCCCACTGCCTAGACCACACACTGGGGACATGCTGGGGCCAGCCTGGCTCTGGCTGCGTGTCCCCGTGTCCCCATGTCCCACCCCAGCCCTGCGACCCACCTGCAGGGCGTTGTTGAAGAGCTTCCCCACGCTGCGGAAACAGCCACTCTTCCGCTGCTTCTTCTGCAGCCAGTGCAGCGCGTCCGTGATGTGCCGCTCCTCGATGGCCACATAGGCTCTGGCTTGCCCGAAGGACTTGAGGACAAACGCCGTCAGCCTGCGAGCCAGAGAGACGTCGGAGGGATGGGAAACCAGGGCTGGGGCACGCTTGGTGGCAGGACGAGCCCTGGGATGGCTGGTCCCCGGAGGGATGCTGCTTCACCGCCTGCCTGACCCCTCCGCGGTCTCTCACCAGGTATTGCCGCTGGGATCACTCTTCCCGAAGGCGCTGTAAGAGCCGTCATCGTGTTTGTAGAGCAGCTCTCGCTGGTAGCCTGTGGGGAGGAGATGGGGACGAGTCTTTACAAGGCGGTCTTTACATCCCCAGGGGCTCCTAGTGGCAGCCCGCAGCTCAGACCCGCCCCGGGGCGCAGGTAGAAAATGGGGAGGGGGATACAGGGCGGTGGTGTCCCTCGGGAGCAAGGCAGGGTGGGATGGGGAGATGGGGGGACCGGGGACGCTCACCGCTCTGCAGGAAGCCCTGCGCCTTGGCGCGGATGTCGGGGTGCAGCTGCCCGCTCTTCTCCAGGTACTGCTGGATGTAGATGTTGGGAGCGAAGCGGACCATGTTCTGCTCCCCGCAGCCGTAGGGCATGGCCAGGAGGCAGTCCACATTCTGCAGAGCATTGCCCATGATGTCACCTGTCCCAGGGGGATATGGGGAGCACTGTCATCGGCTGTGTCCCCTGTATCTCCTCCCATCTCAGCTCTGGGTGGTCCCACCTCCATGCTGAGCTTGAGCCATGGAGCTCTACGCCCTCCCTGCCCCAGGTCCCCCCTGTTCCTTACCCATCACAGTGACGTGGGCTCGCTGGGAGCCCTCCAAGATGTTTGCAGGAACCTCCAGGGAGATTTCTTCAGTCGCTGTGGGGATGAAGGGCAACGACAGTGGAAATGCCCAGCTCCTCCTGGCCTGCCCCCATGGCACCCTTGCCCACCCCCTTCCTGCTTTGACCCTCCATGGGCTCAAGGCTGGGTTGGGGCATGTCAGCCAGGAGCTCCTAGGGACCCTGGTCCTTGGCTCCTCTAGCGTGGTGGCCCTTGTGACCAGTGGCCAAGAATCCCTGCCCCACATCCTCACGGCACTGCCAGAAACCCTGGCCAGTCCTACCTTCCTGGCAGAGCAGGGAGTTGTGCGCCTTCTCCACCAGGATCCCCCCGGGCTGTGGGGAAGCAGCATCAGAGTTGGTCAGGAGAAGGGACCAGCCATGTCCTCCTGGGTCACGCCTGCAGCCCGGGCTCGGGGCTGGGTGCTGTCCCAGTCCTCCCGCTGCACCCCAAGGGCTGGTGGGACCCGGTCACCAAATCCATCCCACCTTCCTCCTCCATAACCCATCTGACCTGCACCAGCAAGGGCTTTATCACGGTGTCCACGCGCCCCTGGGCTGGCACCACGGGTATCTCGTTGCCACAGAACTCCTTGGAGCTCACGGCCTCGGTGCTGACAGTGATGTTGACCTCCCCTGCAGATACAAGTGGGGTGCTCAGTCCCCACGGAGCCCCCAGCCCACGCTGCAGCCCCATGGGCTTGCATCAGCCGTGGGGCTTTGTGTGGGGCTGGCTGGATTGGGATGGGGGTCTCCAGGTTGAGGAGCAGTGCTGAGAGGCAATGGGGAGGGTGAAAGCGGAGTGGAGGAGAGCTTCCCAGGTGGCATTGCATTTGCTCCTGTCCTCCCTGCCCACCCCATCCTCCGAGGAGGTCCCCAAGGAGCAGGGCAGGGGGTCCCGCCGTGGTGCTCTGTACCCAGGCTGGTGGCTCGCACGCCCCATCGGAAGGTCCTCGCTTCATCTGCACAGATGCAACCACTGTACGTCTCGTCCGCGTTCGCCGACACCTCCAGCTCCGCCGACTCCGCCAGTGTCACCTGAACCTGCCAGACCACGGCCACAGCTCCATCAGCCCCCGCCAGACCCCAGACCCAGGGCCCCCTCCCCAGCCCTACTCACCCGCAGGCACTGCCGCAGGTAGTTGAAGACGGTGGCCACGAGGGTGAAGGCTTCATGCCGGACCACGGCATAGGGCAGTGCCAGCTCCACAAAGAAGGGCTTGAAGGCCGTGAGGGTGGTGGCAGGGGCCATCCCCAAGCCCAACGGGGACGTGCAGAACATCCCGGCTTCCCACTCGGTGATGGCATCGGGCACCGTCACTGCCATCTCTGTGGAGCCCCCCTCCCTGCGGGACAGAGAACGTCATGAGGCCATCCCACCACGTTCACCCACAGCTGGTGTCATCCCCAGCTGAGCTGGCTCTTCCTAGGGGAGAAGGAGCCGTCCTGAGGTCCCCAACCACCCTCCATGCAGGAGGGGAGGTGGGGAGAGGACCAGCCCTATGGGGACCATCCTCACTTACCCCACGGGGACCAGGTCCCACAGCCACGTCTCTGGGAAATACGTCCGGGGTGCCGGTTTCTCTTCTTGGACAGCAGTGACTGGGATAACACCATCCATTACTCCTGCGACACCGACGTCTTTCCGCAAATAGTAGATTGGGGAATCAAAGCCACCTGGAAAAGGCAGAGCAGAAATTAGGGTCCACAGGTCTCTGCATCTCAGCTGGACCTCGCCCACAGGCAGCCGAAGGAGGGCCAAAATCCTTATCAATACTCTTCAACCTCTTTGATGCCAAGTGTGTTTTCAGGATGGCTCCGAGTCCCCCTGAGGACACGGGAGCCAGGACCGGGCATCAGCGCTTTGCTCTTTTCTCCTGAGAGGGCTCAGCGGAGCGAGCCAGCTGAGGGCTGTGCTGACCTCTGGGACCTAGGTGAGGCACTACCCCAGGCACGCTGAACCTCTTCTTGCAAACGTCGCTGGTGTTGGCATTGGTGAAAAGTTTCAGTGCTGCGTTCTGTGAAAAAGAAAAGAGGTTGTCCATCTCTGAATCCCAGCGGGAGGAATATCCCCATCCCAGCAGTAGTCACAGGGCTGCAGAGGAAGACAAGTGGAGAAGGACTGGAGCCTGGGGTCTGCAGGAAAGACCTTTGCGACGAGTGTGGCTTTCGTGGGACACTGCTGTGCTTTCCCGGCACCCTGGGCAAACCACAGCCGGCTCCTGGATGAGGAGGAACCAGGACCTTTACCTGAAATAACTTGTAGGTGTTCATCTGGGAATTCGTCCAAAAAGGGGGAGGTAAGTGATGCCTCCTTGGAGGGCGAAAGAATTCTCGCTGTCTCGGTACAAATGGGATGACGGGAATGGCAAAGTCGGGGGGATAGCCCCAGGAAAATGCTGAACAGGGTGCTGGGTCTCGAATGCTTCCAGGGTAGTTGAATTCGGGGAGTACTTTGTAGACCTGGGAACAAACATGCGTGCCAGGTACGAAACCAGCCAGGCACCTACGCCCTGCCCAGGAGCAGGACTGCCCAGGAGCCACCGTGGCACCAAGTCCCCACAGGGGAGGTCCAAGCCAGTGTCATCTCTTCCTCCCCCCCCAACCCCAGCTGGTCCCAGGGGCTGCAGAAGGGGTCCTGGGCAGTGCCACCACTCACCGCCTCTGTGTTGAGCTCAGCCTCAGGCTTCAAGAGCAGCACACTGCGGTCCACGGCACGGACGGCACACAGGGACCCCGGGGCAGCCTCCAGCTCCAGCCGCAGCGCCGAGCCGGGCAGAGCCCTGTCCTCTGAAAAAGCCATCTTCACCTGGGGAGGGACAGGGACATCAGGGGGCAAGGGCAGGAGGGGGAGCCACCTCTGATGGAGGAGCAGGACCAAACCATGGGCATGGAGGTCTCTTCCAGACAAGGATAAAATCAGGCTTGAGAGTTTGGGGATCGGGGCATGGGTTAAAGAGACTGTGATGCTGCGATACAACTGGAGCGCGTGGATATCAGGGCATGCAGCTATGGCCAAGCCATGGAGTCATTCCCCCATCTCTAGCAGCCTCCGCTCACCTTGTTGGGGAAGCACTTGGCCACGTTGAGCTCGGTGCTGTCAGCCACCATCTCGCCGTTGGGCAGCACCACGTAGCCCAGCACCTTGGCCGTGGGCGCCAGCTCGGGGCCAATGGGCAGCTCCAGGGAGAAGGAACCTCTCAGCCCTGGGCCGTGGGAAAGGAGGGGAGATGAGGACCAGGCACGGAGAGGAGAGCCCTGCACAGCCCATCCATGCCTCCGGACCTACCAGCCTCTGCAGGCAACTCTTTCCTGAGGACGGTGGCAATGGTCCCTTTGGCCAGGACCTGCAGAGGAGGAGATGGGAACAACAAAACCAATGCTGAGTGTGGAACCAAAATGCCATGATGGAGGATGCACCGAAGGGCGAGAGCGTTGGGATGGTTTTTGACCTCACCCAGTCTCCAGCCCCCCCAACATCTCCCATTGGAACGCAGGTCCAACAGTGCCAGAAGACACCTCTACTAACAAGCGTGGGTCCCTCAGTCTAGCCAGGACAGATTGCTCATTGTCTTGTCCTCAGGGACATGACTGCGAACATGCGTGTAGATGTGGACCTTCACATACAACCTCCCTAATGCCTGCTGCCCTCCCTCCTGGGGCCGGGGCTCACCAGGAAGACCACATCCAAGCTCCCTGGCTCAGTCCCCAAGGCCTGCTGGCTGAAGATGTAGTCCACCCAGAGCTGCTGGGGCTGGCCACAGGGCAGTTTGCTCTCCAGCCGGCGGATCCGCAGGAAGCTCCTACTCATCGAAAAGAAGGGGCTGAGGTACATGTAGGCATTTTGGTAGGTGTCATCGTTCTGGGTGTGAGCTGTCTCGTTGACTTGACCCTGAGTGATGGAGGTAGAAATCAGGGGGGTGAAGCCGTCACTGATGCAGGCTTGGTGAGTTGCCCAGCCCCGTACTACTGGAGAAAGCAGCGCAGGGACCCCCGAGGGGGTGAGAGATGGGGTCACTTACACGCAGGGTGACCGTGCCACTCCAGTCAGAGGTCTCCAGCTCGAAGGACACTCTCCCCGATCTGTCTGTCAGGAGGGTCTGACTCGTATCTTTTCCTTGCTGGTGAACGACGAGCAAGAGCTGCTTCTGCGGCAGCACGGCGCCGGCAGCTCCCATCAGCACCATCTGAAGATGGAAGGGGAGATGCCTCAGGTTGGGCTTCAGGCATGGGGCAGAGGGCAGGGGTGGGAGAACAGGGCTGGGGGGTCAGCCGGAGCAGGACTGGGCACATCAGGGTGCAGAGGAACCCTGTGGGTTGCAGGGACACCACCATTACCGTCCCAGTGTAGGGGATGCCGGGCTTGTAGAAATCATCAGTGTTTTCAAAGGTGACAGTGAAGATTTCGGGTAAAATCTCGCAGCTCTTGGTGTTTTTCTGCTCCAGCCCTGTGGAGAGGGAGTGGGGAGCTGAGGGTGTTGCGCGGAACACAGGGCACAGGTTAACTGCTGCCAGCTCCCCCGTCAGGGTGCAGAAGAGGTCCCTGGACATTTTAGGCTTCCCATCTGCAGCCGGCAGCTTTGAGCACAGTTTGCACCTCCTACAAGAGGAGCAAAACCTCTACAGCATGTTTTAGACCTAAAACCAGGGTGCAGCTGGCTGCAGAGACTTCAGGAGAGGCTCTTCACCAAAGCACCATGATGCAAGGCCACCTCGGTGCCGGTGGGCCTGGGGACAACCCCTGGTTGTCTTCTTTTTTCTGAAGCCGATTCACCGGCAGTCATTTCTGGTGTGACCGAGGTGGTGGGTGAGGGGTTAGCCCGAGGGATGAAGCCACACCACCGGACTGGGTGAAACCACTGCTTTGCATTACAAGGACTCGACTCACTGCTAGCCGTAGCGTTGGGAGACTTGTTGGATCTTGGAAAGGCGTTTTTGCCTCCTGACCATTTCTCTGGTCAGAATCAGAAGTATTGCCTGGCTGACGTGGCTCACATCCCCACCTGGACCAGGTCCCTGCGCACATGCACCCCTAAATCACAGCGTTGCTTTTGGGCTTCCCTGGAGAAGACCAATACCCCTGTGCCGTGCCACGTGCATTTGGGTGTACATGGGAGTGAAGGCAAAACCGTGCATCAGCAGCAATGCCCGTTCCCAAGCAGGAGACCACTGCCATCCCTACCTGTCCCATCCTCCACCAGCGATGCATGGACTTGGAATTGCTTCTGAAACATGGAGCCAGTCTGGTTGAAGTCAGTCAACAAAAACTCTGTTGAAAAGCAGCCGTTCTTCTCAGTCTGGAGTGAGAGAGTTAACCCCATTAGCAGCAGTCCCAGGATGGGGCTGTCCCAGTGGCACCCACACTCCCCGGCTGTGCTCACCTGCCCGCTGACCTCCATGCAGTTCTGGGGGTCACTGTAAGGTCCATACAGTAACTTTATGCGCAGGCACAAGCTGGCCTGGACCTTCCCCTGGACAGGCTTCCCGTAGGTGTACCTGTTGGGTGGAGGGTGGTGAGGGTGTACCTGATGGACCACATCACGTTGAATCCATACCCTCCCTCTTCCCAGCGCAGCCTGTTTCGGGCTCACCGTCCACAAATCTCCACCTGGATCTTCTTGTCCTTCTCCAGCACCACAGCAGGGAGACCAATGGTCACCTCAAACTTGGGCAGCACTGATGGAGAAGCAAAGGGAGAGAGGGTTGTCGCACCCAGGACAAGGACACCGGTGCCTGGGTGGCCAGAGGGGCCAAGATGTGCTGCCCACAGGGACATGCCGAGGTGGGGCTTCCACCCTCTGTGCACCTCCCGGTCCCCACATACCATATTCCTCCACGCTGAAGGAGTGTCTCTTCCCCTCCACCTCGATGACATACGTGCCCAGGGCCGGCTCTGCGGCCAGTGGGAGGGACAGGTCCACGATGCCCTGCCGCGGGCTCACCTCCTGCCACTGCGCGATGCGGTTCCTGCTGGGATCCTGCATGCAGGGACACGCGGCGTCAGCACCCAGGAACCCCAGCACCCGGTGATAAAACAGCCCATGGCTGCATTATGCTTCTCCCTCGCCCAGTCATGCTGCCTTCCCAAGCCCACACCACCCAGGAGCCTCCCTCCGTCTCTCAGACTGACCTTCAGGATCACAAGGGGCAGCTGCAAGGCAACGAGAAGATGGTTAGAGGAGAAATTCAAAGCCTTCCTTGGGGTCTCATCAGGATGGGGACATCTACGGAGCCACGGATGGAGTAGAGCGAGGGTTATTTGTGGGATGCTGTGAACTTCAATTTGCTTTGGGATTCATTTTGAGTCTGCGGGCGGCTCTAGCTGGGATGAGCTGAGGGTACTGCCAGCATGGCATGGAGAGGTGGCATCTCCTAGTGCCTTCTCCAGAAGCCAGCAACCATTTCATCTGGGAACCTCCTGCACTTGCAGAGACCCAGATGATTGCTCGGGGATGCTAGAGACTGAACTCGCCGGTAATCCTGGCGCCTGATGACTTGATGGATATCAATAGCGCTTTCCCCGCTTCCCACTCGCCATCGCTACATCCCTAACTAGAACTTTAAGTGGGAACGTTCCCATGTCACACGTGCAATTCTGCTTTCTTTTTCCTTAGCCTGCTGAAGCCTGCGTGAGCAACACAGGGCATCCCTGCTCCTGGGGAGCGCAGCCACCCCAGCAGAGCTGGCTGGGGCAGGATTCCCAAGGGGAAAGGCGCTGGTTGACTCCCACACCTCTTTCATGGCTTGCCGAGACTTTAGGAGGGCAGTGCGGAGGAGCCCTGTCACCTCCCCCCGCTTCCCCAGCCCTGCTCTCACCTTCTTGTTACTGGGAGTGAAGTCTTTATCCAAAGAGACAATTCGAAACTTCACTGGAAAGAGCAAACGGGGATGCAGGAGTGAGCGGTGGGTGCGTCAGCAGGGACAGGGGGCGTCCCCCGTGGGGAAGGTGGATGGAAATCCACCCTGAGCCCTGCAGTGGGGCACTGCCCCCCAAGCAGCACAGCCTGTGGCGCTGCCAGCATGTCCTGGCATTGCTCTGGGACAGTGCTGGGGGTCCTGGTGCATCCCAGGATGAGCCCTCCCGTTTCCGTGCAGCGTAAGAGCAGGGCTGAGCCTCCTGCACCCCTCTCCCACCAGGACCTTCAGCACAGAGCGGGGTGGTCCATCCTGCCCCCCATCACCTTGCTGTCCGGGCTTGTAGACAGCCTTGTCTGTCTGTATGAAGATCCCAGGCTCCAGGGCTCTCAGCATCACCTTCTTCTTCTCGGAGACATCCAGGGAATCTCCCTGGATTGAGATGTGCAGGTCTACGATTTCCTCCTTCCCTTTGGCGGGGGCTGGAGCCTGCCGGGGGAAACACGAGGCACCGGGTGAGGACAAGGGATATGCCACGGCGAGGATGCTCTGCCCACTCACAGTGACCCAGAGCACTCCTCACCCACAGGGACACCTTCCCCAAACCAGGGGCTGGGAAGAAATGTCCTCCCAACACCCTGCCCTAGTCTGTGGGTCTGTTACTGGGTGATTATTTCAGCCACCAAATAACTGGGCTGAGCCTAGAGTCGTTTTGCCTGTGTGGGGGATGAGACCCTACCAAGAGATGGGGAAGTCACGCCTGCGCCCATCCTCCTCCAGCAGCAGAGGCACAGCAGCGCGGGAACCACAGCCCCATGCTCAGGGGAGCTGGTGGAAACTGCTCTGCCTGGAGGCAGCGGCGTGTCCAGGGCATCCCCCTCCACGTTTACGGCTGTGCGTAGGGTGACACTCACAGGGAAGGTGATGTTCAGGTACAGATGAGGCTCCTGGACCTTCCTCTCCAGCAAGGTGATGTTGTGGGTCCCGTCTGGTCTCTGCAGCTGGACGGTCAACTGGACGGGCTCGTGGATGCCACTGAGATGGACCCACAGCGTCGCTGTGTGGGGGTGGTAGATCACAGCTGGGGACGTGACCACATAACTCCTGGCAAGGAGAAGTGCTGAGGCGTGAGGATGAGGCACATCCCAGTACAGACCCCATGGAGGTCTTGAGGAGCTCCTGAGAGCACAGAAACCTGTGCTGGGGTGCACGGCCACCTCCCCCAGCCTCCCCGCTCTACTTCGGGGCTCCCCTTGACTGCCCAGCTCAGCAGGGCAAAGGCTCTGCTCACACGTGGGCTGCAAGCGAGGCAGCACCTACAATAAAACATCCCAGAGCCACCAGCCCCCGGGTGCAGGGACAACCCAGCTGCCCAAGCATTTCCACCTTGGCCAACAATCGCACGCACGGGAAGGATTAGCTCCCACTACGCACTACCAAGGAGCCAAAACTAAACGCCTCCCACCAGGCACGGACAGACAGGCAGACACGGAGAGGGCTTACGGTGCTGCGGATGCCCCAGCTGTGAGGTGCAGGATGAGGAGCAGCAGGATGGGCAGGGGACCTGGGGACCTCATGTCTCCAGCTGCAAGCAGACGTTGGGGACGGCCGCAGCCTCCTTCTCCAGGCGTCCGCTTGCTGCGGACCCGCGTCTGCTCTGCTACAGGCTCTGGAATGAGATCTTTGCTTTCCACCCAGCGAGCAAACAAGGGTTGGCAGACGGATCCAGCACGGACCTGCAGATATAGCCAAGGCAATGTTTACCTTCTGCCTCCACAGCCTCCTGGGTTCAAGGCTCTGATGGATTTTTTGCAATTTGAGGTTCCCATAGGCTATAGAGGTTCAGAACCAGGGGGCAGGACCCACCTACACACTCGTTTGCTGGGAAGTGATGGCAGGAGGGAGCGGGAACGAGTTTCCCAAACAAAAGTAGGCAGCACATCATGGGAACAGCCTTTGAGTTGGTGGCGATTTCTCGGAAGCGCTTGTTTCCAGGTGCTTCAAATTTAGCTTGCAGTAGCTATTTGGGCTGCTAGCAGGTCTCAGGCTGTCTTTTTGCCCAGTTTCTTCCAATTTCATCAAATCAGTTGTGGGCAGAGGAGCAGGATGGCGTTAGGCTGTCGTGCCAGGTCCACCCGCTCTCATTCCTCTGTGCCACCACACCTGGGAGCTGCACACCGACCAGGTCATGGACTGAGGTGCCTCTTTCTGTCCTGATGGGAATTTAGGAAAGTTGAGGCAGCTCCATGACAGCCACCCAGTGTCCTGAGTGCATCCGCCACTCCGGGGTTTTGCAGTCCCCTTCCCTTTGGGGACGCGGGGAGAGGTAGAGGCAGCGCTGTGGGAAGCCATGAATGGGGCTGACCCCTTTCCCACGGGTTCTCGGATGACCACGGCCCGTGTCCCCATGCCTGCCCTGCTCAAGTATTGCTGGATGCAGCCCTGTGTCGCTTCCCTGCCCTTCGGGAGCAGCACCACGGGGCGGCGGTGTCCAGAGGAGGCCGGTCCCCGCCGCCCCCATGGACACGAGAGGGGAGCATGGCCCTGAGCCTGTCCCGCCCGCCGTAGGATGTGGGCACAGGTCATTGCCCCACCGGGCATCCTGGGGGCGGTTCAACACCGAGCCCTTCGGAGCATGGGGTGGGATGCAGCGGGGGCCACGAGCAGCGTGGCCAAGGGGAGATCGATTTGTCTCTGCGATCGGTGCCTGTGGGGCGGCCAAGGGGAAATATTGCACCGAGGATTTGTCATACGGTGCTGCTGGTGACTTCGGAGCAGGAGCCAGCACGCGTTGTCCCCCAGCCCCTCTGGACCAGGCACCACTGACCCCACGTCGTGCTGTTTCTTCCGCTGCCTTGGTGCCCGTGCAATGAATGCTCTCTCTGCTTTGGTCTCAGTTTTTTATTCAGCAAAGTGACGCTACGGCCCCTCTGACCCATCATTAAGGGGGACAGGAATGCTCAGCTCCTAACACAAAGTCTCTGTTGGGACACAGGGATGACTTTGGCCAGGGATGGTGGGAAAGAGCCTGAAGAAAGGGTGCTTTCTTGCAAGAAAAACATTTTGCCACTTCCACTTGCATTTTTCTTTATTTTTAACCCTGGCTGAGCAGGGACAGGATCAGGGCTGTGCTCAGGACAGCTCTGAGCACCCTCTCCATGCCCAGCCGTCGGGCTTGCACTGATGTCCCAAGGCTTTTTGTCAGCCCGGGGTCAGCTCACCTGCCCTGGTCCCCTCTCCGAGTGATCGCACTGGCAGCAGCTCAAGGGAAACCACGACTCCAGGGTGGGCAGCAAAGCGGCTGCTCCCCAGGCAGCCCCCCGACCCGCGTGGCACGGCAGGGCTGCTGGGGAGCGGGGCTGGGTTTCGGAGTCCGCATCTCAACCACGTTGCCACAGGCTCCTGCCAGGTCAGGCGAAGGGGACGAAGGGATGGGAAGAGACTGCCAGCCCTCGAGACCGTGGCTGGCGATGGGGTCAGGAGCAGAGGGACAACCGGGCAGCTGCAATTTCCCTTCACATCAGTCTTGGAGGCTTTGAAACCAGGAATACAGCATGTATGAGACCAGGATCAGAGTCAGCCTGCCCTCCTCTGTCCCTGAAATGCCCCCCTTCCCCAACACACACCCCGCCTAGACCCCGTCCCCACCAGCAGCCCATGGGCGCTGACACGCTCAGGGCCACCAGGGCCAAGCTGGTCCTCGGAGCAGCCCCGTGTGTGGTGTGATGAGGGGAGCAAACTGAACATCACACAGTCAGCAGCCTCAAATCTACCAATCTCACCCCAAAAGGGAAGGGAAGGCACCGTCCCACCGATGGTACCTAAGCATGGACACACTCTCCCCTTGCTCTGGGTGCCGATGCTCTCCCGGCACCCACAGCCACCATCCAGCCTGGCCGAGGGATGGGGAGATGCTCTGCTCCGCTCCGGGGGTGACTGCTTTGGGTGCAGCTCTGCTCCTGGCAAGAGGACGGTGCAAGCCCACCGCCTCGCTCTGCTCACCTGCACCCTCAAGAGTTTCGTCTCGGTGTCCACGTGCCCCTGGGCTGGCACCACGGGCACCTCAGTGCCGCAGAGCTTCTTGGTGTGCAGGGCCTTGGCGATGACAGTGACATTCACCTCCCCTGCAGAAGCAGATGGGGGACGTTGCTGCGACACTGCCTCGGCGGCTGGCTCCGGCTCAGAGCCATCCCGGGGAGGCAGGGCAGGAGGAGGGTGCAATGGGTGCAGTGGGACCGGGAAATGGAGGGAAGAGGCTGGAGAGTGGAAAAGGGAAAGGGGAGAGAGGGGAGAGGGAGCTGGGAGGGGCAGGAAAGCATTCGAAAAACAGTGACAAAGAGGAGTTTTGCAAGGATTCTCACCACTGGGGTCACCTCCCCCTCCCCAGCCCTTTGCCGTCCCCTCCGTACCCACGCTGGTGGCTCGAATGCTCCACTGGAAGGTCCTCTCTTCATCCGCGCAGACACAGACTCTGTACGCACCCTGGTCCATGTCCGTCAGCACCTCCAGCTCTGCTGACTCCACCAGTGTCACCTGAACCTGCCAGACCACGGCCACAGCTCCATCAGCCCCCGCCAGACCCCAGACCCAGGGCCCCCTCCCCAGCCCCACTCACCCGCAGGCACTGCCGCAGGTAGTTGAAGACGGTGGCCACGAGGGTGAAGGCTTCATGCCGGACCACGGCGTAGGGCAGTGCCAGCTCCACGAAGAAGGGCTTGAAGGCCGTGAGGGTGGTGGCAGTGGCCATCCCCAAGCCCAACGGGGACGTGCAGAACATCCTGGCTTCCCACTCGGTGATGGCATCGGGCACCGTCACTGTTATCTCTGTGGAGCCCCCCTCCCTGCAGGGCAGCAGAAGATGGACAGACCTTGCAAGCTGGGTCTGATGGGCAGAGCCAGCAGGAGGAGCATGACAACCCCCTTCCTCTAGGTCCTGGGGACCATCGGTGGCCATCACACGCTTGGGGATGGGCAGAGGTACCATCAGTGCTCTTATGTCCTATGGCATCCCCTGCCTACAG
The DNA here is from genome assembly GCA_003993805.1 of Himantopus leucocephalus. Lineage (NCBI taxonomy): Eukaryota > Metazoa > Chordata > Aves > Charadriiformes > Recurvirostridae > Himantopus > Himantopus leucocephalus. The sequence continues at coordinate 758,561 of RSEF01000027.1, read as the reverse complement.
GACTCAGTCTGCCCCAATCTCTCCTAGGGTCGGTGCTGAGGTCCGAGGGAAGGGGCTGGACATGTCCCAGTGTCACTCCTGGGTACATGGACACTGAACCGGAGGTCTGGGTGCTGAACCCAGAGGTGAAGCTGATGCAATAAGGGCAGTCCCCTGCCTTGAGGTCTGCTGGGACTCCTTACTCACCCCACAGGGACCAGCTCCCACAGCCACATCCCCAAGAAATCCATCTGCGTCCCTGTGTCCTGCACGACACCACCCGCCTGCTTGTCCTCCTCTGGTCTTGCTGCAACAGGGGCACGACTTGAGCGTGCTGCCAGGAAGGATGGGAAGAGGCAGGACGTCCCCACCCGTCCTTCCGCAGCCACCATGCCGGCTGTTCCAGACTCTCTCCGCTCACCTGGGGAGTATGGAAGGAGTTGGTGTCTCTGCAACTGGATGCTTGGTGCGCAGCCCAGCTGAGCGTTGGTGACAGTTTTCAAATCTGCATCCTGAAACACGACACGTGAGAGAGAATAGCACGATGCTGAAGGGCAGAAATACCGAAACGCCTTTCCATCCCCCTCTGAAGCAAGGAATCGACCTGCGCTTAAAGCCCCATGGCAGAACAGAGCTCCCGAAGGTCAGGACCCCGTGCCGCGCTGCAAAGGGAGTGCAGGAGAGGAATATCTCTGCCAGGGGAAGCTGCTGCACCAGGGACAGGTGGGAAAGATCCGGTGGATCCGCTCTGCCTGCTCCATTCCCAAAGAGTCCCGACCCCTGAGTTTGCTGCTGGTGGGAGACACGCACCCCGAAAAAAGCAGGGGAATGCCAAGCCAGTCTATGCTGTTTACTCCAAGCCCAGATTTGGGATGGGAAGGGCAGAGCTTGCCGTGAAACGCCGCTGCGCCGGGACTGACGGACACATTTCACGTGCCCGTCCCAGGCTGGCGAAGCGAGGGGCAGGGCGCGTTATTTGGGTGATGTAAGAGCATGGTTCGCCAGCGCAGACGTGGGCTGGGTGAGGGACCAGGTGCCCCCACCACCCCGAGTATTCCTTCGTGGGAGGAAGAGGAGCGTGAAGGAGGGCTGGAGGGGTCGTACCTGAACCAGGCTGTAGAAGCTTGGCTGGATGTCAGACACCGGCGCCTCCCTGCGCCACAGGCTGTGGCGGCACCTTTTCCAGCTATTCCCTGGCCCATCATAACAGTTAACGGGTGGAAGGCTTCCTGCCACGCCCGTGAACCTGTTTATCCAACAGCGAGGTGAATCAGATTCTTCAACTTCAAAAGGATATCTGTCTTCAGAAAACATCGGGAATAAGTTAAAGACCTAAACCAAACACATGAAGTTTGGGTGAGAAAGACATGAAACGCTCCTGGCCCAGCTCCAACCCCGTGTGCCCCCCTGGCATCGCCCTGCAGCTTCTGCACTTCCCCGGGGCATCGCAGTGATGCCGCCCTGCCGCCAGCCCCAGCCCTTCTGCTGGGACCCGTCACCACCCCATCTCTCTTCTCCCCAAGAGCAGGGGATGCTCCTCACCACCCGCACCCTTTTTGCAAGATTTCTACCCCAGGACGCACCGCAGAGCAATTCTGCGGCTCAGCCCCATCCCGGTCAGTGATGCACCATCTCCCTTGCAAAGCCCCAAAGTCCATGGGTGGTGGCAGGGGCTCACGGGGGACTCGTGGACAACTGGCATTCATCCTACAGGGACAGCTTCCCCAAAGTCCCTACTGTCCTCCCACAAAATGGATAACCATGGAAAGAAACTGCTGTCCCCATGGCCCAGCAGCAAGCCCAGTCCAGTCCAGCCCAGGACTGAGGTTACTCCAGACTCACCATGCTGGGCTTGAGCTTGCTCTTGGGACTGGAGGACTGCGCACGTTGATCGACAGCGTAGATGGCACACAGTGAACCTGGGGCAGCCTGCACCTTCAGGTGAAGCTGTGAGCCCACCAGAGCCCTCTGCTCCGAGAAGGACAGATTCACCTGGAGAGGCGAAGCCATTGCGTTAGGGGAGAGGGGAGCTGCTCCCGGGAAGGATCTCTGTACCACAGCCTGACCCCAAACACCAGCGGAGGATAGAATCATAGAATGGTTTAGGTTGGAAGGGACCTTGAAGATCATCCAGTTCCAACCCCCTGCCCTGGGCAGGGACACCTCCCACCAGCCCAGGTTTCTCCAAGCCCCATCCAACCTGGCCTTGAACACCTCCAGGGATGGGGCAGCCACAGCTTCTTGGGGCAACCTGCGCCAGGGGCTCACCATCCTCACAGAGTTTCTTCCTGATATCTAATCTAAATCTCCCCTCTTCCAGTTTGAAGCCATTCCCCCTCATCCTATCACTCCATGCCCTTGTAAAAGGTCCCTCCCCAGCTCTCCTGTAGGCCCCCTTTAGGATGGAGAGTGAAGACTGCATTCAAAGCCAGGAGATGGTTTGCAGCAGCAACAGGAATGGGAAAGGAAGGAAAACCCTCCCCAAAAGGAGAGTCTTGGACCAGCCAGTTGCAGGGCATGAGGAAATGCTCTGCTGAAGAACGAGGCTCAGTGCCCACATCTCCCCACCAAGCCCAACAGCAACTCCCCTGACTCCAGCAGCCTCCACTCACCTTGTTGGGGAAGCACTTGGCCACGTTGAGCTTGGTGCTGTCAGCCACCATCTCGCTGTTGGGCAGCACCACGTAGCCCAGCACCTTGGCCGTGGGCGCCAGCTCGGGGCCAATGGGCAGCTCCAGGGAGAAGGAACCTCTCAGCCCTGGGCCGTGGGAAAGGAGGGAGATGAGGACCAAGCACGGAGAGGAGAGCCCTGCACAGCCCATCCATGCCTCTGGACCTACCAGCCTCTGCAGGCAGCTCTTTCCTGAGGACGGTGGTGATGGTCCCCTTGGCCAGGATCTACAGAAGAGGAGATGGGAACAACAACACCAATGCTGAGCAGGGAACCGGCATGAGCAGATTAGAGAAGGCCGTGGAGGACACTCAGGGAGGGACTATTAGAGATGCATCCTGCAGGAGGGGTGGAAATGGTGCCCCAAGAGCTGACAGCTCCAGGGTCCATCTCTGAGTCCTGAACCCAAGAGTACCTGCCCAGACCCAGCTGGAAATGGCTTCTGCTGGAAGGGAAGGCTTAACCCCACACCCCAGACAGCCTCGTTCTCCTCCCCTGAGCTCTGCCCTTCATGCAGTCTCCCATATATCCCCAGGTGAAGGCTCACCAGGAAGACCACGTCCAGGCTCTGCAGCTTGGTCTCCATGGCCTTCTCATCAAACAAGTAATCCACCCAGAGCTTCTGGGGCTGGCCACAGGGCAGCTTCTTTTCCACCCTGCGGAGCTTCAGAAAACTTTTGCTGTCCGAAGAGATGGGATAAAGGTAGTGATGGACACTTTGGTAATTGAAATACTTCTTGCCTTCATGGTCCGAGGCTGGTGAGTCATCCTTGAGCTCAGCCTGAGGGGTGGAAATTGAGGGTCTCAATGGCAAAGATCAGCTCAGCAGCAGAGCATGGTAGGGGTGGAAAGCGACTCTGCATGTGCTTTGCTATGACATCCCTGCAGGAGCATGCCAAGAAATGCAATCTAGCTGCGCTCGGCGCCAAAAATATAGAGCTGCGTGCCATCATGGGACTTCTCCAAAGGACACTCAAAGGGGTGGCCAGCAGATGGCAAGATGCAGACATGGCTGAGCAGCATGTGTTGGGCAGACAGTAGGATCTGAAAAAGCATCCCACAACCGTCTGATCTCGTGCTCGGATGGTGAAGGTAGAAAGGATCCTGAAATTTGGCAGCGAATTATAAAAACAGTAAGGCAGGGATAAGGAATTAGAGGAAGAACTCGTAGAACGCATCAAAAGTGAGCATAGCCCCTTTTCCCGGCACAGGAGGAGCACGAAGGTCGCCGGGGTCTGTAGGGTCTGACAGGCAATCAAGGTACTGAACAGGGCTAATAAACACGTGGAGCTCTTTAGCAGAGGATGCTGTGGGTGCAAAAAGACCAAGCGGGGTCAAGGGGAGGCTGGAAGGTTTTGTGTAAGGAAACCTCCGTGAACTGTACTAAATCCAGGGTGCAGGATGCAGGTCGCTTACGCGCAGGGAGATCTCATATTTCCAACCAGAGGTGTCCAGCTCAAAGGAGGCTCTGCCCGACCCGTCCGTGAGCAAGGTTTTCCTTTGTGTTGTTTCTCCTCCAGTGGTAACTACGAGCAAGAACTCCTTCTCCTTCACGGCAGAGCTGTTGGTCGCCTTCAGCAGCATCTGCAGCGGGAGGGAAGGGGGGGATGCCCTGGGCTGGGCTGCAGCCGTGGGGCGGAGGGCAGGGATGGGCTAGCAGGGTTGGGGGTCAGAGGGAGCAGCACTGGGCACAGCAGGGTGTGGGGGACACCCCCCCCCCCCCCNCCCCCCCCCCCCCATTACCGTCCCAGTGTAGGGAATCCCAGGTTTGTAGAAATCGTCTGTGTTTTCAAAGGTGATTTTGGCCGTTTCGTACACAAACATACAGCTTTTGTTGGCTGTACGCCACGTCCCTGTGGAGAGGAGGGGGAGATGAGAGAGGCGGTCAGCAATTTGTCCTGGTGATTCCCCCCAGGGCACCTGGGTCCGGTGCCTGCTCTCCCGTCCCCTCCCTGTCCAGTGCTACCAGACCATACTGGTGCGTAGACCCAGTCTGGAGGTAATGAGGCGCATTTGCACAGCGCGAAACCACACTTGTCGGGCAACAAATGCAAAAAAAATGGTCCTCAGGTGTGACAGGAGCTGTAGCGTGAGCAGGACCGTGCTCAGCCAAGAGCTCTCTGCTACCAAAATACCCAGCTTTACCCCAAAACGCCCCTCTTAATGGCTGCAAGCAAATAGCAGAGGCCAAGGATCTGCCACTCACAACTGGGCTGTGCTGAAATTGGGCTTTTTACGTGACCCTAAGGATGTGTCTAACAAGCCACCGCCCCCACCCACGGCAGATAGTGACTGTTTATGACTAGATTCAAAGTTAAAAAGAGCCGATAAGAAAAACACAATCCCCCTGGTAGCTCTCCAGGCGCTAATGAAGCGCACTAACTAGTCTCAGAGTGGGGAAGGAGAGGTGGAGGATGGAGGGGTATCTGGGGGTGGGATGCTGGAAGGGGAAGAAGCTCCTGATCAGTCTTCAGGACCTAAGGGATTGCTCCAGCACTCAGGAGTAGTGGAAAAATGATACCAAAGCAAGTAAGGGCACAGAGCGGCTGGTGCTTGTGAGTGGGAAGGACAGAGACCCTGGAGACGCCCCAGCGGAGCGGTTGTGCCACGTCCTCCGGGTGCCACCACCCCAGGACATCACCAGGTGGCTGTCAGCAGGGCTGTCCTCACCGGTCTCCTCCTCCTGCAGTGACGCATAGGCGTAGAGCCGACTCACGTAGAAGCCGGTCAGGTTGAAGGAAGCCACCGGCACCTCGGTAGAGAAGCAGCCGTTCCTCCCCGTCTGAAGGAGACAGTCACACGCGTTAGCAGCAACCCTGCAGCCAGGCCCTTGAGTGTCATCTGCCGTCACCCTTGGCCTCCCGCTCACCCCGCTGCTGTTGCCTCCCTCCATCCTGTCCTGCAACCCTTGGGTCCTGCAAACTTGCCCCCGCCGGGGTTGGTACCGCGCTCTGCCATGCAGCTGGCCGTCCCGTTCCTGCTCAACCTGGCCTGAGGAGCACCCCAAGAGTCCCTGATCAGCCCCTCTACCCTCTTCGGGATGACTTTGGGTTTGCAGCGCTTTCACATGAGAGCTGGCTCACCTGGTGGCGCTCGAATGATGCACCCGGCCACCACCAGCACAAGCACCCCAAGATGGGGAAACATTTCCAGGGCCACCACCCATGTGTCTTCTCCCCCCTTCTGCTGCCCTCACCTGACCCCTGAACTCAGCACAGATCCTCGTAGATTCCTTCAGGAAAAGAAATTTGTGGGACTGGCACAGCCTGGCTTCAGCCCTTCCCCGGAAAGTTTTCCCGGATGGGTACCTGTCGGGAGGGAGCAGGGAGGGGAGCGGATGGGGCGGCTGTCAGGGGAACATCACCCCAGGAGCAACCAGCCTTTCTGCTGGGGCTGCTCTCCGACTCACCGCCCACAGACATCCAGCGGGATCTTCTCATCCTCCACCGTCACGATGCGGGGCAGCCGGATCAGCACTTCAAAGTGGGGCAGCCCTGGGGGAAAACCAGCGGAGAATGGGATTGTGCCCATTTCTTCCTTCGGGAGTTTCTTGCCATCCCATGTGATGGCTCCCAAACACCCCCGTGTGGAGCCCAGCCTTCATCCCCACGCACCATAGTCCTTCACGCTGAAGTAGTGTCTCTTCCCCTCCACCTCGATGACGTACGTGCCCAGGGCCGGCTCTGCAGCCAGCGGGAAGGACAAGTCCACGATACCCTGCCGCGGGCTCACCTCCTGCCACTGCGCGATGCGGTTCCCGCTGGGATCCTGCACACAGGGACACGCGGCATCAGCCCTCGCTTGCGGGGCTGCAGATGGGACACATGGTGGTGGTGGTGGGTTGACAACCTCAAGGACTCAAGTCACTGCGCATCCTCGCAAGAAGCGGAGGTTTTGCCCTGCCATCATGCTCAGAGCAGCCCTGAGGACATCACCTTTCCAGAAGGAAATCCCCCCCAAGGGGCTGTATTAGCCAAGATCCAGCTTGGGGGTGCTCCAGCATGGACTGGGAGCTTAGGGGGTTCTCCAGTTTGGGTCAAAGCCTCTGTGGCTATAGCCACTGTCTCCTTCGTCCGTGCAACCTGCCCCTTAGCAGCACCTCCCCAGAGGACCCCCGCCGTGCCGGCAGACGGCAAGCTGACCCCCAGTGGGCTGGAAATGCGGATGAGGAACCCAAACCCTCCTCCCCGCTCCTTGTAACTTCTCTCAGCACTCACAGCGGGGATGTCCCTGTCCCCGCTCCTTGTCCCCAGGACAAGGATGTCCCTTTGCTCCCTGCGACACCTGCACTGGGGCACTTTGCTCCTCCCGGGGACGCTGGCAGGCTGGCACGGGGTGACAACTCACCTGCACGGCCACCAAGGGAAGCTGCGAAGAGAGAGAGGGGAAGGTTTAGCAGGACCAAAGCACGGAGGGCTGAGGTTGTAGCTGAGCCTGTGGGATCTGGCTTGGCCCCTGCAGAACTGATCACTGGGCTGGGGGGGTGCTCAGAGCCACTGTCATCGCCCGTCTCTCGCCACCACCTCCACAGCCATCGTGCTGCCTTTTCCCAGCAGCGGGGAGCGCGCAGCGAGGCTGCGTTGTGCAAACGGCGTCAGCTGTGCCATTGGGCCTGCCAGCGCCGCGTGGCACCGCGAGTCTGAAACCAGCGGGCGTCATCACGCTGCAAAAAAGCCACACAGGAGAGAAGACGGGCAAAGGGACGGGGCGAAGGGAATAACGCGTCTCCTGTGCCGGTGCCAAAAGCGAGGGGCTGCACCCCGGGCACTCAGGCTGCGAGCGCTGGAAGCGCTGTGCGTGTCCCCCACCCCTCATCCCTGCGGCGTTTGGGGGATTCCCTCCCCGCACCCGTCTCCTCCACGCTCGTGGGGGCACCGAAGGCTGTGCCACTCGGGCCGTCTCGGGCGCGTGGGGATCCTACGGCCTCCGCACCCGCCTTGCGCCCCAACCCCGTCTCACCTCCCTGTTGCTGGGAATGAAGTGTTGATCCAAACGGACAATTCGAAACTTCACTGGGAGAGAGCAAAGGCAGGAGCAGGAGTGAGCGCCAGGGCCCGGGACCCAAACACGGAGGTCCCATTCCAAGAGCCTGCAAGCTCTTCCAGCAGCTCTTGCCCCTCACCAGTTTGTCCAGGCTTGTAGACATCCTTGTCTGTCTGTACCAAGGTCCCCAGCTGTAGGACTTTCACCAGTACTTTCTTCTGCTCAGAGACCTGCAGGGAACCTCCCTGGATGGAGACGTGAAGATGCGCAACCTCGTAGATCCCTGCAGGAGGGGTAGAAATCTGCCCCCCGGGGAAACAGCAGAAATAGGTGCAAAGCCTTTATGTTGGATGTCAGTGAGTCATCATACCTGTCCCCCCTTGTCACCACCCTGTTGCCCCATGAAGGCATCAGGAAACAAGTGTGCATGGGAAGATGGTGCAGATACAACCTACAAGGTCTCTGTACATGCCCCATGTCCCTTCACTCTTCAGCTCACTTGTTGCCCATCCAGGATGGACCCCATATCACCTCCCAGTTCTCCCAGCCCGGCTCTGGCAATGGGTAGGGAATGGATACCCCTTCCCGAGGTCTGCAGCTCCACTGCGGGGCCGTGACTCACGTTGGAGAAGCGGGGCCAGTTCAGCTGGAGGATCTCGCTGCCCTGCGCCTCCACGGTGACGTTGGGGATGCTGTGGCTGCTCGCCAGGTGGAAGGTCACCCGCACGGGCTCATCCAGGTCCATGAGGTGGACGTGCACTTTGCCCGTGTATGGGTAGTAGAGCACGGAGGGAAAGAGCACCACGTAGTGCCTGGGGAGGGGACACCTCGCTAGTGGAGGAGAGCAGGGACCCCCCCACCAAATCCCAGTGCTCCCCTCCACTCCAGGCTCTCAAGGTGGGGGGGCACTTGGGTTTCTTCCAGCCCTGGATGCTCTCTGCAGCGCTATGCCACCCAGCCTTGTCCCATCTGCCCAGAGAGGCTGACCAGTGCACAGGCTGGACCAGAGCCCCCTTTGCCTAAACATCTCAGGGTCGATCTGCAGAAGGAGGAAAGGCTCTGCTCTTGTGTGGATCATTGCACCTACACCAAAGCAGCGCAGCGACACCAACCCTAGGTGCAAAGTCCTCTACGGGGACAACGTACCACCCCGAGCAGTCCCACCATTACCAGCAACCACAGTCATGGCAAGGATTGTCACACCAGTTGAAGCCAACCACCATCCCACCAGGCATGGACAGGCAGACACAGAGAGGGCTTACGGCTTTGCAGATGCTCCAGCTGTGAGGTATAGGATGCAAAGCAGAAGGCAAGGCAGGGCAGCTGCAGACCCCATGCTTGGGGGACTACGTGGAAGTGCAAGGTGGTCTCAAAGCCCTCGTGCTGGGTCTTCTTCCTCTCCTCAAGCTTTCACCTCCCTGCTGGCAGCAAGCGAAAACCAGCGAGGTCTCTGGCTGGGACCCGACCAGGACAATATTTAACCACCCGACCCAAGCTTTGCTGGGTTCAAGGCTCTGAGCAGCCAATCCACACCCATGGTGGTGGGCACGTGGTGGGACCACCAAGCCAGCTCAGAGCTGACAGACTAAGCGACATGTAGGGAGTCCTGGCAGGAGGGATGGAAATAAAAGAGCTTTTGGGAAAATTAGATCCTTCCCAAGCACGCTGCACTTGACCACCTCCATGTGACAGTTTCCGATCCGGTGAGTTGTTACTCATGGGAAGCTAATATTTTTGACCGGCAGTATCCGTCTAGGGCAATGATTTCCACAGTTTTGCAGTATTTCCTCCAGAATGAGCCAGCCGCTCCGGAGAGCGGGAACGATGCCGAACTGGAGCGCTGCGCCCTTGTTTGGCCACAGTTTGCACATCTTATTTGAGGATGGGAGGTGAAACCTGCCCACTCTGCTCCCAGCACTGGGGAAAGCCACGCACTGCGCTTCTCCCTGCCCTACTGTCACCTCATTGTGGCTGGGACGGGAGCTGCTGGGCTGGGAAGGATCCAGCAGATGCCCAAAGCCCAGCCTGGCTGCAGGGAACAGGCCAGGGGAGATGGTAGCTGGTGGATGGGTCTGGTTGTGCCATGGTCTGGAAGCCATGGGGAGGTTCCTCCTGCTCCAGGTGGGCCTAATCCAGGTACCTTCGCCCTCTGAGGTTTCTGGGCTTTATTGGTGCTCCTCCTGCACACTGACTGCTCATCCCCGTAGCACGGAGAGGTCCACCCTGGTGTAACTCTCACCCTGCCACATGCTACTCACAGTGTCCAGCACTGTACCCCATGGAGAAGCCATGGTGTCCATGGGGATGCTCTACGTGCAGCGATCTGGGTGTCCCACATGTCCGTAAGGAGACGGATCCCCCTCCCCACAGCACCCGAGGCTCAAGCAGGACACCATACACACACACACCCCCCACCAGGTATGAACCCTTTAATCTTGCACCCTCACCTCATAGTTCAGCGTCGAGGATGCTCTTCCCACGTGGCAATATCCCCCCGTACCTCCTGCCCGCCCCCCAGCCACACGCTGCGCTCTGGACCCCTCCCCAGAGGTAGCTGCATCTGAACAGCATCACCAGCTTGCCGGAGCCTCTCCGGAAGAAGGAACCCAGCAAGCCCATGGGTGAACCCCACTGCGAGTCACGCCGTCAGGGGTGGAAAATGGTGCAGCGAACCCCCAGCCCAGCCTGGTCCCTCCGTCCCCTCACCCTGAGCGCAGGCAGGAGCCACCCTGCCGGGCAGAGCAGGCAGACTGGGTTTGCTACCCGGGGTCAAACACAGCGCCAGGTTTGGGGGGAGACAGGCAATGCCCCGGAGAGGGGACGTGCAGTCATAGCAAGGGGTTTCTGGAGGCACCTTATACCGATTTCAAGGTGCTGCCCAGTCTCCCGTCCCTCTGCTTCCCCTTGCACCTTGCCGAGGCGGTGGCAGGTCTGGTGGACACATCTGCAGGGGACGGGGTGGCCCAGCCTCTGGCTGTGCCACCTCCCTTATGTCCCCAAGGGTTTCTGCCTAACTTCTGGTCCCGGTTGTGTCCTCCTCACGCTCCAGGCTGCCTGTCCCCCTGCCAGCACCAGCCTCAGTGCAGCGCGGGAGCGGAGGCTGCTCATCATGCTGGTCCGCACAGTGATGCGTAGACATCTCAGCGAGGGCATCAGCCATGGTCTGGCGGACAGTCTCTGTCAGTTCAGGGACATCCTTTGGGCTCAGGCCCCGAGTTTCTACCTTGGGGAGGACTCGGATAGTGCACGTCCCTGGAGAGAGAAGGGAAAGGTCGGGGATGCTCTTAGATGAGCCCACCAGGAACCAGGTCTTCGTACCAGCATCCTCCACCACCAGCTGCCTCCTCACACCCCAATGCCCCACAAAGAGACCTCCAAGCCCTACGTGCTTCATCCCCACCACCAGCCCTGCCTTCCAGCAACGGGGCTTCTTGTCCATCACTTACCAGAGGTGAATTTCTTCTCCTTGGAGCTGAAAAAGTCCCAGTATGGGGAGATCACGATGGGGAAAATGGGAACCTGTAGGAGATGGAGGGTCAGGGGTGTCCTCCATACAGACCCTCTCCCCAGGTGGGACCTCAGCTCCTGCCGTGCCCCAGGCTTCAGCAGGTCCCCGTCTCCTCTGTGGGTCCTACACAGCAGGGTGCCTGTCCCTGGGGACGGCAGACCCCAGAAGACCCTAATGTCCCCCATCCCGCTGCCCCAGGGTGCATGCCCACCCCGCTCCATCGAGGGAAGGTTGGCCTTACCTGAGCCTGCACGGCCAAGTGGAAAGCCCCACGCTTGAAGGGCAGCATGGATTTGTCCTGGTTCCTGGTGCCTTCAGGGAAAACCAACACCCGGAGCTACATGGGACAGGGAGCGACGTGAGCATGGACCTTGACCCAGCACCCTGGGACCTGCTATGTCAGTCCTTCCCGCACCCCCCCTTGCCCCATGGGTGTTTGCTCCCCGACTCCCCCCTGCTGCCGACCCCCCTCACGTTTTCACGCCGCATGGTCCTGGCCGTCTGGGAGATGACAGTGATTGCATCTTCTCTTTTGTGGCGGTCGATGAAGATGATGCCGCTGAGCCAGCAGGCCCACCCCACGGTGCCCATGTACATGAGCTCCTTCTTGGCGATGGGCACACAGCGGTCAGGAATGACCTCCACCATGCCTGGAGGATGGATGGGAGAGGAAAGGATCCGTCCCTGCCCAACGGCACCCAGAACCAACCAGCCCCGAGGCCGTAGTGACCTGGTGTCCTCTTCCATTGTCCCAGCCCTCTCTCTGCAGCACACCCATAGCCCTGAGCTCCTGTCCCACCAGCTCTTCTGGCCTATGTCCACCACACTGCCCTGTACAAATCCTGGTGCTGGTGTTGCTGGGAACCCCCAGGGTGAGCCTGGTCCACCCCTGCAGCACCCCAAAGGCTGCCCATACAGCTGAGCCCCCCTCCACCCTCTCTTGCACGTACCCATGAGGTCAAGGGAAGCTTGGTGATTGCAAACTATCACATAGGGCTCCTTGATGTTCAGACGCTCAGAGCCCAACACCTGCATCTTGATGCCATAGAAGTGTTTGAGGGGCAGGATCGCAGCGCGCAGGAGCCTAGGGCAGAGGAACACATGTGGGGAGCAGATTGATACGGTGGGGGGGGCTGCTTGATTTTTTTCCAGCCCTTCACAATCACTTGGGGAGCAAGGTGCAAGATCGTCCAGGCTAGATCTGGTCTACGTGAGCAAATAGCATGTCCCAAGGTGGATCTGTGTTCAGTCTCAGCGATGCTTTGCTTTTCTAAGCACATTTGTAGCCTGCGAAGCTCAGAGCAAACCTTGTAACCACCCCGAAGGTGAGACCAGCTGCTGTCTCAGTAGTAGAAAGCCTGCATTGAAGTCACCAATGAAGAAGAGCAACCAGCACAAGCCGGTGAGAGAGAAAAAAAAAAAACAACCACAGGCTTTTTGATGTCCAGGGATGGTGGGAAAACAAGAAGAGAAGGGATGGGATGTCTGCCTGCAGGCAAGGTGCAAATCACCCCATCCCAATGAGGACAACTGCCTCTGGCCAGGTGAGCCTCACCCGGAGGCTCCCCCACGGGCGCAGCTGGACCTGTGTGTGCGGGCTGGAAAGCCAGACACCGGGCTCGCAGCCTGCCCTGCAAACACCTAAAGCCAGAGGAGCTGGATCGCAGCCGAGAGGTGCTGAGCTGTAGATGGACGAGCCCTGAAGATGGACATGCAGAGGAAGAGTCTTGAGGCAGACAGGTCTACAGGGATGTGGATGTCTCCAGGGACTGTCCCTGCAGAGCAGCCACAGGGCAGCGCTGCAGGCACCAAGCTTCGCGCTGCAGGCGGAGGGGGAAGAGAGAGGAGGGAAGGGAAAACCAACTCAGCTTCATTCGTTAGAGGAAATCACAAAGAATAACTTCACCGAACCTGCGGTGTCGGGAAGAGATGGAGGTTCCATGTGTGCGGATGGAAGGGGGAACAAGGAAGAGTGGTGTCACCATCCAGGGAGGGTCGGACAGGAAGGGTGACATTAGGATGGCAGTGCTGACGAAGGGTGATGCTCAGTATGAGAATAACAAGAGGAATGGAGGGAGGATGGAGCAACAGGGATTGCAGCACCCACAGTGGAGATGAAAAGCTGGTATGCTTTCCGTGTTGAAATGGGGCACTCGCGAACCCACAGCATGAAGAGCACCCGTGCCAGGGTCCACACATCTGGCAGCCATCGGTCCCAGGGAGCCCACAGGGGACAGGGCTGTCAGCGAGAGCTCAGCACCAGGTATGGCTTAGGAGAAGTTTGGGAGGAGAGAGTAGAGGCAGGCACAGAGGGAGAAGGCGGCATGATGCTTGGAGGGTCCATTGTATCAGAAGGCCACCCAACCCTTGGGAGATGCAGGCTCAGAGATCCCCGTGTCTGCAGAGAAGCAAAACAGTTGTGGCAGTGCCCCAGAGCCAGGACTAATGACAGGAACGTGCTCCAAGCCTGAGGCTTTGGGATTTGGAGGCTGAGGAGGAGACTGCACCAGGCGTGCTGCTGGGGCAGAGGATGGTTGTGAGGTGTCGGTGGGATGAGATAAGGCAGCGTGAGTCACCGCTGCATCACGCCGGGTATTTCCACTAAGCCGGAAGCGTTTGCACCAGTGCTCGGAGCAGCTCCGGACGCGTGCGTGTGTGCACCGTGTTTCTGCACAGAAAGGATGAGGGACAGAGGCTACACAATGGACCAATAACATCACACCTCTGACCACACTCCTGCCGAGGGCCCAAAATCTGTCAGCACAAACACCTGATGGCTCGAGCTCAAACACCACAGGCTCAGACATTTTCACTCTGACATAATTATATCCCTTCTGGTATGCTATCATGCCCAGGAATCCAGTAACAAGATTGCAACACCCTTGAAAGCAACCAGACCTTCCTCTCGTGTTGCACAGCGATGTTATCTTGGCTGCCACCACCCCTGAGCACAGCTGACAGCACCAGCACACGACTCGCCGGGACACAACTGCACCATGCCCGACAGCTGGTGGCACCAAAACATCCCGAAGTCCCTCTGCCGAAGCGCTGTTCCCCGGGGCTCCCTCTGAGCAAGACCTGACTGCACTGCCAGGGAGACCACAATGGGTGTTCATTCGCGTCCTTCTTATGATTGCGCCTCCAACCTTTGCCAAAACCCCCCATCACCCACCCAACTGATGACCCCAACGTTGCGATGGCCGAGAATGATCCCTTTTATGCTACTTCATCCTCCAGGGACTGCTAGTCCCAACCCAGCTGGACACCTCCATCCTGGCGTAACTCTCCCTGGGCACGGCCAGCACCTCTTCACCACACCACAAGATGCAGATGCACCCTTCATTGCCACATGGACGTGACCACAGCCCTCGCTGTGTCCCCAGGGCTCAACCACCGGCCGTAACACGGCTGTGGGTATGCCCAGAGTGGGAGAGAACGTGTGTCCACAAGACCGCATCACAGCCAAGCCCCAGCCATCTCCACATCAGCACATCCCCAGGCCATACTCACTTCATGTTCTCCACAGAGCGTCCCCGAAGAGCCGCGAAGGGGGACAGGAGGGTGGCCATGGCCACGATCCAGCAGTTGAAGAAGGCCACCTTGCAGAAGTAGTGAAAGGTGGAGTTGTACCGGTAAAGCAGCAGGGCTGCCAAGGGGAGGAGGAGCAGCAGCCCATGGAGCAGGACCACCTCTATCATGCTGCCCTGGCAGGAGGATGCTGGGGAGCTCAGCCCGCGTCCCCGGGAGCAGAGCGAGTGGCGCAGGGGATGCCGAGGAGCGTGGCAGGTGACTCAGGTGTATCAGCAGAGAAACACGTGGGCGTTTGGGGCTGGTCCAGGGGAAGGTGATGTGTGTATCTCACCCTGTTGAGGATGGACTGGCTCAGACGGGAGGCAGGCTACCCCACCAAGGGTGGAGAGTGGTGGTGAGTCAACGCCGGGGACCCTGGGTCACCCAAGGTGTCACTGCTGATAAGTGCCCTCCTGGGCTGTTAAAAGCCATTGCAGTGCCTGCGACTTGATGCAATCAGATCTATTGGCCACAAAAGTGTCCATGCTCTGGGCACCTCTCCTGGCCACGGGGACCCCACCCCTGGGAAAGGGGGATCTCAGCTGGTAGGGACAGCGGGAGCTGGTTCTGGTCCGTGCCCATCACCCCAGCAAGGCTTGGGGCAATTCCCTGTTGGCACTGTGGCTAATCCCCAAACCTCACCCTGCAGAGTACCAGATTATTGGAAGTATCTCCCCGCCTGGGTCCGCAGCAGCCACGCGGTGCCAGGGCTCCCCATCTCCCTGCTCCCCCCCAAGTTTGGGCTGCAGGAGCCCCTCTGCCCTTCCCCTCTCAAGGACCAGCATCTGGCACCAAGGTCCAAGTGGGGACCACAGGGGTCCGAGCCCTGCCACCCCCCGGCTCCCACCCTGCGCTGGAGGAGATGCCAGCCCTCGCCCCAGTTGGCAGCCAGGGGCTGCATTGCATTAGGTGTTTACATAGGTGTAATTAACATGCTCAGGGCTGTAATTAGCCTCTCCTTCCGCTCTGTTGCTTTTGCGCTGGGCACACAGGATCCAAGCCAACTCTGGGCTGCCCTGCAGAAACTTGCTGTTAAAAAGCAAGTGCTTGTCGTTGCAGAGATAACTCTGGCCTGCTCTCAGCCACCAGCAGCACCTCCCCGCCCGGCTGTTCCGCGTTCCAAGTCCTGCCAGGGACATCCACGCGCTGCTGCCCAGACCCAGCGATTCATCTCTGACCCTTAGGGGCAGGAACCTGCGAGCAGAGAGCTCCGCTCGTGCCTTCCTGTAACAACCCCCCCAGGGCTCTGGGGCAAACAGTCCCATCCTACCACACTGGGGAGAGGCGTCACGTCACCTGGGTCAAACCCAGCAGCACTGTCCCTCATCTGACACAACCTACCTTCAGCAAAACCACTCTGCACCTCCCCTGCTCCATTCCCCTCCGTGCCCACGGCGGCTCTTTCCACCCACACCTTCTCCCTGTCGCTGCCGATGTGGGCGCAAGCAGATGCCGATGGGCTCCTGGCTGTGCGATGCTCTCCATGCCACCAGCTGAAGGGTGCCCCAGTTCAACCAGTGTGACCCAGAGAAGGGTCCAGGGGTTACTTCCACCATGGCTGTTGCAATCCCCATTGCTTCATCCTCCCATTCCTCTCATTATTCTCATATTCAAGCTAAGATTGGGCCGTGTCTTGAGCCCACCCTTCCTGTCCACCCCATCCCCAGGTGACTCCTCTCCTCTTCCTTCCCTTTCTGTCTATAAAGAAGTGGAAGTCTTTGTGCACCAACCTGGTTGCCCATCAAACTCAGCTCAGCTTTTGGATCATCTCCTTCCCTTCTGCTCCTGCTGCTCTGCCCAGCCAGTCTCGCAGCCTCTCGGGGTGCTCCCAGCTGGAGATGTGCCTTCATGCCCCAAAGCAACGTGACTCTTTTGCTCCATATTGAGGAGCTGCTTCTCCAGCTTCAGCAGGAGCCAGGCTGAGCTTTGCTGCAGGGGCAGATCTGCCTGTGCCAGAGCACAGCTCATCCTGGGCTCGAGGAGGATGAGGGAACCCAGAAGAGACACCTGGCAGCCCTCATACCCAATGGGGGCAGGAGATTGAAGGTGCAACTGCCTGGGCACCATCTTTCTGCATGCTCTGAGCTCCAGGTGACCACCAGCTCTGAAGTCTCCTGCAAGGAGCTCTGCTCTGAAGGCAAAGCCTCCTGACAACTGCCCTGTAACCCCACCGGGGTCAGAGCAGGGCCGTCACCCCTAAGTGGGGTTGGGGAGATAGCAGAGGCAGGGGACAGCTTCCAGCACCCAAAAATGCATCTGCCCCCACTTCCCGATGAGCAGAGGGGAAGCTGAATCCTGAGGAACTCCACCATCACCCCTTCTCAGGGTGCTGCCCCAACCACATCCCCACCAGAAGCAAGCTGCAGGTCAGCTCTAGCTCTCCTGATGACTGGGCTCAGCAGGAGATTCCCACTCTGCTTCCCAGCACCAACCATCAGCAGCTCCCCATATTGTCCCAGCACCCTCATCAGGCACTGCTATACCCCCCCACCAGGTGCTCCCCCCTCCTCGCCCCCACAGCTCGGAGGGAGCCCTGCACTCAGGCACGAAGCCAGCAGTCTGGGTAATTACAGATGCTTAATTAGTGACAGCAGGGCACTTTCTTAACAAAGCAAATTAATTACAGGCAATGTGCTGCATTGAGATCTGAAGGCACTAATGAAGACCAGGACCACCTGGGCTGGCATCACCCCCCCCCCAACCACCATCCTCACCACCACCCCCACGGGGACACGGCACAGCTCGTGCCGCAGAGTCCTCATGGCTTGGCAGAGACACGTTGTCCAGCCAGGATTGGGATGTCACCACTAACCTGCTGGGGATGAGCCCTCTGCACAGTATGGAGATAAAGCATGTCCCTGTTTGGGGGTCAACGCTGTCACCTGGGGTTTGGTGACAGGCTTCGTGACACCCCCTGCCTTGGGGTGGCTTGCCGGGAGGAAGCCAACGTGCCCAGCAAAATGCACTTTGTGCACGTTGGCTTCCTCCCGGCAAGCCACCCTGAAATTAGGTGTATCATGGAGCACCCATGCTCAGAACCTGCAGGATCTTCTGGGGTCAAGGTCTGGGACGTGCAGGAGAAACCACCTTGGGAAGCGTGGAGCTCACAGCCTCCCCTCCACCACGTCGTAGTACTCTACGGAGAGAAAAGGGGAGCTGGAGGGTGTGCAATGGCCACCTCCAGGATCCGATGGATGGAGGGAGTGGGGAGGGCTCAGCCTTTGACCAGTGGCTGCCCGGTTGAGGCACGCTTGAGGGCAAGATGTCCCTTGTTGAGGGACATGGGGAGAACGTGTCCTTACCCGATGCTGGTGGGACGTTGGCTCCCACGGTCCCCGTGGCGCTGGGGGGTGGAGGAGGAGGGACTGCACTGCTGGAGAGGAGCAAGGACAGGAGTAAACGCCAGTCTGGTATTGCCCCTTGTGTCCCAGCTTGGGCTGGAAGTCCCGTTACTCCGGGGGCCGCAGGGACACACACGCAGCCCCGCAGCACCCTCGTTACTCACACCTCCCCATCCTCAGCTAACGAGCTTGTGCCCAGGTACCGCATGGCCGCCCGTCCCCGATCCTGCACTGGGACCGGCCACGCCAGGAGGGGAGTGGGACCGGGGTAGGGGATGTAGTGATGGTGGAACACCACAGCCTCCTCTTCCTCTCCAGTCTGCAAAGGTACCACCATCGCCTGCGGGGAGGAACAAAAGGCACTGCTGTCCCTTTCAGCAGCCGTCTCCCTGGGGCACCACTCCCCAAAACAGCAGCGAGAGAGTTCCCATGGAGCCGCGCTTGGCTATGATGCCGCTGGCACAGCTCGGCTCTGCCAGGGTCCAGCTGGGTGGGCTCGAACCCACACAAAGCCCTGCGGTGAGCCAGCGTGGGAACCCGGCTGCCGGGGACACGGGGAGGTGGCAGCCCCACAGCCGGGACCTCAAAAAGCTGCTGGGAAGAGCCCGTTTGATCCGGATGCTGGGATGTGACAGGCAGGGTCCAGTCTTGGGTGAACTGGTGGGCACTGGGCGGGCAGCACGGGAGGGGGCATGCCTGGAGACGCCAGCTGGAAGAGAGCAAAGCAGCTGCCCGCAGCCCAGCTCTCGCCCCCGCCGAGAAAGCAGCATTTGTTTCCCCCCACGGAGATGAAATGTTTAATATGATTTGGGTTCGAGATGGACTTTTAAATGAAAGCCCTTGCAGAGCCATTCTGCCTAATGAATAGTGCTCGGCCGCCGCAGCCCAGCGCTGCACCCTGCCCGCGCCGCAGCACGCAGGGAGGGTCATGGCTCATCCCAGCTGGGCTAAATTACTTCCAAGCAGCCTGGACGCGATCTGTGCTGGCAGAGCTGGGGGTCAAACCAGCACAAAGAGCCCCAAAAACCCCAAGGGGCTGCAGAGCCTGGACCGAGGTGGGCTGAGACCACTCAGCTTCTGTGCCCGGAGGGGTCCCAGGCCGTGCCAAAGCAGGACACGGGCATCCTGCTGTCCTGAGAAGCTCTGGAAAGGTCCCTTTGCCCACTTCTTTGGTCCTTTTGGTCCTTTGGTCCTACGATCCCTTTGGCCATCCAGCATCCCTGACCCTTACCTGGGCAGCGGCCGGGGATGGCCCGAACCCGAAGGACGTCAGTGCCGACAAAGCCAGGCTGTTCATCACCACCTGGTGCATTTGGGAGTTTTGAATCATCATCAACTTGATTAAATCTGCCAGAGAGTCGGGGGCTCTGCGTCAGAGAGGGATCAGAGCAAGGGCACGAGAAACACAGCCATGGGATGAATGCCTGGGATGGGATGGGGCGGCACCAAGGCTTGTCCCTGTGCCCAAGTGGTGGGAGCTAAGCCAGACTCCCCCTCCCCCCAATTTGGAAGGCCCATGTGGCATTTAAAAATTATTTTGCTTGGATAAAGCTTTAAAATAGCCATATTCCAGCCTTTTCTTATTTGCAAATGTGATTAAACATCTGGTCTGGCTTGCTGAAGGCTGCTCACAAAAGGTGATTAGCGGTGCTGGAGGCATCAGACTTTCCGCCCATTCGGAGGAGAATTGCTGTGGTCCTGGCAGCGCTCAGCGGCTTGGCAAGCCTCTGCCTTGGCACCAGCCGGCAGAGCCGGTGTCCTCGGGGTGGCACCGCATGGGGACCACACCAGGGTCAGCTCCGCTTTGCACCACGTCGTGCATGGGGTGGCACAGAAACCCTCCCAAGGAGGCAGGAGGTGGGGCTGGACCCATCTTCATTCCCAGGAGCAAGAACCTACGGAGCTGGGTGTGGGAAAGGAGCAGGCTGGGGATGCTCTGCGCCTCCCCAACCCCTGCCTGGCTCCGTGCGAGGAGCTGGGACCCGGAGTGGCCGTGCACGTACAGGTTAGCGTCCCAGTCCCCTTGGCTGGATGCCTAAGGCGCGGGACGGCTGCAGGGGAAGCGCAGCGTCTGGCTCTGCATCCCCATCAAACCATCCCCGTTTGCCGCAGGCGTGAAGTTCCCCTGCAAAAATGCCTGCAAACCCGCTGGAGGGGCTGCCTCCGAAATCCTGCTGCCTTTGTGCACCGGACCCGTGAGCCCCCTTTAGCCGGAACCCTGGGAAAAAGGGGGGTTGGGCATCCCCGTGTCCCACATGCCAGATCCCAAAATGCTTTCACTGCTGCAGGGATGGGCTCTCAGGGCACCCATGAGGCAGCCAACCCTCCAGCGAGGAGCGTTACAGCACAACGCGGGAGGTGGCCGGAGCCGGAGCCGGGAGGAGGGAGCGGGCCAGCAGCCAGGCATTGAACCGGGGGGAGAAAGCACGCGAAGGGCTGGCGGCTCTTAATGGATCCCACCCGTCCCGCTGGGAAAGGCAGCCAACCCCCACCGCAGGGCTGCGAGGGGCCGGGCTGGGGTCTCCGTTTTCTTCCCGCACCAATTTTGAACGTGCCCTTTCCTCCGTGTGTTTTTAAAGACAGCTTAACCTTCCCTCCCCTCCCCGCAACGCCGCACGGCTTCGCCCAACGGCGTGACCCGGGAACCAGAAGTTCCCCTGTCTCTGCTGTCTGCTCCCCCGGCCCGGATTGCCGGATCCTGGGTGGCACAAAGTTGGGGGAACTCCCTACAGACAGTCGGTCTTTGCTCCTGCCTG
Source organism: Himantopus leucocephalus (assembly GCA_003993805.1). Classification (NCBI taxonomy): domain Eukaryota; kingdom Metazoa; phylum Chordata; class Aves; order Charadriiformes; family Recurvirostridae; genus Himantopus; species Himantopus leucocephalus. The sequence goes on along the minus strand of RSEF01000027.1, from coordinate 737,753 downwards.
CACATCCCGCGGGCTCTGGGGCTGGCATGGGTCCCACTCCAGTCCCACCCAGGAGCCCGTATCACCCTGGCTTTCCCTGGTGATGCTCCTCTACGCCCACATGAAATGGGCTTTTGGAGAACAAAGAGAGGTGGATTTTAAAAAAAAAAAAAATACAAACCAAAAACAAAAACCAGCCATGAAACCATTCCCTGAGAGCATCCCCGGGGTGGCCAAAGCCAGCCTAGACTTCAAGGTTGCTAAAACCACCCAAAATTGCACCCCGTGGGGCAAAGCAGCCATCAAAGCACAGCGTGACTGGCCCTGTGGGGCTGCGGAGGGTGGGCACAGCCCCCCTGCCTGCCCCTCGGCCTGAAAAGGCTGGGGGAAAAAAAAAGAAGAGGACGAAGTTAAGCTGGTTTTAACGCTGACCTCTATGACATCTACCGTCACGCACCTTCCCGGACATCTGGGGGTCCGGCGGGGGGAACCAGGGCAGCCGCCATCCCGGGAAGCTGCTGGAGGATCATCACGGGCTGCTGGGGCACCGGCACGGCCCCACCAGATCTCCCAGGTCGGAGCTGAAAGGCAGGAGGGGGAAGGAAAACCCCAGGAATGTCCCACTCTTGCCTTAATTTAGTGCCCTCTGAGGGGGGCAGCCGGGGGGGAGAGGGCAGAGGGGCAGGCGGGAGAGCAGCGCTGGCCCTGGGGGGCTGAGAGCCTCGGAGGAGGGGGTGGCTTGCAGCAACCCCCATCTTTCCAGGGGTGCAGCCCCGCAAGCCTGGATGAATCGCATGCCTTGCAAGTCCCAAAGCCCTGGGGACGCGTCCCCGTGCAGAGGTGGCCTCCCCGGGGTCTGCAGGGAGCGGGGAGGTGTTTTGCGAAAAGCAGCTTTGCTGCCCCAGATCCCGGTGCCCACCCGAAACCCCGACCCCAGCCCCTCTCTCCTCCCACCCCATCCCATTTTCCCCACCCTACCCTCAGTGAGCCCCGACTATCCCTTAAATCCAGAGACGGAGCTGCTCTCCAGGGCTTACCCTGTGCGGGACGACGCAGGTCCCCGCTGGGGTGTCCCCCCAGACCCCATGGGGTGTCCCCACCTCCATGGCTGGGGCAGGCGCGCGGGCGATGGGGCGAGCGGAGCTGCTGCAGGCAGCAGGGCTCGTTGCTATAGCTGCTGGGGCTAAACAAACCCTTCCCCGGAGGTTTGGCTGACGGAGGAACGTCACCGGGCTGGTTTTCCCTGCGGTGTATCCCCAGGATAACCCCCCCAACTGCAACAGGCTGTGGGGCAGGGATGGCTTGTGCCCCCCTGATGGCATTTCCAAGCCTGCAGGACAACCTTCCCTGCAGGGAAGCGAGCTGGGAACAAGGGGCTGCAGGTTTTTCCAAACCCTGCTACTGGTCCCAGTAGCAGGGGAGATCTGGTCCCAGTGCTCAGCCCCACAGGCATCTCACAGCTCGTGGCTCTGGGAGCTTTGCTAAAATCCCAGGTCCCAGCACTCTGTGGTCTCCGCAGGTCCCATCCGTCATGGCTGGTTGGAGACGGGTCCACTCCTGCCCTGTGGCTCGTGCTCCCAGTGCCTCTGTTTCCCAGTCTCAGGGGCTGCAGGAGATATTTGGGGATACCGAGCCCAAACACAGCCACCCCAGGACAGAGCAAAGGTCGCTCAGCCGGGGAATAAGAGGGAAAACCTGCGATGACAGCTCCCTGCTACCTTCTCCTGGGCTTTGGCAATCTCCGGCTCTGGGACATCCCAAGCCAGAGACGATCCCGTCTTTAACAGCCTTTTCTTTCCAGTTTAGGGCTGTTGGCTTTGAGCCCACTGCCCGGTCACCTCCCTGGGGGCAAAGAAATGGAAAAAGAAGGATGGGGCAGGGGCTGGTGGGATGTGCTTTCCCATCGGAGCGGCTCGCTCCTCACCACACTGCCTCTTTGATCGGGTCTTATCGAAAAGTCCTTTGAAGCACTGGCGGAAAGCACCGGGAGGCAGCTGCAGCGCATCCCCGCAGGGCTGAGCCGTGTCACCAGTGCCTGGAGGGGCAACCGGGATGTTGGAGCAAACCTGGCGAGGTGCCTTTGCCGGGAGCGTTGGGAGATGGGTCAGGGTGAGAGTCTGGGATAGCTTCAGATGTCATGCTGGGATCGGATCTACAAGGCTCTGCGGTGCCTGCCGTCGGATGGAGGCATCCCTGCCTGTGCACCACACCTTTGGGGTCTCCGTTGGTGGAGGGAGAAGGTCCTTCCACCCCGCGGGATGTCCCCTTGCAGGTCCTCAGAGACAACATCCCTGGCACAATGGCCAGGGACGTCGCTCAGGTCTGGTTCCCAGGGTGCCCATGGCACAGTGCTGGGTCCCCTGGGGCTGGCTCCCAGCCTTGTGGACCACTTCCCTGGAGATGCAACGTCCGGCCACCGCGTCCCACCATGGAAACCCAGACAAAGCTTAGCATGAGCAGGAATCGATTGCTCCAGAGCCTGGCTCCAGCCTGCTGCTCTCCCCGACCACGAGTCCGTCCCAGGATGCTCACAAGGGGATTTGTGTCCAGCAGACCAAAACCAGCTCACGTTTTCCCTTTATCTCCCCCGGGCCAGAGCGCTCTGCGTGCCCGAGCTCCTCTCAGGGAAACACTGCTTAAAATATTTGAGCCCCAGCAAACCTGTTGCCATGAAAAAACCCACTTTTTCCCCCAAAACAGCCCAACTTCCCACTGGCCTCAGGTATCTTTCCTCCACCTCTCTCAGCTGCATTCCCCTCCGCCTCCTCTGCTGGGTGATTATTTCCATCAGTATTACATCCAAAATCCGCCGTCCACCGATAGCGCGGATCTGGGAACTTTTCCCAGGAACCCAGCCTGCAGCCAGCCCTGCTCACCAAGCGGGAACAGATCTTTCCAAAAACTCTTGTTCTGCCCCAAAATGGCCCTGAAGACACCCCCAGATGCCAGGGGAGGAGCGCTCCGAGACCGACTGCCTTAACCCCCAGCCGTTGGCTCCAGTCGGGCTATTTTCTGCTTGATTAGATTTTGCTCTGAGTTCCTAATTTCTCCAAGCCCCTCCGGATTATTTCTCTGCCTTTTGTTATAACTCCCAAATTCCCATTATTTGTGCATTTAATTACCGTGCTGATTACCCCCTGCTTCTGGCAGAGCCCGCCTTGCTCTGAACAGAGCCCGGGTATCCGCCTCCGTGGTGCGAATATTGTTCTCATCTGTAGGAAAGATTCAAGCTCCCGGGCGAAGGGCTGAGCAGCGTAAGGAAACCTTCTGCCAGCCGTGGGACAATAAGGGGACACAGGGGACATTCCCTGAATATCCTCAGCCCCCCTGATGGCATCCCGAGCCCCTTTGGGGGTGTTATTATCTGCCCTCCAGTGCAAATCCCAGCCCTGATGCATCTCGTGCAGCGTTGCAGGACAGGGCACGGGCTGGGGGCTCCGCTGCGGGCAGAGCTGTGCTTGGCTGCAGGCTGTCACCGTGCCACGTCCCTTTTTAAGTCCCTCGGCACGTCTGTCACGCAGAGAGAAGGTCCGAGCATCAGTGGGAGAGAGGGATGCTGAGTGGCATCGTAAGCGCCGGCCGGGAAAGCGCGGTGTGGGCACAGGGAAATGCAAGTGTTGTGGCACGTGGGATGGGGACAGAGGAAGGCAGTGGCAACTGTGCTGTCCCCAGGTCAGGGGAACCTTTCACAGGGTGAAAGCCCTTTTGGCTGGAGATGCCACCTCTTCTCACCAAGGAGGTGGGGTGAGGACCCCCATCAACCAACTCACCGGCACTGGGGAGATGTGACAGCCCAGTTTATGTTCCCTGTCATGGTGTGCTTGGTGATGGCACATAAGTCACCCACGTGTGCATCGTAGAAAACCAGGGCTCAGGAGGGATCGGAGGTGTTTAAAAAAAGGTACTTGGGGACATGGTTTAGAAGTGGGTTTTGTCAGGTTAGGATAATGGTTGGACTTGATGACCTTAAAGGTCCCTTCCAACCTCAACAATTCTATGATTCTAGGATTCTAGGATTATAACGTTCTGGTGGGGATGGACCCCACTGCCCCAGTAAGAGCCACCTTGCCAAACCTGACCCCCAGACTGAGACGTGTGCCAAGAGATACCCTGAGGATGCTCAGCAGATAATTTTACCAGCAGCCCTCACTATGGAAGCTCTTGAGCCCCTCTCTTACTGGGATTTCTTGTTCTGGAAACCCTCACCTAAACCTTCACCCTAAATCAAACCCAAGGCCAGGAACTCCGGTTAGGCAGAGGGTGGGCTCCACCAGGAGCGTTGCTTTGGGCCGTGGTCAGGACCAAGGCAGTGATCCTGAAACAGGGTCAATCCCCTGGGGACCAGGGGGGACAGGCACCCTCTGCCACCCCCTTGGACATGAACCCAACATCTGCACCACGTAGGTGGAAGCAGACGCCGCAGCGCAAGCCGGGAGCAGGGGGTGATGCTGCAGCAGGCATCTGGAGCAGGATCACCGTGTTCCAGCCCCTCGGAGGGAAGCGATGCTCTCTCTTGCGTGGGTCTCTGCTTGCAATGCGAGCAAAGAAAGCTTAGCGTCAACGAGCTTTGGCAAATTAGCCGAGGAGCAGAGCAGGGGCACCCGGGGCACGGTGGCCAGCCGTCAGACCGGGAACACCGGGGTGGTGATGCATCCAGCCCGGATGAGCTGCGCTCTGATACGGCCCGGCAGCAATGACTCACCGAGCTGCCCTCCGGTAACTGGGGGAAGGCAGCGAGGTGACGACGCATCCCTTGTGCCGTTCCCCTTCCCCGGAGATGAACTGGAGCCGGGGACATTCCCAAAATGAGGAAACACAGGCAGTAGGCAGCAACCTTGCCTAAGACTCCTGGAAGGTGAAGTAAACAGGACTGAGGCAATTCATCCCCCCATAATCCCCACTGGCTCTTAAGGGGTATAAAAAACCAGTCCAAAAACCAGTTTGTCATTGCACATGGAGACAAACCCCAGAGATGGAGTGGCAGCTCGGCAGCCACTGTCCCCTGTGCTCTGCATCACGCTGTCACACGCAGCCACTCGGGCACACGCCTCTCGGGGATGCTCTGCGGGTCCAAGAGCGTGAGTGGGTGAAAGCATCTCATTTTGAAAGCTAATTACAAGAAAAATCTACCGCTTTCCCTTTCCAGGAGGTCTCACGCTGCTGGCGCTTTGAGCCCCATCTTCCCCGAGCCATCGTCCAGCCACCGTGGTCTCCTCTTACTCTGAGTCGCCCATCGCAGACCGTTTCCTTCCACAGAGCCTAAAATTAAGCAAGAGGTTGTTGGCGAGGGCTGGGGACACCCGGCTTCTTTGCTGTAAGGTGGGATGGAGATAACACAATTAGTAATTTCCAGCCCTCGGTAAACGAGCATTTGCCGCTTGCAAAAAGATTACTGCGAGTGACTTCATTTGCTTTGGAAACGGCTGAGTCATTTGTAATTACCGACACGCACCAGCAGCAATCCCAGCGCTGGCGGTGGATTAATGGGAGTGCCCGTGGCTGCGGGGCAGCCTCCGGGGAGCTTCCCTGGGGCTTAGGCATGGACACGGAGCCCCACGGTCACCGTTCCCCACCACCCACGGCCGTGCATGACCAAAGTGATGGACCTGAGGCAAATCTTCCTCTTCTGTCCCCTCCAGTCAACCACTGCCATCCCCATCACTGTCACCATTGCCCCTGTGCTGGTCCAGGTGGGGAGCCCAGAGGGGGCTGGAGGGTCCTGGTCTGGCCAGGGTTTGCAATGCCTTGAGTTTGACCTCATTTCGTAGGATCATGGAATCACAGAATGCTTTGGGTTGGAAGGGACCTTAAAGATCAT